>CM060836.1:100507500-101107500 GCA_030762175.1 Metallyticus violacea | reverse complement strand
GGTTCCGTTGAATTTAAATTGTACTTTATGGGACCAAATAACATTTCCTACAAAGGCCTCATCCTTTTGCACCATGTTCCAAAACCACTCCAGTACTACATTCTCCGATCAGGATCATCTTCATTTAATGCATGCAAAAGGCTTGATATGAAAACTTTCAACTTTGCTATTTTAATAATACAATGCATGCTGGTTCTGCTAATCCCAGTCTCATGTGCACATTGCTTAGTAGATTTGTGTGGTAAGTGCTCAGAATGTTCCAAAACCATAGCCAAGGACACGGGGCTTGTTGCTGTGAGAGGTCTCTCAGATCTGCCCTTGTGAACATTGCAAACCTTACTATCAGTCTCAAATTTGTCTCAAATGCATGCAATTGTTACTCTCATTGGTGGTTCTGTTCTGCACATATGTCTCCATTGCCTTTGAACTTCAACAATATTCTCAGTTCTCCATTACCACTACTAAATTGCTTTCTGCTGTTCAAATGATAATCTTGACTCCATTTTAGCTAGCATAACATAACATAATATCAGTCACATCTGTTTATAGAATATCATACGATAATCTTGGTTTTATTTGTTCATTGTTAATTTACCTGTCATGTAGCAATGCTTTCATAACGTATATTTGTTTACAGAACATTATATTACACATTACTGTTGTTTTTTAATCCAGTAGGGCTTAGTACTATTTGTAGCTTAGAAATTCCCCCAGTGATGTGTTGGTACATATTAAAGAGAATTTGCACATTTATGATGTAAGGGGTGAAATACACACATATAAAAATGTAACAGAAATAGAGTAAATATGCCATATTACAGATTGCAGAAAGCCTCTGAGTATTACAAAATAACAGGAATAAAACTTTTCAGTTCACTTTCTTTCCAAATAAAGACTGAAAATATTCAGTTATTCAAAAATAGAGTGTATCCATAGCATACAAGAATTTTAAATAGAAAATAAGATAATATGAAATAAATAAAATATGAAAGAAAAAAAAAGTATAATGTGTATAAAGTAAATAAGGCTTTACTCTTCATCCATGGACTTTAAGCCTCTTTCTCCTTTTTTTTCTGACAAAACCTATTATAATTATTGTAATTATCAAATGATGAATAAACCACCACCACCATCATCATCATCATCATCATCATCATCACCCCCACCACCGCCACCACCGCCGCCGCCGCCGCCGCCACCACCACCACCACCACCACCACCACCACCACCACCACCATTATTATTATTATTATTATTATTATTATTATTATTATTATTATTATTATTATATAGAGTCACCCAGATTGACTTCATCCTGAAATATATAACTTTAGAGATTGTAAAGTATAATAGTCTAAGAGATCAATAAAAGAGATAAAAAATAAACAAGTAACTACTAAGTGCTTAATTCCAATGCTAAATAATGAAAGATTTCATAGACAATAGGCCAGTATAAATAATAAAACGAGAAAGAGAGATAGAGAGAGGGGGGAAAGAGATATTTATTGAAGTAGTAGGGGTAGGGTAAAATCATGTTCAGAATCTAAGTCAGCAATTCTGGAGTCAGGATTAACACCTAAGGACATGACTGGAGGTGATAACAAGATTTGGGTGAAAATTATTTTATCAATATTACTATTTAGTACTAGAGGGTTATTAGATCCAGTTTGACACTATACTGATTAACAAGCAGTATTTAGGCAGTATTCTTTAAAGTTTCCAATAACCAATTTACCAATAATTTATCAATAATATCTCTACATACACCGTTAACAATATCAATTCACTACCCACTGCACCTTGATTTGCAGCTTATCAGTGATTATTTGCTGAAATTTCCTGAAGATTCAGAAATGGCTACATATAATATTCATAAATATATGCAACATAAACAAAATAAACCACTGTTATTTACCAATTTTTAGTAATTCAATTTATAAAGAGAAACAAAGTAACCTAAAAATTTACAAAACCAAAACTAATGCTCTTCTATACTTTAACCAACTGATTATATGCATGGTAAATGAACCCCTACAATAAATCATCATTTGCACAATTGTATGTGCCCAAAAGCTCCTTCCTTAAACTTTTCCTCCACTTACCTCTTACCTTTACTAAGAATTTGCCCATTTTGTTTATTTTCTCTGTCCTTATATCTGACAACATTTTATTTGCTACCATATCATGTTATAGCTTATCCCATTTTTCATTCCATGTACTATCCCTACAGCTTTTTACCATTTCACATTCTATTAGACAATGGAACACATTTTCCACTTTCCTGCACATAATACATCCTTTTTAAAATTTTTTCTTCATCCTTTTAGAAATAATATCTTTGTGCACATCCATGCAAGACCTATTCTTCCAAATTGTTCACAACTATCTATATATTTTTCCCTTTTTCAATTTATTTTAACTATTCTATATAAATCTAAAAATTTTATCCTCTAGGCTAGTCCAAATCACTAGATTCTCTATATCTTCTACTCATTGTCTCACTTCTTTCCAAAATCTACTGATGTTACTCTTCCCCAATCACCACACATTGCTCATTACAACTTCTTCTAATAATATTCCCACCTCCCCAAACCAACTCTCACTTCCCAGTGCATCTATTTGGTAATTAAGACAATCTTTTAGTACATTGTTATTATCTTTTTGATTGGAAATCAAATGTACATAAATATACTAAGAAAATATTTATTTATCTACCTAATTTTATACATCTGTACCAATATTTCAAGATTCTCTTCACTATTATACCTTTCCTTCCTACCCTTCCTAGTTCTGCCAAACCTAGCCCCCTATGGTGAACTTTTTTGTAACTCCAGAACTTCTACAAAAAATTCTACGTACCTCATCAGCCTTTGTCCACCCCTTTGACACTCCCAAAATTTCTACTACACACATCATCTTTAACTCAACTACAGCCTTATAGTCTTTCTAGCCATTCCAATTGCACAAAATGTAAAATGAAAGATCTGACAAGCATCTCCAGGTGAACAATCAGTACTTTTGAAATATATTTGATAATGACTAAACATTGCATTCAGTTTACCTTCTGAAGATGTTAACTCTTTTTTTTTTTACAGTCCAAAGAGAAAATAAAACAATCATAAAACTGCCAGGAAAAGGACATACTGAATAACAAACTCATACCTCATTAATTGAAAGTATCTGACTTTTACATTAATTTTTGTAATAAACAGAATGACAGAAAATAAAGTTTGATTGTAAAATATATTTGTTTCTTTCAAAACTTACTGACTAACAACAACAACAACAACAACAACAACAACAACAACAACAACAACAACAACAACAACAACAACAACAATAATAATAATAATAATAATAATAATAATAATAATAATAATAGTTTATTGAACTTTGTTTTGTACAGTACATGATAGAATATTGTCAAGGGAGATAAGGTATACATTGTAACATTGGCACAGCACAGCTTTTACACAAGATGTCTAATATATATGATATGTTACATATTAATGTTTGAGAGTTTTAAATATGTGCTAAGTTCACACACGTTATGTACACCACTTTAATATATTATAGATTTCAGAAGTGTAAATAAAAAGAATCATGGATTATACTTAACAACATATATATCAGTATTACACAAGTGATTGTAATATTGGCACTGATTATATTTGTGCAAGTATTTATGAGCATGGCATGAATAAGTATGAATGTTTATTATAATTATTATTTCTTGTAAGATGCAGTAAGGATTTTAAATCAGATATTTGGCTAAGAAAATTTTAAACTGCTTGAAAGCCTTTATACTACTCACAAGAACTTTAGCCATACAGTTCTATTTTAATGCTTCCCAGAATTATGACCAATGTGTTTTGCTATACTTGGTTAAAAAATTATTCTTCACAGATTTGTGTGAAGATACACTATCAGTTTGTCACAAATGATACAAATTAAATCAGAAAATACCCATACTATAAAACTAGAGATCAACCATTATACAAGGCAAAATAAAAATAAGATAATGATTAGCATGCTTTGCACATGTTTACTCAAAATTTTACATAAAATGTGAAACAGATTAGTTTTACTTTTCCATTCTTCCCTCCCAATAAAATTTTGACCATTTCAAAAAAGAGGTAAATTCATAATGCAACATCATGAAACTTAGAGACTAATGTGGCATTGTCAAGAAATTTTGGATTATCCACAAAACTTGGACCAAACATACAAACTTCTGATTGGAAGACACCAGTAAAAGTTGTCACAAAAATGCCTTCTCGTACCATTTTTAGTTCAAACCTGCCAACAGAGTAATCATCCTTTATGATTATAATCATTGAAAGGAATATCTATTATTATTCAAGGCTATTAAGCCTATAATTTTGACATAGGATGTAATGAAATTTTTTGCAATAAAGATAAAACTTGGATGGGAGCAAAAATCATCAGAAATAGCAAAAGGGTTGGTGATAAAACCAGGAAATATAAGAAATATGACAATCATTTTACAGCAGCATATGGATCAGAATGGAAAAACAATGATGGAAATCGTTTTTTAAGAATAAACTGGAACCAGAACTGACTTGGATTAAGAATCAGGTATCAAAGAGATACCTAATAAGAATAAAGTATAAATCAAATTTGATTGAGGAGGAAGGGAAGAAAAAATTTAAGTATTTTTGTATTTTTTGCCCTTAGTATCCAGAAATAATTTTATATTAATAAAATGATTATAAAATACCATTGTGTATTTATTATTTCTCTCTTAGTATCCACAATTTCTTAACCAAAACATTTTCAGAAACCATTATGCAGTTTCAAAATTTACCTGAAATTAAAGCATAAAGAAAGTTATTTTTGTACAATTTCTAGGAAATATAAACATTAATTAAAAATAGAAAACCTGCAATAATAAATAAAGAATGATTAAAAAAATCATATAATAAACTAAGGGTTTTTTATCCATTCCATTTTTTTACATAGAGTTAATGAAAATTGGCTACTCAATTTTAGTTAAATTACAATTTCTTCCTAAAATACCAGGTCCACTAGTTAATTAGAATGTTTCCATACATAGGAGAATGTTATTTATTATTTGTTAAAGATAAGTTTAATTTTTTAATACCATAATATATTTTATAATTCGCTAAATAGTAGCAAAACTTAAAATGTATGCACTCTATATAAAAAGATTTTGCATGAAAAAACACACTTTTAAAATTGTGTTCTTTTTTCTTTCTTTCTTTTTTGTCAAAAATATTGCTGCTTCAGAAGGCTAACATTATCTATTTTGCTGTATTCCAAAAAACTTTTGAATTTGTTATATAAATCATGAGAATTTTCATGACAAAATTAACATTTCAAAAATTATTCTAAACTGAAAATTTATTTTTATTTTTTTTTATTTGGTGTCATTCATTTCATACAAAACTGTGAATGTCTCAAATGAAGCATACCCAGGGTATAGCTATGAATGTGTATTGTTTTCAAAGCAAAACAGTGAAGTACAAATGTTTCCTAATTAATCTCCTTGTTTTCTTTTGCAGAATTATACAAGGTGATTAGTTCAATAGACTAATGTCACATATGAAAAAACTATTGCAATAACATTTCATAGATGGCAATGTAAAAACAGTATTAAACCTCAAATTATATATGATGGAAACATTATTCAGTACAAGGGAGAAACAAAATTCTTAGGTACACATGTGAATGAAAACCTTAAATGGGATACTCACACTCATCATTTAGCGACTAAACTTAGTTCTGCTTGTTATATGCTTAAAAGTCTAAAAAGGAAACTGAATTTATTAGCATTGAAAAATGTATATTTTGCTTATTTTCATAGTCGATTAAAATATGGAATAAAATTTTGGGGAGAAAAATGTGAGAGAGTATTTAAAATCCAGAAGAGAGCAATAAGAATTATAAGTGGAATAGATAGTATGACATCCCGTAGACCCTATTTAAGGAAACATAATATACTTCCATTAACCTGCCTCTTTATAATAGAGGTTGTAAACCATATTAAAAGACATCAGGAAGAATTATGCACAAATATAGATATTGATTCTCATAATACAAGAAGGAAAAATGACCTTCGTATTCAGATATGCAGGACAAATGTTTTAAAAAATATTCTCATAAATGTAGGCATTAAAATGTATAACAAACTACCAATAAATATTAAAGAAATAACCAATATAAAAAAATTTAATAAAAAGTCAAAGCCTTTCTACTACAACATACCTTTTATTCAGTAAGTGAATATATGAACTTTAAATAAGGCACATTGTAAATCTAGTATAATTACTAAACTTGTATATTGCTTATATTATATTCTTGACAAAGCCCATATCATGTAAATGATCCAAATGGTGAATAAAGTATTATCATCATCATCATCATCATCATCATCATCATCATCATCATCATCACCACCACCACCACCACCACCACCACCACCACCACCACCACCACCACCATCATCATCATCATCATCATCATCATCATCATCATCATCATATAGCTTATATTCTCACAGACAGATACCAGCAACAAAGGCCTCTAATTTGAACACCATCAGATTCTATTACAAATTTACTGATTACAATTCTTAAACCAGCTGAATATCCTAAATACTACATCCAAGCTTTGTTGACTCCTACAGGTGAAATTAAGCATCATTTTATGCAGTTTTTTCTAATAAATTAATAAAACATCATGATGGACATTAATTTCAATTCTTCTATGGGGCATATTTTGTCTTTTTATATTCTATAAACATAAATGTAATAAGGACTGCACAATAGCACTGTTTTTCTTATTTTAAATCTTTTGGTCAACACTTATTGACCAAATTCCTAAAATTTGTTTACTTACCTGTGTATCATAGAAAGACACAAGGTAGTGAAATTTCTGAATTTCATGTGTTGACTTCGTTAAGATGTACTTAGATATAGATTCTATATGAAAAACTTTGTGAAACTTAGGACTTAATCAGAGTGATTTTGTTTTAATGAGAACAAATTTATCTGCATGCAGAAAGCTTTAAACCAAAATTATCTCCTGCCAAGCATAAACTTTACTGTGGTCCTGTATCTGACCAGGACTTAAAACAAGTTGATAAAATTTAGAAATATGACTTATATACACTATCTGCTCTGAAACAATTGGGAGGAGTCAAAGAAAAATGTTATTTATATTTCCTGTTCAAAAGTTATGTTAAGCATTCTATTACTGTTATTCAATGTAGTGTTATTCAGTATAGCATTACTCAATATTCAGTATTCAATATTCCTTTTTTTATTTATTTTTTTGTTCTCTCTTATACACTTTTCATCTCCAAGAATTTATTTACTTCATTACATATGGTGAAACAGTAAGAGTAAAAGATAACATATGGTACAATAGTAGCTCACTGTATTCTTTGTAAGATAGAATTCATTTCTTAAGGGGAATGCAGTGAGTGAATTCACATTCTGTGAATACACTACTTTGCTATGTGCCTGATGAGAGTGCTAATACAATGTGACATTGGCCTACATCTGGCACTAAATAAATGTTTCTGATTCATGTTCAGAATAATAACTGATTAAGAATATTATCTCTCACAGACTTTTTATTTGTTAAAGATCATCTAAATGGCATTTCAAGGTTACGGAGTATAATTGAAAAGCTAGGCGGTTGGCCCCTTATGGATGGGAAGTATCCCACAAAAAGCATCAATTGGAATATGATTGCTCACACCATCAAAGAATTTGGTATTCCCATTTTTCTGGAATTGTCTGTTATACCAGATGTACATAATGGCAGTAATATTCTGAAGGTAAAAAAACTCTTAAAAACTTCATATTTATGGATAAATGTGTGCATGCAGATATTTTTTTTTCTTTATCAAACAACTTAGTTTACTTTCATAGCAAATAGTAATACTGCATACATGTTCTGGTAGTGTATTAAATTTTATGAACTTTTCTTATCTTAAGAGCTCTTGTTTATAGCATTTCTTCATAATTGTCACTTAATATTCTAATTTTCTAGCTTAATTTTTAAAAATTGATTTCTTTGACAAAATTACAAAATTGTTTTAAGTGTTTTGATATTAATTCATTTTTGCTTGTAGGTTACTTTGTTCCTTTTTGGGTTACTCTGTGTCTTAACTTGATTCTTTCCTTGGATAGATTCTTGCAGTCAGGTAGGAAATATTTGATCTCTTCCATTGCGGTTGTATGTGGGATCTTCTGTTAAGTGAAATATGTGATAGTTTGTCTTTAATATTTTATATCCTAAGGGCCACATGCTTGGAAAGTATTTTTCAATTCTTCTCCTTATGTGGTATTTTGTCATTGTTGTTCCCTCTTCTTATGCTCTCTTTTCTTATATATTTTATTTTTGTTGAATTCTGAAGGAATTGAGGTTGTACACATGAAAAGATTTATGAAACATTTCTTCAAATTTCCACCAATCCTACTTACTAGGCACAAAAGTTATGATTTTATATATGTTTTGCACGCGCGCGCGCACGGGCGGGTGTGTATGTGTGTTAATGCTTTAGCAATGGCAATTTTTGTTTTTTCTCAATGAAACTCAGCATATAACAACTAATAACAAACTATTTGAGTTCATTAACCAGCAAAATTGCATGATTAGGACTTAGGAGGGGGGGTTATCCTAAAGTAAAAATTTAAAAATTGCTCTGTAATTTTTGATTTTTCTCATTGAAACTCAATGTATGTAATTAAAATAAAACAAGAAGAATAGTTTCTGAAAATCAGTGAAATCAAACTATTAGTAGTGGGGGGTTCCTGAAACCCAAAATTTAAAAACTGCTCTAGTGGCATCAATATTTTTTTTTTTGCAACGACTCTCAGTATATACCATTTAAATAAAATAAGAAAAATAATTTCTGAAAATCAGGGTAATCAGATCATTTAGAGTGGGAGTATACCTTAAAACCAAAATTTAAAATATGATCTAGAGGCCCCATGTATAATTATTTCATGGTAGTAGACACATAAGACCCCATTTCCTTCCTATCTATGTAAACTCAATATCGAACTTTCTGCTCCAGTGCTCTGTGATGACCTTCACAAAATCAACTTGCTGAGAAATTTGCTTAATTTACAGAACTCCTGCATGTTGAACTTTTTTACTTATAGTGTATAGGTTCATCGCTTCTAGCTGCCCATTTTGCAAGATGGTTTGCCATTTCATTTCCATAGATTCCAACATGAGCTTGCATCTAGCTGAATGCAAATGATAATTATCATTCCTAAAATGATATATTTCTTATCTGTTCTATTAAGTATTGTGATTCTTGCTTCTTGAAGAAGTCTAATGTGTGGTGCTGCTTTTTTTTTTTTTTTTTTTTTTATGTATCAACTATCTCCATTACACTGAGTGATATTATTTTTTTACAGTTTTCAAATAGTTTTATTTTATTCTTCACATGTTCTATTGAGTAACCATTTTTTTTGTATATATCCTGTTTAAAGGCAAGTTTACTAATCTGAATGCTAGGCTATTGATTATGGCAAGTTTATGTGTAGTTGTTGTTCATGATGTAACTATCAGTGTGGGTATCTTTTTTGAAAAATGCATCCATCTACTGCCTTAATAATTATTTGTTGTCTGTTAGAAGTACTATTATATATAACATTTCAGTTCTTGGCAGAATGGTTTATGTGCCTGTTTAATGAAAACCTCTTTATAAGAACTGTATTATCAATGGTGAAAGCTCCATCCTTACATCCCTAGACAGCATCAGCACATTGTATCATAAGAAGGAAGAGGAAGAAGAGAATTAGAAGTAGGCAAAGAAGAAAACATAAGATAGCTCTGTCCATTAGGATTTTAAAAATTTGTTTATTAACAAAGAAAAAAATTTAGTTACACTTTAAATTGGTATATTTTAAAATATTTACAATTAAATCATAATATTTTGTCTTTTCAAGCCTTTAACTTTTAAGTGATTAGGCTTTTCAAAATTTTAGTTGTGTAATCTATCTTTCTTACATAATCTTATTTATTACCATTGCACCAAATATCACTTTACTCATCGTCATTCAGCCTAACTACTGCCCATCTCTGGAATGCATTGCCATGGGATGTCAGAGACTGCCGAACTTTTGGAGTATTTTATAAAAAATTGTTTAATATTATTAGAAAGACTCGATTACCCTAAATTTAGATTTCTTTTATTACAATGCATGTATTTATTTGTTTTGTCCTGCTGTAGAATTATTCATTCTATTTTTTTTATTACTATCATAAATGTTTCTACCTTCTTCATAGTATTGTCAGGGTGTAATTTTATGTTTTACTTGTATCTTTATTTCCACTTTCAGGATTTATGTAAGTTGATATATGTATAAGTTATCATTGCTGTGCTTTATTATTGTTCTTTTATTTTCTTACTTTTTTCTTCTTCTTAAGTTAATATTTTTCATTATTAATATTTATGTATTAGCATACATTTATTTATATACATAATGTTTTACATAGGTTTATATGTGTATAAGTATTGTCAGCTTTACTGTCAATGTTGTGATTGTAATATTGTCGCCACAACTTCATGTAATTATTATTAGATTGGTAGAGTGAAAGAGAAGGCCTAATGGCTTTAGCTCTACCAGAATAAATAAACAAATAAATAAATATGAACTCATATTCAATTTCTGAGGTTGCAATCAATAGTGTTGAAAATAACTCCAAAAGTTTTTAATTTACTAAATCATTTTTTTTATGATAAATGTTTTATCCTTTTTCTTTTGAATGTACACTTATTATTTTATTCTTTGAGAACATTTGTGTTAATATTTTTCTTTCACATCTGACTAAATGCCTTACATACCATTTTTTTTGCACTAGATCCTGAGAATTCAAAGGACTCCTTAATTTATGTATGATTTGTGTAAATTTAGAGGTAGAAAAAATTTAGAACCTTTAAATTTTGTAATATGAGAACAAAATGTGATTGAATTCAAATATGAGCAATATGTAACCTCATAGTTGTGTAGCATTTATCTTAGAGCTAATCTTTTTTAAGATAGTTTAACATTATGCTTTCTTGTAATTAACAGATTGGAAGGGCTGAAGATGTAGGATATATGTTTAACATGCCAAAACATGAGAGGGAATCACTTTCACTCCAAAGATGGGAAAGTAAGAGTACAATATCTCTTAAGGGTTCAACCCTTGCCTTAGAGTCTTCACTGCTGATAAGTCTAGCTATGCAGATGAATTCCACTGCTAACAAAGTTGCTGTCTCTGAAGGTGTAAAAGCTATAATGAAGCTTTCAAGTCAACTACAGGATACATCTGATCATGTAGGTGGTGAAACTAGTAAATAGTAGCACATTACTCCAGTATTCTTGAATTAGGACTTCTACATTAAAAAATAACATTTAGAATTATTTATTTATTTTTTTTAAATTGTATTAAATTCCAATTCAGAAGTATTGCAGAACATTTGCAAAAATTAGTCAGTTACTTTTAATAACTAATTCTCTTTTCACACTGAAAAATCAGCACACATACACATATGCACAAAAATATTAATAATATAAAAATGTATCATTATTAAGGAGTGGTTTTTAAATCCTAGTATTATAAATAAATGTACAATGATATAAAACTTAAGTGAATGTGCTTTCTTTGATGTAAATAAATGTGAAAGTGTCAAAGAACCAGCATCAAAGAGCCAGAAGAAACCAGCACATCAAGTAGAGCAAGCATGTAAAGAATGTTGAACTTCACAAGTTGCAACCTAAGCAAAAACACCTTGATACATGCCTTCCCTTCAGAATCTGAAAAGCAGCAGTCACTGAGTCATTTCTCTGCTGTTCTTACCATTGCATTAGTTCATTTAGGCATTCCAATCCAGAAGTTTATGAGAAGTACATGCAAAGGTCAGTACTGGATGAGAGCACTCTGAGAAAAAGTTATATAAAGTCAATTTATGAGAATGTTTTCAAGAAAATAAAATAGAGGTGGTTGGCAAACATGAAGTGGGATTTATATTAGATGAAACTAATGATGTGTTGCAAAGATATATGTGAATGTGCTGATGTTTCCATTATCTGGTGAAAGGGTAATGTGCTCTTTGAGGTGTACTAACTTGGGAACTCAAATGCCTGCACTGTTATACATTAATCATTCAATAATTCATGCATGAAGCTGTGTCTGGAGGACATGCAATTAAAAAAGTTAAGATTGTGGTGACTGATCAAGCACACTACATGCTTTTGGCTTTCCAACAACTGAAGGTGATGCATCTAAAAAAAGTTAAGATTGTGGTGACTGATCAAGCACACTACATGCTTTTGGCTTTCCAACAACTAAAGGTGATGTATCTAAATTTTAACCATGTGACATATATTGCACAAAAATTACATTATGTTTGTGAAGGAGTCAGGGAGAAATATAGTAAGAAATGACTTCATTGCTGCTGTGAAGAAGATTATTTTAAAGGTCTCAAATTATCAACTTTTGTACCGAGAAGTTACTGGGCTCCACCTACTACAATTCCCTAACATAACCAGATGGGATACTGTGATAAGATGCACCATTTTCTTTTGATAATTTACCAAAGCCATTCTTGAATTCACTTTGAGGAATAATCTGCATGTTCCCTTTCCACTGTTTACAAAATATGCTCCATAGGTTTCAGTAGACGTTGAATAAAGTTTCTCCATTAATAAGGATCTCCTGAGCTCAAAGAGTCAATGACATACATTTGAAAACATAGGATCATTGTGTGTAATCCAGTATAACAAAAGGCTGAAACCCAGTAAATGACACATTCACTTCCGAAATATAGGTTAGCTTATGTGAAACTCATCAACTATAAAAATTTAGGGCATGGGAATATTTCCACTCTCCTGGGCTGCAGTGAGCAACTGGTAAAGGTGGTATTTTTTTTTGATTGATTTATTTATGGATGCTCTTTAACATCTCAGGTCATCAGCGTCCCATTCAACTCAGGGCGTGAAACGGCCAACAAATTTTGCTCAGAGGCCTCTCTTTCAGGCTTGAGGTTTTTTTTCGTGCCGTAAATGTACGACACTGGACCCATGACTTTACTTCCCTTCTGAAGGAAGCCATACTTAGGATTTTGACGCCCGAAAAAATCCATTAGTCCTGGCCGGGTTCGAACCCGCGATCTTGGGTTTAGGAGCCAAGTATGGTAACCACTACACCACCAGACTGACTAGGGGTGGTTTGGAAGCAGTAAACTGACTGAGAGTTAAATGCATTTGAGTCATTTAGCAGTATAGCAGCAGTTGTTCTATAAGCATGCAATAACTTAATTATACTTAAGTGAAGTGTATGCAGGAACTTCTAAGTATAAATCATTATTAGCACCAACAATTTTTAACTCAAAGTGGAAGAGCTGTTTATGTTTGTTCAAAGCAATAGTATGGCAAATACTTAAACTACCTAAAGTGCTTAGTAAAATGCAGAAGTTCAACATGCAATTAAGTTATATTGCCTATTACATAAATGAATTTGATAAATGAGGAGGATGAACTATTAACTATGGTATATGAGCGGAAAACAAATCTGTTGACTTACATGAGCAGCTTTGCTTTAATTTTATGTAGTAAAATACAAATCATGTGACATTAAATATGTGACTTTAATAAAATAATTATTTGAACAAACCAATAAATATGTATGTAAAATATATAAATGCAATAGTCACATATGCAGTATCATACCATGCAATTTATATTATGATTTTGCAAAATATTATTTTCAAAGTACAAAACCTCAAAAGATTACATTTTTATATAGCCTATACATTGTTTTGGAGGGCAAAGATCATAATGCGCTCCAATGGGCAATCTGTATCAGTTTTAAAATTTCTCAAGGTATCTCTAGAAAACTGCAACCCTTTACTGATGCACAATATGTGAAATGTGTCTCATAGTAGCAGCAGAGGAATTTTTCTTGGGAAACTTCAGGAGTTTAATGCTATCAGCTTATCGTTCTCTACTGTGAAGCACCACATTTAAGAGCTAGCTAAAATGTTAAATTGTATTTGACAAACATAGCAAACAATGTCATTGCATTTTCATTGACAGTAGATGAATGCATCAACATCTCAGATACAGCATAATAAGCAATATTTATTAGAGGGATTCACAATGACCTTCATGTTACAGAAGAATTTCTGGATTACATCTATGAAAAATAGCATAATAGCACTAAACTTTACAGCCATTGAAGAAAGCAATGAAAAATGTACGATTGACCTGATATCAGTGGCAACTGATGTTGTGCCATACATGGTTTGTACTGGTCAGATAAAGAAAAAATGAATTTCTTACATTTTAATAATTATATTATTTCTGATGTACTGCCATCTGCTTTATGTTATTTGCTACAGAGTTCAATAAAGAATGTTAATGCAACAGGTTTAGACCTGAATAAAGCCATTTTATCAATACCTTTTAAAGGAACAAACCCAATATGGGCAAAAGTTGTATTTGATAAGAGATCCATAGAGGCTTTAAGTATTTGGAACACAACATATAAGGGTGAGTAAAAAAATTGGTTCAGACATTTCTATGGCACAATAATTTGCACCATAAATAATAAGGTAAGGAAAGAAACGCTTCTTAAATCATAAAAAGTAATTGCATTACTATTGTTCCTATAAGGAAGGGTTGTTTAACTTTTATAAGTAAATACACAGGACAGAAATGACTGAAATGAAGTTTCTTCAAGCTGTGGCTGCATATATACTGCTTCATAACATGATAAGTAAAGACATCAAAAGATAATTAAATGTGTATTAAAGGTGTGTCAGGAATTATACTGGAGTACAGAGAAAATCAAAAGAATCATATTTTAAAAATATCAAAAACCAGATTAAAAGAAATAGTTAGACTTACAGGAAGAAGAAATATAGTAAAAATAATAAAGTGATGGCATTCTCAACTCTTGGAGTTTGGACATATGGAAGTCTTAACCATCATGATTATGATAAGGATGTTGTTTTTTAATAGTTTTATGCCCATATTTACTTCTGTGACAAACAGTGGAAACTGGTGGTACATAAGATAAAATTATAAATTAGGAAAGAATGTTTTTAAAAAAAACTAAAAAAAATACCTCTGTCAAAGAAGATGGTCCTGGCTGAAATTGAAACCCAGACCTCCAGCTCAAGAGTCCTTGCCTTAATGATCTTGGCCACCTTTGTTGTTTTTTATGGCAGTGGCAGTGGTGGTGGTGCAAAATTGGATTGGTGGATTAATCGACTAAAGAACAAAATAGGAGAAAAATTAGAAGAACTAAATTCTGAACTAAACCTAATAATAAAGGATGAACCAAATAATCCTGCAACATTTGAAAACAGAGTTGTTGCATCTGTTAATTAAACCCTCTGTAAGAATAAGATTGACAGAAGAATTATTAAATGGAATGTGGGTCAAGACATAACTACAAGTGAACATTGCCTAATATACTTTGATTTCAACATGGGAAGAGTAGGCAAAGGAAACTCGTATGAAGAAAGGAGACACAATAATGTATAGGCAAATTGGGAAGAGTTAAAAATTATTTTTGTTAACTCCAACTTAGTATACCAAAGACTATCAGTGGATCAGAAATCAGATAACCTAATGAAGATAATAAGAACAGTAATTGATAAAAATAGTTCTAATTATTAAAATTAAGAAATATTCAAATAAGGTGTGAACCGATGCACTCCAAAATGTTAGAAGACAAATGAAGAAAAAGTGAAGAATCTATTAAAGAACAGTTATTTTGGAAGAAAGAATAAATAATATAAGAAACTATCAACAAGCAAATCAAAGATTTAAAAATTTACTTGTCGACATAAAAAAATGACTTATGAAAATATTTTGCAGAATATATTTAAACATAAATACTGTTTGGGGGATACGCTATAAAATTGTAATGGACAAAATTAAAAAACCAGAAATATTAAATACTTTAAAAATGGATAATAGGATTATAATGGTTGGGAAAGTTCAACCAAAGTACTTCTTAAAAAATTATTACCTGATGATGAAATTCATTCAGGCACAGAAAAGAATAAACTAAAATGAATTAATATGTACTGAGACTATTATAATAAAAAAATACCTGTTTGATATTACAGAAATAAGACTAATTAATCAAAAATTGAAGGAAAAGAAAGTTGCTGGACCTGATGAAATAATAAACAAAGTTTTAAAATGTTTAGAAGATAAATTAACACCTTTTCTGTTTAAACTTTTTAATGAATGTATATGACTGAGAAGATGCCCAAATTGTTGGAAAATAACCAAATTAATACTTTTAAGAAAGGGTCCTGACAAATATCTAAAAGATCCAAAATCATATCAGTCAATTTGTTTACTGAATACAATGAAAAAACTTTTAAACAGTTGATAGGTAAAATAATCACTGAATATAGGACAATGATTGGTGAGAGATAAACAATTTGGCTCTAGAAAGGGAAAATCCACTGAGAATGCAATAAATGAAGTACTAAAAATGGCAAATACATCTAAATCTAAATAGGTAATAGGGATTTTTGTTGACATATCAAGGGCATTTGATAATCTATGACAGCCCTTCTTTTTTTAAATATTAAGAGAAAAGAATTATTCAACAATCTTTACAACTTAATTAGAAGATTATTGCAACAATAAGAAGGTCTATATAAAAGGGGTGGGAGGAAAGTAGAAAAAAATATAACAAAGGTATGTTCCCAGGGGTCAGTCCTAGAGTCAATTTTCTGAGACATAGTTCTTGAAACACTATTGGATAGGCTACAAGAACACTTGGATATAGTTAATATTGCATATGCCGATGATGTTATCTTTATAAAGGAAGGAAATAATAGAAGAGAGATAGAAGTAAAGGCCAACAACTTAACCAACAAGCTAAAACTCTGGTGCAGTAACTCAAAACAACAAATAGCTCCAGCAAAATCAGGATACATGATTCTAAAAGCAAAGTTAAAAAGAGACCCAACCATAAAATACTAATCAGGCAATAAGGAAGTTAAAAAAAGTTAAGTATTTGGGAATATTATTGAACGAAAAATTATATTTCAGAAATCATACTGAATATATAAGAACAAAATCGAAAAAAAACAATGATGCAATTGGCAAGCATAACTCAATCAAGATTCATTATAACACTAAAACAATATCACTTTATCATAACAGTATATTTGCAGCCATTACTACCTATGGGGCAGGGGTATGGGCCCATAGAACGAATGATGTCTGAATTAAATATCAATTAGGAAGAACTCAGAGGAAAATATTAAGATACACTGGCTCAGTAAGTACAACAATGACTATGGCCCTACTGTTAACAATGGATATTTGGCCAATTGATTATCTAATTAAACTAAGGGGAGCAATCTGCTGGCTTAAAAAGAAGAATTTTGAGAAAGTAAAAGAAATAGTTGGAAGTTATAATTACTCAATCAAAGATATTAAAATTTATTATAAGCAAATTTGCAGTGTGAATGGGACCAATATGAAGTAGAAAGAAGAACCTATTATATCTTTGTTAACATCTATGAGAGATTAAAATTAAAACATATGATTCCTACTAAAACATTAATACTTTATTTAACAAGTCATGAACTATATAAAACCTATTGGAACAAAATTAATAAATACCTAATGATATTTGTTACTATGTAATGTGCAAGGGACACCAGAACATGCCCTTTTTGAATGTGTACATTATTTGCAACAGAATAAGGATGAAAAGGAAATTGTAGGTGGATTAAAAATATAATTTATTATAAGATATAAAAATTTATACAAGCATTTGGAGAAACTGGCTGAAAAAATCAGTGGCATTGCATGGGAAGAAAAGTTGCAACAGGAAGAGATACCAACAACTACAATATGCTGAATGGGATTAGAAGATCACCAATCACAGTACCAGTATACCAGTTTGATTTCCCATGGTGAATTTTAGTTTAAGAACTTAGCTGGCTACTAGCTATTAGTTATTTTACTGAAATAACTGGTTCCCACTAGATTGTAATTTTATTTAGTGTTGTAATTTTATTTAGTGTAGTGAAGTGTTTAATTGATTTAGTGTTTCAATTTAAACTATTTTTTTATTATATAATTATAAAGATTATGATCTGTAACATTATTATATACGGTGGAAATGAACTCATTAACAAATGATAAAATTTAAAAATATACATCAGATTTTTAAAAATTATTATTATTATTATTATTATTATTATTATTATTATTATTATTATTATTATTATTAACCTGACAGCTATTCACCACTACAGCTCTTCAGGGTAAGGTTTGCTCCTCATACATTACTTTGTGTCTGGAGTCTTTGACTTTTCCTGCAAAATCTTAGCATAAAACTCTGTACTCCCAAGTGAATTATCATGAAATTAGTGAATATAATTTTGTTCATCATTAGCTTTCTTTGCACTAAAAAGTTCCCAATATCAGTTGTGGTACTCTAGACAACATAGTTGCATTCCTGGTTTATGGTTTAAACCTTCAACTTATGTAACAAATTTTGAGCTCCATACTGTACATTTTATACAAGACAGCTATCTCAACAGTGAAATTTTGAAACTATTTTAGTTTACCTAATAGTTTTACCTTTATGTTAAGTTTTATGTATAACAATCTTTTCCTTACATCATAACTGCTCCATACTTCTATGATGTTATAATTTTGAACGTAATAGAATATCAGTCTCTCAATTTCTTCTCTTTACTGCCACACATTCTATCCTGAGGTATATTAGTTATAATCAAGATGAAGAAGAAGTGCTGAAATTTTTAAAAACTTCATAACTTTCTAAACAGTTAATAAGCATTGCCAGCATTCTGAATTTAAAAATTGTCTGATACTATCTGATTACTTAGTCTGAAAGATCATTTATTAATAGTATACTAAGTATGCAGTGAACTTTTTCAGAAAATTCCTCTCTTTGAGCTAGTATACCAATCAATTATGCATAAAAATTCCCTCTTGCATTGTTGAAGCAAAAGCATGTTTTGTACCTTTATAATTATTTTTACTTTAAACATTAAAGGTCACCTTGTTGAATTAAAAGTAAAACTTTTAAAACCATGTCAATATATTAAACTCTCTTGACGTTTCACATTAAAACTTTTTTTATTAAAAAGTAAGTTGGGGCTAGTTTCATGAGTCACTTGCTCACATTGTCAACCAATTGACAATTAATGGATCTCTTGAAGTATACAGCCTACTTGAAGAGATCTTCAAAAAAGTAAAACTTCTAAAATCACATGATTTTAGAAGTTTTACTTTTAATTCAACAAGGTCATGATGGTTTCACTGTGTGGATTCCTACATTCATTTTTTATTCAATTAAAGGCCACATTTATTTTTCCTTATCAACAGTTACATTTACTAATGAATTTTGGCAGTATATGTTACTTTATTATAACAATTGCATATTAAAAAATAGTTATAGTTAATTTATGTAATTAATTCAAATTTAATTACATGGCATGGAAATGTACAGACTATGCTCATTTTGAATAATACAATCAGCTGTTCAAAACTGTATATTTTTCACTGTTAATTGTTAATATAAATTGTACCTAATTTGTTATTGGTAATGAGCCTTCTATTAAAACCTGCTTGTTATTTTCCCTAAGCTAATGGACATTTTTGAGACAGAAGAGATGACAGTAGAAAAACTTCAGAAACACACAGCACAAAATTATCAGGTGAGAATCATTTACTAACACACGCTCAAGGAAAGCATAATATTATTAATTTACATTATTTATTTAATTGGATTTAAAATTAAAACTAGATTTTTTTAACTAATTAATACTAATGAACTATATCTTTGAGTCCTTTAGTCCATAGCAGCATGAGGTAATTAAATCATCCATTTAATTAGATTTATTCATTATTTATCTGTGGATTAATATTTCACTTTTGAAAATGGTACTTTACTATGTTTGTTATTTATTTTATACTCAGTAATTAATTTTGAAAATGTTGGTTTACACTTTTTCAATTATGTGTTATTTTTGTAATTTTCTGTACAAAATTAAGGCACTCATATACAAAATTGCATGAAAATAAAGCTCTTCTATGTAAATAATGATATTACATATTTAGTTTACATAAAATATTTATAGTTTGCAGAGAGAATATTAAAACAATATTTCAATCTTGAACACATTAATATGTTGAACAAAATATAGTCTTTTCTTATTTTTTAAAGTAATTACAAAATTAGTGGTGAATAGGTAAAAATTAATATAAACAAGAAAAATATTAATTTAATGCTTGATGATTATTGTAACTAGACATTACCAATTGATGGCTATCTGTGGCTGAAGCCCAGGACTGTAGCAAAGAAAGCTGACTGATTATAATTTTAGCAGTAGGAATTACTTTAGGTAGATAATTTCCCAACAATGCCCAACTGAGCATTCAGCCTTGTTAGCTCAGTTGGTTAGAGTATGATGCTGCCAATGCATATATCATGGATGTGAATTCTGATAGGTAAACTTTTTTCCCCTCACTTGTAATAATTTTTTCTCTCTTGTAATGTTCATAATTTATTTGCACTACTCTTATAAATGTTACTTTTTCATAGTTTAAGTTAGTTTAAGTTTAACAAAAAAATAATAGAACATTAACAAAAAATAATATCATTCCATACTAACAATTTTCTAGCTCCAACTACTGTTCTGGCAAAGTTTCACTTTTTTTTGGTAACATGTGAGACTTCAATCGCAGCAAAATGTCAGTTGGTAATGCCAAGTTAAGTTATATGGATTGCTCACTATGGATTTACTAAGGTATTTTCTTAATCTTGTTGGTACTATTATTGTCACCTTCATTCTTGCTGGCTGAATGCATGTTTCAAGTGTGCATTGACATTTTATTCTTTTCATGAAAATCTGCTTAAGTTAAATCCAGCTGAGAGTGGAAAGCTACTTTCATTTAAAGTGCTAGATAGTGGTATAAGCTATTGAACATTTCAGGGAAAGGTTTTAGCACTGCTGATAAACCTGAAGCACACATATTTATACTTACTTGTGGGGGATTTAGACACTGAACTTGTTTCCAAAAATTATTAACTACATGTTGTTCACTCATTAGCAAGTTTTTGCATTTCACACCAGCAGTAATCTAAGATTTTATAGTCTGACAAGAGAATCCACATATTGAAACTATAATTTGTTTGCTTACAGACAGAATTAGCAACAGTAGCAATTTCTTAAACTGATACTATGACATTGTTCATAATTTTTAACTAATTTCTTTTCACAGCAGTATTTCTTCCATTCAAAGCTTCAATGTATTGTAACTGTCACTGTGATATTTTCCAGCCTGGAGCCTCTTTCCCAATCCAGTTACCATGGGAACTGGGTGTATACTACTAACCCTTCCTTCATCCTACAAGCTGTTAAATAGCCTAGCTTTTAGCCCAGCAAATATAAAGTGGAAGACTAGTAGCAACTACAGTTAAATTCATATCAGCAGCTTTTATATATGGAACATTAATGAGTTTTGGAGCCACAAGATGATTTCTTGTGTATCTACCAATATAATTTATTGCATCAAGCACTGCATCTATGATGATGCTTGCAGTTAAGCAGTTATCTACCTCTGTTTTGAGCAGTTGAGGATTTTCAGTAAGTTTCTTCTAGTGGGCCCAACAACTATGTTTACTTGGTTATCATTTTTAATACTTTCATCTATAAAACACACAAACTTCATTTCCTTCATGCTTCAATTTCATTAAATTCAAATCATCATCTACATAATCTCTTAGACATTTCCTTAGTGTGCATTTGCTAAGTGCTGTTATAATGTAATAAAAGCTTCTGTCCACTCTTTAAACTCTTTATTGAGAACATGAATAGGAACACCAACAGAAGCAAAAATATTTACCATACTCTTGATATGATATAAGACTTGAGTCTTTCACAGCCCTGATTTATAATTATAGCTCCTAGGATGATCAGCTGTATCAATGTTATTTGGACACTTGTTATTTGGCCATCGTACTTTGTTATTGTCTTGTAATTGGCTATTTTTGCATTATCTGAAAATTAGTACTAACAAATTATTGTTCCTAAGTGGTCACTAGTAGCATTTCTTCATCATCAATGTGCACTTTTTCTTATATTATATTTTGAGATTTTAAAATACAACTTCACAATGGAATTCTTTCCTTTGTATATGAATTCTAAATAAAGTGAGCAGAATAAGTTACTAATTTCTGTCTTGAAATGGTTTATAAAATTCTTGTACATTCAGCTTGCATGCACAGTTTATTTTAACATGTTTAACATTAAAACACATGCTCTTTACTGTCATGGAGAACACAGTCTTGTATGCTAAATTTACAAGGAACTAGCAGTTGCTTTCATTGTTAATAACAATTATGTTTGTTACACTATGACAATATAAATAAGTCTTTTAGAGATGTTTTTGTATATTCATTATTATATACAATATTCTTTATTAAAATATTAGGTTTTGAAATAAAACTAAGCAACATTCTTTGTGCTACAATTTTGTAAATTATGCTTTATTATGCTTTTAAAAATTAAAGCTTGAAATTTTATGTGCATTTTTTATATGCATTATATGTATATATAATTTCAAGCTTTGAATTATGGCACAGAATACCTCAGTCAGTTTCTTTCCAATCTCAACTCCAAATTTTCAGTAAAGTTTACTTCTTCTGTCTTCCTCACTTCTGCTACTTTCCTACATTTTGATATCTCTTTATATATAATTGCTTCTTTATTACATCCATGCACATTAAACCCCACAATTTACAACAGAATCTTCATTTTGATACCTGTCACCCCCTGTATACCAGAAGATCTATTCCTTCTTCTCTTTCAATCTACAGCTACCACCTTTATAAAAACTTTTCATTTCATTATATCTTATTAAAAGACTAGCACAAAAGTAATAAAACAAAAATATCCTTCTTACTTTTTACAATCCTGTATCATCCTAGAGCACAAAAAAAAAAAAAAAAATCCAATGCTGAGCGAAAAAATCTAATGAGAAATTCATCAACTTTGTAATTACTTATATCCCTGAGATTAAGAGTATCAAAATTGTTTTTAAAGAATGTCACTATGCTTTATTAATACATTTATCTTTAAGCAATTTTTCTAAATTCATATCCTGCCTTACATCCTCCAGCCTGAAAAAAGTATATTTTGTCAAAACCTATCTCCATCAAATTTCCCCATTTAATCGCAGGCTCATATACTTGCTAAACACAAAACTTATGCACTTTATTACCCATATCAATTGTTCCACAGTCCCAATTTAGCCAGGGAATTGAAGATTACTTCATTTGCTAATTGTACTTGTATGAATGTTGTATATATGTTATCTTTACTGTAGTTTCGCTTTGTATGAACAATTATAGGCTATTTTTTAAAACAAGGACTCTTTTATGGTTCCCTGTCATACTGTAAAAATTTTGATGACATGTTTAAATTAACACATAAAATGTGCTCGAGTCCCATCATGCATAAATCACAGGTTTCTCTTATTGTCAAGGGCACATCCTGTAGAAAGTCTGGAAGAATGCTCTGAATAAATCCCTTGTAGACATTAATTTAAAACATGCTGCAGAACATATACCAGACAGCCACGATTGTTACCATTTCATACATTGATCTTGAATTTCTGCTGGTGAGCACCTGAATTGTATCACAAGGATTTGTGTCAGCTCACAAATGTTAGTTGTGAAAATTTTTGACCCTGTCTCTTCCAAATGTTGCCTTATCTTGAAGAGATAAACAGTAGATTGGCATATTAATTTAATTTAGAATTGAACACAGTGAAACACCCATTAATAATCTCTTTTGAGTCTGATGTTTTAAACACTCTTTATGGTTTCACTCAAATGTTACTTATATTTAAGCAAAACCATAAAGAGTGTTCTAAACATCCAACTCAGAAGAGTTACTTAGTTACTTGCATTTAAGTGAAACCATAAAGAGTGTTCAAAACATTTGACTCAGAAATAGCAACTTGCACAATAAACCATCAGCAAAAGTGATGAGGTATTCACAGAGTATTCTCCATGCATTTATATGAAGTACAGTTAATGCTCTGGCAATTGTCTTTTACTGATATCTGGATCTTTTTGAACACTCTGTAGAATCAGTTAATCCTGGTTTGGCATATGAACAACTCTTAGTCTTCTTCAATTCTCAGTTTGTGGTGCTATGAATCCTGTCTAAGTAGCTTGATGATAAACTGCATGAAAAGTTTTATAACTTGGCTGGCTTTGATCGGGAATGCCATTTTATATAGTCATACAGTCTTGCATCCATGCATTTGCATACCATGCATAAAAATTGTATCTGCTTGCTCATGATATGAATAAGTTCTCGCAGTTAGCTCCTGAATGTAAGTGAACTGCAGGACAAGTCAAACATAGGAAACTAACCACAAATAATAAATGTAGATAAGCCTCCATGGCATCACATTGCCATCTCGTACATCAGCATATTGATCTATATGTTGTCTGAAAATTTTAATTATTACTTAACAAACTTAAGCTACTGAATGCATTGAATGTTATTACAACTCACAAACCAGGTATTTCTGGACATATGCTTTTATAACCTTTTTTTCTTTGTTTTAGTGTGAAAAAACTTGCACCAAAAGTTTGGTCAGTATTTTGTTACACTCTGAATTATGATTGGGTAATTTTGGAAAGTTTTTTAATAGTGTTTAATGCCTGTTTTAACTGCTCAGATATCACAGATTTTTTTTTTTTGAATAGTGTTTAACACCCGTTTTTACTACTGAGGCACCATAGGTACTGGCATCACAGATGGTGGACAGTTATGATACTTGAGTTGAAATGATAAATTGAGAAAGGACTTTTTTATTAAAGGAAGGGAGTATTTCAGGCCTAAGTTTAAAGTACCTCCCTGGCATTTACTATTTATGAGGGCTGAGGAAAACCTGGAAAAAACCTCAGTCAGGGAGAATGGTCCTGGGTAATCAAATCCCAGGCCTCCAGTACATGACTCCACACCTTAACAATCTCAGCCACCCGTGGTGGTATTTTGGGAATGATTGGTGTCAATTGTCTTTATTCAGAAAAAATACAATTGTATGTTATTTTAAAAATAATTTATTGTTGTATTTTAGTGATTGGCTTGAATAGCAACAATAAGATCCTTTGACTACCCTGTTTTCTTTTTAACTATTCTGAATTTTTTATGTATAAAACAACGAGTTAGCAAAGTGTCTGAGCCTTTTCTGAAATAGCTGCTCCTCAAACCACTTTCATCTGCTATTATTTCTGTGTCAAGTGGAGAAGTGCACATATTTTCTATGTTGTATTACTTTATTGTTTAGATGAATTGGTTAGATTTTCTACAAATTATATTTGGACACTTAGGGATTGAGGTGACTTCACAGCTACGTGTGAAAGTGTCCCCTTCAGTTAGAGAGACACTGAAAATTGTGGCTGCACTAAGTCAGGAGGAACTAGGTGAGTATGATTTAGTGAAAAGCATTACAGTGACTCCAGATTAACTTTGTATGTCAGTTTCATGAAGTCACATTTGAAAAGATTTCTGGAGGAATCCTCTCTCTAATATTAAACATATTTCTGCTATGAATAGATAAGGAGATTTTCTAAATGATGTCATTTTCTTTATTGAAACTTTGCATCTTTTGGTACCAAATATTTGAAATTTAGCATTTCAAAATATATTTAAGCACTTAGGACTATATTTGAGAACTGTATCTTCTGTGTATGTCCTGAAGTAATATATTTTGCTAACTGTATCTTTTAATGCTATAATCAGACAGTTTGATGTTATATTGTTAAAGAAATACGTATTAGTGATTAGCATTGTTTAGACAAATAGCTGAAAAAAGTATTAAATGAAATTTAAATAATTTAGTGCAACAGCCAATGAAAATTTTATTCTATTATTTCATGCCAATAGAATCTCACATTAAAATTTCACAGATGATAATGATTATTGTTTAAAGGTGCAAAACAGCTAAGGTAATTAGTACCCAAACACACCAAAACTGCACCAATGATAAAAATAATTACAAAATCTATATATACTGAAATACTGCTCAGAAAACAAATGATACAAACTAGTCAGCCAATACAAATATAAAACCCATTAACAAAATAACAAGGGCAAAAGAAATTCAACAAGTGCAAAGTATGTATCATAAAATGCACCAACACTAAGCCAGAAACCAAATAGGCTTAAATACACTAAAAAGGAAACCATCGTTTAAAATGTAAAAAATTAACATACCTTGCTCCAGAAACTAGAAATATGATAAAAGAGTGCTCGGTCCACAATGACGATGTCGTCAGAGAGAACACCCTCAAGAGAGGAAGGCAAACATTGGGGAAATGTAAAGGCCACTAAATAATGGCATTCAATTAAAAAGTGACGCACTGTAAAGAGGTGGATACAATTTGGAGCAGGTTTAGCTTTAAAAATGGACGGTGACTAAAACGACAATGCCTAATCCGCAAACCTATTCGCGACAAACTGCGCGAAAAGGGGTTAACCAATTAAAAAGGACAGATTTGCATTCCTTAAGATTATTATTTCGCCCAGCGGGAAAGAAGAGTTTTACGTAAAACTGACTAAAATCCCCAGAGTAAACACGTTGCGGGGTTGTGGAAGGGTCTAAAAGAGCTGATTTGGCTGCGACATTTGCGGCCTCGTTGCCCTGAATTCCCATATGGTAGTGTTACGCTGACGCCTGCGTCAACTGGCAAAAACACTGCGATCTGGATCTTCTGTACAAGAGGATGAGAGTTCTACAGGTTTCAAAAGCTCAAAAAAGCACTCAGGGAATATGGACAAATTACACAGTTCCCCAGCCGCTGTTCAGATACATATAAAACAGCTCTATAAATCGCGTAAAGTTCCGCCATAAAAATAGATGTTGCAGAGTTAAGACCAAATGTAAAAATAGATTCAATGAAAACAAAAGAACATCCAACGCCTGTGTCCGCCTTTGAGCCGTCGGTATAGATAAAACTTCATCTCCCAAATGAGAAGAGTATCGCGCTAAAATGTCGACGAATAATAAAAGCTGCGTTCGACGATTTAAGATAGCACGTAAGTCCTAGATGAATGTGGGCCTCTGCTGAAAGTCAAGGAGGATAATAAGTTACCCCAGGTGAGAAAAAAGCAGGCAACTGAACGTCCAAAGCCCTTAGCATCTCTCGAAAACGATAATCGGAAGGCTTAGGAATCAGAGATCTAGCAGCGTAAAAACAATCAAGCGACATGTTAAAAACGACTCATTCGCGGAATGCCGAGATTGAGCAGTCAATCGGCAATTATCCAGCAAGTAAAATGTCTCTACGACTGGGCAGAAGAGGTTCACCCAAAACTCGTAAAAGACACAGAGAACGTCCACGCCGACTTTTAAGTTATGCTATATGCGATGAACGCATAGTTTTCTATTAAAAAAAAAAAACACCAAGCCAAGGAACTTTACTTCGTCTACGAAAGACAGAGGATCTGGACCAAGATGGAGAGAAAGTGAAGGATATTCCTTGAATGGCCAGAAATTCATGCAAACGGTCTTTTCAATAGAAAAAGGAAACCGTGGTGACACTTCAAGCAGAAAGATGATCCAGATAGCATTGGAGGCTTCAAGAGACAGGTACCCTGAGAAGAAAGAAAGATCGCAAAGTTGTCAAAAAAAAAAAAAAAAAAAAAAACGACGATGTAATCCCTGGCGGTAAACACTCTGTGATGGAATTGATAGCGATAGCAAACAGTGTGACACTGAATACCGAACCCTGAGGTACTCTTCTCCCGAATAAAATGAGATGATAAAACAGAACCCATCCGTACACAAAAAACTCGGACTTTCATGAATTCTTGAATTAAAAATGAAAGCCGACCACGAATTTGCCATTCATGAAGCTTCAAAGGATACCACTTCCCCAGCAGGTATCATAGGCTTTCTCCAGATTAAAGAAGACGGCGGTCGTTAGGCACTTTGGTACAAAACCGTCCATAATAGTATGGGTAGAGACACCAAATGGTCGACAGAAGAGCGATGACAGCGAAAACAGCAATGGACGTTCGTCAAAAAAAAAAAAAAAAAAAAAAAAAAAAAAACAGACAAACAAACAAAAACAAAAAAAAAAACATATGTTGCGATTCTAACCAACACATAAGCCGCCCGTTAATCATGCGTTTCATTACCTAGCATGCTCAGCTGAAGAGGGAAATCGGACGGTAACTGGAAGGAAGGTGGGGGTCCTTTCCAGGTTTTGGTATTGGTATGACAAAGCCACTCGCCAAGCCCACGGAAACGATGCGATTAAAAATCTGGAGTAAAAAATTCTTACCATCCGTTGAGAGATACTACAACACAGCAACATGTATATATCTGGCCCCGGAGCACAATGCATAGAGGTAAACTCCGCATGCTCCAATTCTCTGGCAGAAAAAGGACATTATAGCACCCCTGATTGTCGGAGCCAAAGGTGCATACCTTCGATTCCACTAGTACTTTAATTGTGCGAAATGCGGGAGGATAATTAGCGGAACTCCAAATATTAGCGAAAGTGGCCCTAATGTATTTGCAATGTCCGTAAGGAGTATCAAGTGCAGTGTTGTTCCTTGAGACTGGGTTTGGGCGCGAACCCAGGCTTACCTGCAACATGGCATAGCTTATCTCAGACAACAGGCGAAGGCGTTGAAAGTTTAAACGAAGAAGTGCAAGTAACCCAAAACGCATTTTTGCTACCCTGCATTACGCTACGGCATTTGGCGCGCAGCTGTTTATAACGAATCACATTTTTAACGTAAGGTGGCGACGAAATACTCCCAAAGCACCAAAGTTAATTTCAAATGTAAGTTATACAGTTGTAGTTCTAAACTTGGATGATGCACTAGAGCTACTTAACTTACAATTAAATTTACTATGGAGAAAGAATGCAATAAAAAGTTACCTTTCTTGGATATTAAGATAATTAAAAAAGAAAATCACCTAAATTTTGGCATGTACAGAAAACCTACACACACAGATAATTACATTCAATATAACAGTTTTAATCCAGTTCCCTACAAACATGCAGTTTTAAATAGTCTTGCATACAGATTGGTTACTGTTCCAATGAACAAGGAGGAATATGAACTGGAAATGAATAATATAATGGATATAGCTATAGAAAATGGCTTCAAACAAGAAGTAGTGCACAAGAAAATAGACAGAGCAAGGAATAAAAAGAAAATTAGAGACACCACTACACCTACTCCTATCAAAGAAAAAAACAGAACATACAAAAAATTCACATACCACCCATCAGCCTTTCATAAATTTCAAAACATTTTTAAAAGATTCAACATGTTTTGACTCCAAAAAATATTATTTCATTAAAAATATCCTTAACTCAAAACAAAAAGAAGATAACCTACAAGAAGAAGATAAATCAGGAATATATCAGATGAACTGCAATGATTGTGATAAAGTTTATATTGGAAAGACCATAAGAAACATAAAAACAAGAGCTAAAGAACACATTAGGAATATAAACCAAAAACAAGAAGAAAAATCAGTGGTAGCTTGGCACTTTTGAAAAGAACAACATAACATTAATTAAAACCCCAAATTACTTCAAAATATTAAATGAAAAACTGAACTTACAGTCTGGGAAAACATCTATATTTGGAAGAATAAGGAGAAAGTTTTTAATTTCAAAATCCTGCCAAGTGATGTACGTTCATTAAACCTCCACCAGAGATGAATCGATCTACACAAACAGCGAGGCCAGCAGTGCACCAGGAACTGACGATAGGAGCGATGGCTCCCGAAACTAGTCTTCCATTCTATTGAATTTTAGTGATGTGTATGTTACAATCTCTATTCAATTTTTTTAAAATGTTAATAGGTAGCTGTTTCACAACTAACGTGACATCTACACATGACCTTCCTTTTTGGAAATTTGCATTTGAATTTGTCTTGATATTTGATTCTGATATTAACTTTAATTTATTTTTTAAAATTGTTGGATGCATTTTGAATGCTATTGTCAATAAAAAAATCCTCTCTAGTTTTAACAATTACTTCTATCTTCCTTTTTGTAAATAAGGATCATTATAGCATTTTTCAATCATTAGGTATTTCTCCTTTAGCCCAATTATCATTAAAAACTGTGTAACTGTACATTAAGTGGTTTACCACAGTATTTCCAAAGTTCCATTGAGATATTATCTACTCCATTAGCTTTCTGATTTTTCATACTTGTTAAAGTGCATTCTACGCCTTCACAAGAGATAGCATAGTACTCTCCTATTGGAATTTGGAATCATTACCATTCCACTATCATTTCCATCATACAGAATTTTAACATAGTATTCCTTCCAAGTTTCTTCTTTAATTTCTGTTATAGCTATTTGGTCATTACAATCTTCTATTAATCATTTCATACAACTATAATTGAATTTACTTTAACATAGATTTGTCATTATCATTAGTGAATAAATATATCTTAAAGGGCATTATTCTATCAGTTATCAACAACCCTCAGCAGCAGAACTTGAGCAGTTCTGAAACACCTTTCCTATTTGCCATATGCTGTTGATTGCTTATATTCTTCAATAGATTTCGTGTACTCCAAACCTCAAAAATCTTTTTTATCACTGAGTTCTAATTTAGTCTAAATGGTCTTAAGAATGTGCACAGAGTCAGACTCTATAAATGGAGATTAAGGGAAGATCCTTAGCCAATCAACCTAGTTTTCATTACTCTGGATGCCTTCATATCCTGGCACTCATATTATCTAATGAAGTAGTTTTAGTAGTATCATAACTTCAGTTATATTTTACACAAATTATAAACAGTTCCAAATTGCATAAATGGTTCTTGAAAATATATGATATTGTTAATGGTTTACATGATAATTTACCTTTAATTAAGTGTAAGATGTTTCTTTTAATTGAATTCTCCAGTTTGATCACCAAAACATAAATCTTGGCAGCACATGGTTTAAAATTGGGAATTTTAAAGTTAAGAAACTTTAAATATAACTTCTGAATTACAAAGTATCTTTGGTATAATTTATATGAAAAATATGCCTAATTTTAACTAGATTTTTCCAGTTTGTTTGTATTCCTTATTATTAAAAGGAAAACATAAATTACCTCAAAGGACAAAAATACTATTGGGAGCTATATTTTTTATTTTCTTGATATACTAAAAACTCATCTGACATGTATTGATTTGTATACAAAGCTATAGTTAGGTCTGTTGTACTTTACATAGAGCTAACTCCACATAAAACATTTTACAGAGAATAATAACATATTGTTGTTGGTCTAATGTGCAGGATTTTGATCTATCAATTTTTCCCTGGCCAGCCATTGTAATTTGTGTATTTTCCCATCAGGTGCAGCTTTCCTCAGTTCTGTGCATTCCATTTAGAATCTTGTCAGTATTGCAGATCTTACATGTGTTATCGTTCATAAAACCAAATCTGTGTAGATGTTCCGCTAGACAATCATGTTCAGTTGCCAGTCTAAAATGAGCAACTGCTTCCTTCCTTGATAGATTTTGATTTTTTATACTGTTTCTTTTTTATTAGAATAATTTTTATTAGATATTTCCACTTGAATATTATGTTGATATTTTTGTTCTATGGTCGTTTTGATACTTTTTAATTTTACATTTAATTCACAGGGCTTTATTGGTTTTGAATATAGCACTGCCCCCTTTTTGGTCAGAAAGTCTGCATTCTCGTTACCTATTCCTCCCACATGTGCTGGTATCCACAATAGTATTATTTGTTGAAATTTTGTTTGGAGTAATCTATAATAAGATCTCACGTCCCTTACATTGTAAGATTCATATGAACTATCATATCGTTCCATAGCTTGCATAACTGAGGCTGAATCTGTAAGAATCACTACTTTATTTTCTTTTATGTCAGTCCTATGGTTTTTTTTTTTTTTGAGTAGTGTTTAACGCCCGTTTTCACTACTGAGGCACCACAGGCGGTGGACACTGATGATACATGAGATGAAATGATATTTGGGAAAGGAAGTCCTATGGTATATCATAGTAACATTTGCAAGTATTTAATACTTAAATGTAAATTGGAACTTACACAGTGAAGCCAATCATATTAATGGATAAAAGCTTTAAGAGTGTGTAGTTCAACTGAATCATACAATGATATCCATTAATTTGCAAGTATATTTACATAACCCCTTGAACCCCATGAGTACTGAGTAGATCTGATATAACTTTTAACATAAAGAAAATAATTATATAAGAGTGGTCACAGCTTTTCGAAAAACATAAATAAGGTAAAAATGATAAAACATATTTCTAAATGAATTTTATTTTATTCAGCATTTTCCATGTATTCAACTTATTTACAGTAAACTCTACTTGCTTACATAAAACTAAGACATGTTTTCGGAGTAATCACTTCCATCTTTAGTAGTTGTTAGGGTCAACAACTGAAGATGGGAGTGATTACTGCCAAAACATGTCCAGTTTTATGTAAGTAAGCAGAGTTTAGTATAAACAAGTTAAATACATAAGTGTAGGATTGTTGACCCTAACAACAACTGAAGATGGGAGTGATTACTGACAAAACATGTCTTAGTTTTATGTAAGTACATGGAGTTTAGTATAAACAAGTTAAATACATAAGTGTAGGAATGTTGACCCTAACAATAACTGAATTTGAGAGTGATTACCCCTGAAACATGTATTAGTTTTATGTAAGTAAGTGAAGTTTAGTGTAAACAAGTTAAATACATAAGTGTAGGATATATTATTGCTTCATAGATACAGCTTCGTAAGTACAATTTATTTAATGTTTACTCGAGTTCTTTCTCTCCCCTCCTTCTATTCAACCTTCTCTTTCCCCCCTCCTTTGTTCCCTCTCCTTTCCTTCTTTACTTTATTCCTTCCTCCCTTTCTTCCTTTTTATGCAATTGCACTATTGAAAGATAAAAACGACGAATTTGCTAATGAAATAGTATGTTTGTGGAATTTCAGCCAATTATATTACTGGGAGAGTAATACTACAATTAGCAGCAGATGTTAATGAAGATTATCGTTTTACTATGCTTGAAATAATGGGCAAGCATAAAATGGCCACAGAGAGTGAAGTTCCATGTTGGCGTCATTGCATTGCAAGGATAACAGGGCTTGGTTTGGATCTTCCACTTGGTTCTAACTTCTTAAGGAGACAAGATTTGATTCATGTAAGATGGTTTTTGTTGCATGTTTTTGTTTTATATTTCAGTAATATCACAATAAAATATAATATATAATTGCTTTTACATAATTTTTTAGCCAATATGTTTTCCTTTCCATAATTGCATTATGAAAAATACAAATATAGACTACATTGTTGCACAACAAAAGAATCATGCTTCATTTATGTTAAAATAACAATGTTGCTTACCAGGTGTGATTTTACTGAAATATATTTGGCTTGGTAAATTAGATAAACATTTTTGTCTATAGCAGATAGATTGTGGTTGACTTAGAGCAGGAAATATACTAAATTCAGTATGTAAGGGATTCAGCAGTAGGAATTTACAAATACAGTTAGTACTACATCAAAAATAGAACTTTTGCACTAATTTTTAAGCAGAATTGTAGCAGCATTCTTAGCTTGCAGATAGCTATAAAAGATCTTAAGGCAAGTAGTTGGTGGACTGGAAACTAAGGAAATCCTATAAATCCTATTGTTGTACATAAGCTATTACAATATAATATGCATACTATATTAACAATGTTAAAATTCAAAGATGAAAGTTATAATAATCAGGAAAGAAAGGCTAATTTGCAAGCATAATGTATATAAATGAGTAATTTTACCCTATCAATGCACTTCTCCATTGCATATTATTTGGTATTAATTACAGATCCTAGTTTTTCAACTCCCTAATTGAAAATGATGACTAGGGGCATTCAGGAAAGTTTTGCAAGCTCCTGGTGGAAGTAAAATATAGAAGCTATTCATTTAGAAATTAATTGAAAAGTATTTCCAATTTATTGTTCAGGTGAATAAATCAGAAAATCAAGTTTTATTGCCTGTGGAGATTTTCTTGCTGTTTTTGAGAGTGAATAATAGGTTCTGTACAGTAGTAATCAATTATTGAATCAGTTCCTGGGAAGATTAAATTGCATTTAAATGGAGAAGAAGAGCGTCATCATGGAATAATTAGTAGAATAAGCAGCAGAGAAAAGTGAAGTACTTGGAGAAAATTAACATCTGTAATGGTTTACTGTTTATTTATAAAGCAATAAAAATTGAAGACTGAACATATCTCCATTTAGACTACATTGTTTTTTTCTCTTACTACATATTTTAAGTTTAAAAAAATAACTGACAAAACCCTCTTGTCATATATTGTGGATATATATATAAAATAAAGTAACACTATTGACAATGTAACAAATTAACAGTAGTTATAAAAGTAGAAAAGGATAATCATACTTGAAATCGCTATATTTTCAAACTCATTAAGTTCTTCTATGGTAACAAAACAAGGTGATCACCTTCACTTGTCTTGTTGCCATAGAAGAACTCAACGAGTTCGAAATATGGTGATTTAAGTGTGACTTTATGTTAGTGTTTTATCCTTTTCTACTTTTATAATTACTGTTTATATATATATACTTTGAAATGCATAATCATATATTTTAGAAGCCTGATTTATTTTTCTTTCTATTTTACAGGTTGATTATATTGCTCGTACACTGCAAAAAATAAGTCTGAAGCTTCTGATAAGGGACAATTGGCTTGACGATAATACTCTGAAGTTAGTTGAGAACAAAATACTTGCAATAAAATTGTTGACTGGTTTTCCCATCTGGGCATTAAACCATACTCTTCTTGACCATTATTACAATAAGGTATGTTACATTTTAACTGTGATTAGTTTTAATGTTTTGTAATGTAACTTTTCTGATAGGGAAAACAAGGGTAAATGAACCATAACAATGCTGAAATAATATAATTCTTTTAGACAAGGTAAATAGAGTAGTAGCACACTGGTCTGGATGGAAAAAAACATTTATATGGGACAGAATAGAATAGGAATGAAAGTAATAAAATATTTTCTCTTATGGAATCGATAAATGCAAGCACAAGTTTAACATACAATTTTTAGTCCTTATCTCATTCACATACACACTCTGTACTCAAATTATGTTCATAAATAATTGCATTGGGAATATAGTAAGGAATTATGCCATGCTCTGCAAGAGTTAAATGGGAGACAATTGTATTATATAAAGTTCAGCATTGAGATTGCTTTGTTGCTCATCTATTGGTATGCAAAAACTGAATAATATGCTTTATTTAAAGAACATGGCTCAAACTCAGTCTTCTAGGCTATAAGGTTCACATCCTCAGTTGAGGGGAAAGAATTCCATTGGACTACGGCCTTACGGCCAAACTCAGTTTGTATAATTTGCATTAGGTTTTGGCACAATGTCCTATTCTGTATATAGTACATTGACACACACATACATCCAAAATCTGTTGCAATGATGATTTATTTTATTGTATCAATATTATATTTTTATGCTTTCTAATAGTTCTATATTATCTCTTTCTATCTATATCATTCACAAATATGTATTATGAAATGCATAATTTTAAATATGTGCTTACATAACACTAACTGTGAAACTTTGGGAATGTAAAGCAAGTGAAATTTCATCACTTCTGTGTTAAGGCATGCATATTTTATTTATAATATCACTGGTGGTAACATAACAGTTTTAATGGGTTTGTCAATCTCATTCTAGTGATATAAAAGTAAGCAACTGAATCAAAATCTTGCTATCACATTCATTAGTTACATTTATCTTTTATTTGTCACAGTCACATTAAATATAATATTATTGCTATAAAACATATTTAAGCCTCTTTTTTAAAAGAGACTTTATTGTGTTAAAGTTTAAATTAAAAATTATGATATAGAAACTTATACATAGGGCTTTTTTGCAGTTTATGTACTCTTAACAATGTTCCAGAACCTGCACATTGGATTGAAATTTGCAAAAATTTAAGAGAACATAATAAATTAATTATATAATTTTCTATGCAAAAGTAATTTTGAAACTGATATGTTATTATTTACCGATATTCCCCTATTAAAATAATTAATTCTATTGATTACAATGAAGGTTATGCACATTTTGCAACATATCATGAATCTCCATCTTGATTTGAGGATTCAGAACTAAGATAGTAACTTTCTTTTGGCTAGCATTATTCTGCTTATACAGAATCTTTGCCCATCCAGTAAAAATATCCATAAACAATTTTTAGATTTTAATAAAATAGCAGTGATTAATTTATAATCAGAAACTAAACTGCTGATAATCACAAGTAGTTACAGCAATTGAGATTTTGAGATATTATGTTAAGATGTATACACATCTTCCTTTAAGAGTGAGCTTGTCTGAACCAAGACAAATATTCATGATCTTGCACTTTTATTCTAAGAAGCAATTGAAAGATTTATTTGTCTCCACAGAGTCGCGCACTAATAAATGCCAATCAACCTAGAAATCTTAATCATATAACAAGACAATTAAATCATTACAGGACAGAGTTGACAGTGAGTCTGAAGAGATAATGTAAATTGCAGCTATAGTGAGGAAGCTTATCTGTGTTAATTTATTTATTAATGATAGAGCAAAAAGATATAACTGCAAGTGGAATATATACAAGTTTGATATCTCATATTGTGTTACTTCACAAAGAAATTTTTAAAGGAAAATTTAATATCACTGACATGCATTATCAAAGGTTTTTAAAAACGGATTCTCTGACATTGTTACATGACACTATGCTAGCCATAGGCTAGAATTATAAGTTCACATTGTTAAAGAAATCTATGGTGTCAGTAAATTTACCAGTTTTATTGGACAAACTGTATGTCATGTATCATTCATCTTCAAAAAGTACTAGGCAAGCTTTTCATGTGCATAATACATTCTGAGACTGCATTGTTCCAATATTGTACAAAATAAATCAGTTTATAGGAATCTACTCTGAAAAACTGATAGAAGAAAAAATAAATAAAATTTGAGAAGGTTATTTTTGAAACTTCAGGCTTCTGTTATTGTTGTTGTTGTTGTTGTTGTTGTTAAGCACTGGGGACTGAGCAATCAGTTATTTCATTCAGAACTTCAATTAACTTCATGCAAGTTAGTGTGAATAGCAGGTATTATTCTGGCATTACAACTCCATTTGGTATCAAGGTTTGTAAGAATACATTTACCAACAATATTGTCAAGAATTGCAATGCATTTGAAAGGTTGATAGAAGAAAGCAAAAGGCCCTACAGTGGGGTAAAAAAATTCTACTGATTTTATACTTCAGTACCTCTGTTGCAAAAGTAATTTAAGTGTTGTGCAAAACAATGTGTAAAAAGACCTTGAAGGGCAATTTCATGTACTTTAGCACTTGCACTTGAACCATTATCACTATATGAGTCAGCAGCTCACATCATGAAACCAAGAAAATGAATATGAATTTCACCTTTGGAATTCAGCAGCCTGAAAACAACAGAGAACTATGACTTTTCAAAAAATGTCCATTGCTTCATTAACAATATATGCAAAAAAAATTAGGCTTTGTCCACATTTTAATTGATATAATAACAAATTTCTTCATTTATACATTCAATTAGTTCATGCTATATCATGTTTGAAAATCCTCAAAATGTATAATCCATTTTCTTCCAGTGCATTTTTAAATCATTTCTGTTAAGCATAACTTTAAATATAGCTCTAACATTTTCTGGATTTCAGTATTCTTCTGTCTTGTTATGACCTCTGAAAGTTGGTTCTTGTTTACACAAATGGGTTATGACATCAGTTAAAATTTTCATTATTTTACTGTTTATCTTCATTTCATTTGAAGAAGTATGCCTAGCTAAACCTCTTGACAAGTTCTTAAGATCATTGAAATTATCAGGAGACCAAACTGTCTTTCTGTGTTTAGCAGCAAACATGGCCAACAAATAATTTATCTTTTATACAGCTTCACATAACCATTTATTTTGCTCACACTGTGAAGTCTGGAATGTACAATGTTTCTTTAATTTTCTAGACACTGCTTTTTCAGAATTTTGTGTTTTTTAGTTTCACTTCTTGAAAACATCTTCACTGGAATGTATTAAATCAGTAATGTTCTAGAGCCAGCTTTGTTACTACCCTGAATGGGTGAAGACACCAAGAAAACTGGCCTCCTGTCTGGGACCACAGCAAATATCCTATCGCTTGCTTGTAGCAATGATGTAATGGTTACTATAATAATCAAGTGCAGGCTGGAGGCTCTGCTTAATTGGGCCTTCACTGATCCCTCTGGCCTGGCAGTAAGAGTTGTAAATCACATTTTCTGTTATATAGGGCTAGATTCCACAAACTTTTACAGTGAAAATGGAGTGTGTCATCGCAGTTGCCGCCGCCGTCGTCATTGCATTGTCGTCATCATCATCATCATCATCATCATCATTACCCCCACCACCACCACCACCATCATCATCATCATCATCATCATCACCACCACCATCATCACCACCACTGCCACCACGGGTGACCGCGGTTGTTAAGGTGCAAACTCATGAGCGGGAGGTCTGGGGTTCAAATCCAGTAGGACCACCTCCCCGACTAAGGTTTTTTCCAGGTTCTTCCTCAGTCCTCATAAATGGCAAATGCCTGGGAGGTACCCTAAACTTAGGCCTGGAATGTTTCCTTCCTTAAAAATATATCCTTTCCCAATATATCATTTCATCTAATGTATCATCAGTGTCCATCACCTGTGGTGCGCCTGTAGCAAAAACGGGCGTTAAACACCATTCATCAACCATCATCATCATCATCATCATCATCATCATTTTAGAAGAAGAACCAGAACAAGGAGGCCCAGGCTCCTCTGATTGGCAGTCACTGTCTTAGACCTTGGTTAAGCACAAAAGTTTTTGTGTTTAGTGATTGCTAAATAACATTGAACTTTCTCATGTAAAATTGCCACTTTGTTGTTTACTACATAAACATAATAAGGAAGAGCCAAGTCATGTTATTTTCATAATCTTTAACAAATTTAAACTATTTAAGTCAACTTACACTCAAATAGAAACAAAGTCACTCTTCAAAATTAAAAAATGGATTTAAGCTCCATAAATAAAGTATTATACTTTTTTTGGTGGGATATTTTTCTCTATCAAGTAAAAAACCTTTTTGCCCAATCATGAGCTTCTCTCACTTTCCTACATAATTCTACACAAAAGAAACTTGAAAAGAAATAGAGAAAATGTTCTTTACATGGAAGATTGGCATATAATGATGGATGAACATCCATGTCATTTAAATTGAAATGCTAATTGGAACTTGTACAGTGAAGTTAATCATATAGAGTCCTGGTAGTCTAGCGGTAACCATGCTTGCCTCATAAACCAAGATTGTGGGTTCAATATCGGCCAAGGTTGATTAATTTTTTTGGGGTGTAAAAATCATAAGTATGGTTTCCTTTGGAAGAGAAGTAAAGCCATGAATCCCATGTCATGCATTTATGGCACAATAAAGAACCTCAAGCCTGAAAGCAGAAGCCTCTGAGCAAATTTGACCAGTCATTTCATGCCCTGAATTGAATGGGATGCTGATGATATGAGATTTTATAGAGCATCTGTAATTAAAACAAATTAACTAATTATATAATTAAGATCATTATATAATTGAGTCAGACTATATACTCTTATTCACTCCACTTGTTTAAATGTACTAGATGTTTTGCAGACCATTGCCTGCATCATCATCATCATCATCACCACCATCCCCATCACCACCACCATGACCACCACCACCACCACCACCACCACCACCACCACCACCACCACCACCACCACCATCATCATCATCATCATCATCATCATCATCATCATCATCATCATGCACTTTAAGTTCATCACTCCTCCACCAGAGATGAATATACACATCCAAAGCATAAGGAATTATCCAGCAGTTGATGGTTAGCTGATTATGCGGACAATGGTGTGCAAAATATGTACTACATTTAAACAAGTAAGTGGAGTCAATAAGAGTGAGTAGTTCAACAATGTTCTTAATTATTCATGATTCACAATGACTTACTTGCATTTTTACCTTCAGAAAAGTTTTGAATTTGCTAAAACTATCAGTTCACCCAAAAAAATGTACCAATTAGTGGGATTTTCATAAAACAGGTTTCCATAAAAGTGATAATCCATTGCATAGGTAATCGATGCACAATTTTACTGGAACTTCCTTAAAAATGGGTTCCTTAAAAGAGATCCTATTGCTTTAGTGCAGTAATACTATTAAGCACTTAAAATAAATTTGGATATGCTCTGCAGCTCAGTATCCAACCAGACGATCATATTGGTAATGTGGTCAGATTACGGTCTTTCAATCTTGATACCAGGCTTTCTACACTGAAAAATACAGAGAAAAATGGCTACTCTGTGTAAGTAAACATTTCCTATGTATATCTTATATATCAGTTGATTTTTTTTTGCACAATTACATAAAATTTGAGAAATTTTAATTTAATTGCTCTAAAAGTATTTTGCAATGCTTGTACTAATTACTGTATTTCTGTCTTTATATCCCTTAATAAAGGTGGCCAACTACACCATTCATTGCCAATGCTTTCTATCAATTTCAGCATAACTCTGTTGGTAAGTAGTAATTATGTGACTTATAAGCAAAGCAAACATTTATGGTTTTTTTATGTGTTATTTACTGTCACTTTTTACTGTATTAATCTTCTCATGATGTCTGTAAATTGGATAGGAATTTCTTTAGGTGTATGTTTATAGTTATGAATGGAATGGAATGAAATGAAATGAATAGATGGTGCAAATGAGCCCAAAGTCCTTAACACCTTATAACCAGCTGGAATTCACCTTCTTAAAATTTAAAAAAACCGCTTGCCCAGACAATTTGACATGACCAGGAATCGATTCCAGGACCTCCTGATTAGTGTCATAAATGCAACCCTAGACCATGGAGTGGTCTTCATTTAATGTTGTTGATAAATTTAAAAAGTTGCTTTATAAATTTCTTTATAGAAATTTCTTGGCCCTAGTAGTCTCTTTTTCATTTTATTTTATTTTTCTAAGTTACATCCCTATAAAGCACTCAAGACTTTCAATATTATGACACACATATAATATAATAATAAAAAGCTATTTATATATTCTTAAATAGCTGTGAGTCTATTCAATGCTGTTATACTCCACTTATCATCGAATAATACAGAATATGTTTCACAGGCCTTTGCCCACATCATCAGCTGTGAGTTGACTGCCAGCTATTTATATAATAAAAGTGTATAGGTTTCTTCTAAAGAGGACAAATATCACAGAACCAACAGCTCTAAATGTTACAGGGGGCTGCTCCAGTTAAGGAAGCCACATTTATTTTGTTTCATGATCACATTCTTTGGCTATGCTCAATATGAAGTCAATGAGCTCAATGTTCTACATTGGAATTTTTGCTGAAGAAGCTGCTTCACAGCTTAAGAAGTGGAATATTAGCTCAAACTTCCAGGCACACTTTCCAAAGACCCTCAATGGTGGTGGTACTATCAAAAGCAAGATACTTTTGCTGATTGCAAACCAAATTGCGCAAAGATGCACATTGAGGCTGCTGGTGGCATCACAGGGATTGATTAAAGAGTGTCATGTGCACAGCAGTATGACAGATGTCTTACCCATGTGGATCCAAACTTTTGAGATGTCATAAGAATGCAACTGAGGAATCTCTTCATTAAAAATTCAATCCGTGATGTTCTCCTGGTAGTAATAGACTGCATTTACCTTGACAATATTTGCAACTCAGTGAATCCTAGGCTGTTCCTGGATGCAATAACATGCAACCATGAATCTTTGGTGATTTTTTTTTTTTATTTTCCCAGATGAAGTTGGAGCATCCCTTTTGACTTCTTGGATGGTAGTTAATGGCATGGGATAAATATGTATCATCTAAACATATCCAAATCTTATTCAGGGAAACCATTTGTCATTCGTTACCCACCAGAGGCCATTCATACAATTTTCTGAAATTGGTGAAATATTCATTGATAAATTCCTTGATACTGCTATCTCAAGGCATGCTTATGATGCAGTTCTAGGGCCCAATTTTTATAAATTATGCATATTATGCCTTTGATGTTTCTGTTCAGTTCTTTTGTGTTTACTTCACTTTGTTACTGGGTTTTCTTGAGTTACTGCTCTCTTGGTATTACACACAGCTCATCTTGGTTGTGCTCAATTGTTTTTTTAACTTATTATACTTAAAGCTCCAGATGGAAATCCATTCTTGTAAAATTGAGTAATATGACTACCCATATCTTTATAAGTGTGAGACCTTCCTTTTGCAGCATTTTATAATCATTGATAAACCATATCTAGTATCAGATTGTCCAGCAGTGTATCCTTGCCACAAATCCACAAATTTTAAGCAACTCTTGCAAGCAACTGTATCATTGTATCATTGATGACCTCATATTCACACTGACACTATCACAAAAAAATGCATGAATGTTAAAAATAGTCACAGCAGAAAAATATTCCATGTTATCCAAGCTTAACTGGGGCAACCATATGTATAGGTGTAAACATTGTTGTCATTTCATTTTGCTTCTCTGCTACATTTGTGAATCACATGTAATATGAGCGGGAGAGAATTAGTTTTAATATTAAAGCATTTATTTACTTTCTGAAAAAGATATTTAAAAAGCATTACTTCTGTATATTTCATTTATCTCAGTACAAAATGATATATAGTTAAAAAAATGACAAATTTTAATCAAGCTCTCAAAGTTTAAACCGTAAGTACAAGTACATTTATATTAATTATGATAATATTAATGGCCATCAAAATAATTTTTAAATAAAAGTTTAAAACTAAAATTCATGCTATACCTCCTCCTTGCAATTGCTAATTAATAAATGTATAAATATTTTCTAGATGTAAAATATCTGCCTATCATTTATAGCACTGCAATAATAAATATATATTTTAACAGTACTGTGGATACCTATTGCAATAAATTTTAATTAATCTTTATGGAAGAATGCAGAGTAAATTTTTGCCAGGAGTTTTTTTATTTTGAATAGCGTTTAATGCCTGTTTTTACTACTGAGGCACCACAGGCAGGCCAGGGAGTTTAGAGATGCGATGGGTTTTCTTCGAAGAAGATTGTGAGCTTACGTATTTTGATTTGAACTTATCTATCACATGTTATGTACATAACATTTACTCCAAAAAAGGAATATTTTATTGTTTGATAGCATTGTTACTACCAAAGAAAAGTATTACCCCATGTGAATCTTGTTTGTATAGTGTTGGTTAATATTTATTCTGTTTTGATGGTGTACTAACTTAAAAATTGAAGAGAAATTTACAGAAACAGAAATTAGGATGATGTTAAAAGTTTCAGATGATGAAAACTATTGATTCATCATATCAGAAGAGGAAGACAAGGTGGAAAATAATGATCATGATTCTAAGTTAATAGAGAGTACAGGAAGTGATCAAGAGATTATGTTTGAAGATGAAGATATTTAGCTTCAACATGTCTCTCTGAGGATGATATTTTCCTTGCAATATGATTTTTGTGCTGTAAAGCAAAATATTGTATTTATCTGGTACAAAAATCCACCAACAGTTAGAGGCAGAATGATTGCTTAAAACATAGTAACAGTTCAACCTGGTTATGTATATATATAAAAACTCTGCTATAATTCATATTAATTAATGATTTAGTTGAACTACACACTCTTAATGCTTCACTTACTTGTCATAATATATACTTACTTATGACAAGTAAGTGAAGCATTAATAGTGTGTAGTTGAACTAAATCATACAATAATATCAATTATATGACTGGCTTCACTATGCAAGTTCTAATTTATATTTTAATCACAAAAACTGCTATTTATGCATGTAGTTTGTTATTTGCCAGACTGATTATAGACTATATAGTGAAGTATAGAAACATTCAGATAGACAAGAAAAGGCCACAATATTTAAGAAATTTTGATGCTAAAGGCACCTGGCAGCTAAGATCAAAGCACTCTTTGGAATTCTATATATTTGTGGCATTATGAAATCTGCACAGTTAAATATCAAGGATATCTGGACTACAGATTGCACTGGCATAGACCTAGTAATTTGTGTGTGCCTATATAGAAATGCCTTTATTTTCTTGTAAACTGCCTCAGATTTTATAATAAAACCATAAAAATAATAGAAAGAATTGGTCAAAACTAAGCATATGAGACAGATTGTAATCTTAAAAGAAGTTAGGAACAGTGAAGTTGTTATATATACAAATGAGTCAGTATTAGGTGACACTAAAACTTCACTGACTGATTAATTCTTCAGAACATGTTTCAAGAGCATTCGCTCTCATCTTCAGCTGGGGACTGACTAACTGTAGCAGGTGACGTAGTGGCATCTGGTGGTTCCATTAGATAACGGAACAGGAAGTCCATTGGTGGAATGTCAAAATTCATAACTCTATGTTTATTTTTTAAAATATAAATCTTTTCCCATATTGCCAAATCCTTGGGATTGGTGGTAGCTTTAACAGTTTGGCTTCTCCTGCAATGTTATGATCGTAAGGCCAAAAGTGATCTGCAACCGCTGATTTATCCACTTGTTTGTATCTTAATTTTCTGAAGTGTTCTTTGGTCCTTGTCTCCAAATTTCGTATTGTTTTGCCTATGTATATCTGATCACATGCCAAACAATCTCTCTGATACACTCCTGACTTCTTGCGGGGTTGAATAACGTCCTTTTTGGTGCTGTTCAGAAGCTTTCCAATACTAAATTTATTTTGTGCAGCCAAACGTATATCATAATTTTTAAATATTTTCATGAATACCCTGTTTGCCCATGGATGATATGTGAATCTTTTAAAAACCACGTCCTTTTTTATCGTGGAGAGAGTTGTGATGTTTTTAATATCTTTCTGTCTTTCGAAATTTCTGATCTTCTTATCAACTAAAGAGCTGCTGAATCCATTGTTGAGGGCTGTTTTGATGATATAATGGTATTCTGCTGAATACTCTTCTTTGTTGAGCGGGATATTTACCAATCTATGGACAAGGCTGTTTATAATGGCATGTTGGTGTGGTTTAGGGTTGAAACTGTTATTCTTTATGTGATTATCTGTATGTGTAGGTTTTCTATATATCCCGAATGAAATTATGTCATTTCTGCTGTATATTTTTAGGTCCAAAAATGGTAAAAGACCATTTTCCTCCAATTCCATAGTGAATTTCATATTTTGGTGGTCCTGCAAATTTAGTAATTTTAGGGCGTATTCTATTTGTTTTTTTGGTACTATTGCCAGAATGTCATGGATGATGATACGATCATAACATTGCAGGAGAAGCCAAACTGTTAAAAGCTACCATCAATCCCAAGGATTTGGCAATATGAGAAAAGATTTATATTTTAAAAAATAAACATAGAGTTATGAATTTTGACATTCCACCAATGGACTTCCTGTTCCATTATCTAATGGAACCACCAGATGCCACTACATCACCTGCTAGAGTTACTCAGTCCCCAGCTGAAGATGAGAGTGAATGCTCTTGAAACATGTTCTGAAGAATTAATCATTTAGTGAAGTTTTAGTGTCACCTAATACTGACTCATTTGTATATGAGACAGATGCTTAAAGCATTTGTATGTAACCAACTGCCAGTCAGCATATGAAGTATCAGAATATACAACTATAGACAAACATTTGGAAGCATTTCACAGCCTCTGTGGGTTTAATTTCAAGCCTTTAAATTAGGGTCTGAAAATCTTCATGCTTACAGACTCTAAATAATTTTTCACAATTAAACGAAAATGCAGAACACAGCCTGAAGGTCCTTATAGAATCAGCAATGCTGAAAACAATGTTGTCAAAAGTTGGTAGTTTGAATGAACAAAACAGAGATTCCTAAAGAGTTCATCAGAACAAACAATAAGCATTTCTGTTCAAACATATTTGACTTCAGCAAGAAGAAAATGACTCCTGTTTCATATGCACCTAAAAAAACCAGACATGTAGTCCTGTTGTCAACAATGCATTTCACTCTTTCTTTAGATTCTTAGACTAACATAGCACTAAAACCAGAAATCATGTTTTTAATAAGACTAAACTAGATGCTGATGTCTCAGAATCAGATGTGCCAAAACTACTCAGTGAGCCATAGGCCTAATCATTACTATGGACAATGTTTTGCTTGTTGAATGTAGGCAGTCTCAATGCACAATTAATTATGCAGGAAAATTTGGAAAAGAAGCTGTTCATTTAAGTTCCTAAAAGAACTTGGATGAAGCCTATTAGATTAAAATAACACTTTATAAAACTTCTTCAGATAGAGTCTGCAAATCCAGATGAAGGTGTGATCATCAAAAAAACTAGGGAGATGTTGCTTTTGTACAAGGGCCAAGAACAACAAGACAACAAGTATAGCATGAACTATGTGGAGTCAATCTGCAAGGATCATGTTATGGAGACATGTCCAGATTGCTTCATGATATAAAAGAAAAATTAATGTGTAACTTTCTTAAAAGTAAAAATGTAAATAAAATAAAACAGAAATTGTTACTCATGAATAAACTATAAGGTAAAAAATGATCTTATGCTAGTTCTCATGTAGCTTATATTGGCACAAATCCTTAAGGGTTAAACAAATGGGCTAGTAAGCATTAAAATGGAATAAATATAATTATTTTCTTACAGCCTATGCAAACATTCAATATGGAAATAAATAACATTGTCCCCCATCAAAATTTTTTAAAAATTGTAAATCTTTAAAAAAGTTTTCATATGGAACTAACACAGTGAAGCTCATGTGAATTGAATCTGTCGTCTTAACACTCTTCATGCTTCACTAACCTTAACTAACTAACATTGTCCCCATTTGTTTGTGGAAACACTCAATAAAGAAAATTGTTAATCTGATGTAAAGGAAAGGGGATTAAAATGAATAAAAAGTTAAGAATATGTGGCAGATAAAGTAGCAACTTTAATTGCTGAGATGCTGAAAATAATAAAAACCATATAATCAAATTTAATCAATATTTTGTTGTTAGTGCACTGCTATGATCTGTATTTTTCACTATGTACATCACTAGTATATTCTGATTGTTATTTTATATCGTTATTATTGATGTTATTTTCCCTAATTCAATTATTATAAATTTTTGTGTTACAGTGTTACCAGCTGGTATATTTCATCATCCCATCTATTCAGGGTCACACTGGAGGTATGCTAATTGGCTTGAGAGATATTGAGATATTACTTTTTTTTAACTTCATAATTTTACTGAAAATTATGGTCTACTGATATTAAAATCTTTCTTGCAAAAAAGTGCTTAGAAAATGAGTAACACTCTTATGTGTAGGTGTTTGTTTTAGGACTGCATACAAATATAGGAAGAGGCAAAAGCTATCAAAAAGGTTTAAACATTCACCTCAGCCAGTGGAAACTCCTCTTATGTAAGTTTTATTCTTAACGCACAACATGATATGCCAAAATGTTTCTTACCAGGAAAAAATTGGTATAATATAAACTGTATAATTATTTTAATATAAGATGAACAACATAATCTCATATTTTATAATAACCTTCTACAATTATGAAATCTTTTGCAAACTAACACTTATATAAAAAAAATTATCTTTTCAATTATGATTTTTAGAACTATTAACAGTTTAATATCATATAATGTAAATGCTAGGAAGATTTATTGATAGATTTTTTTGCACTTCTAAATAAAAACTATATTAACTTTCTGTAACAGATTAAAATAAAGACAGAAAGAAATAATGATTCATGTGCAGCAACTGCTTTAATTTTTATACAGTATATGTTAAAATATATAATATCTTCAATTCATTATACATTATTGAAGACTACTGGTCAAAGTATAAATGTATTCAAAGAAATATTATTTTTTAAAACATATTTGTTTCTTAACAGGATTCTGGATTATGCTCGTATTGGCTCTGTCATTGGACATGAAATGACACATGCTTTTGATAGTACTGGTAAGTATATAATTTCCTGTATATAAATATTGTACTTACAAAGCTGTTGACAATGGAGTGGTAATATATTTTAAACTAGGTATTCATTTTTTACAATAAACTCCATTTACTTACATAAAATAAGACGCATTTCACGAAAAAGGTTTCGAGTAATGGAGGTTTAGTGAGCAACTGAAGATGGGAAAGATTCTCCCAAAACGCATCTTATTTTATGTAAGTAAATGGAGTTTAGTGTAAAAAACAAATACTTAAGTTTAGGATATATAATTTCTTGCTGCTACCAAGATGAAATTTTTCTAATGATAAGCAATTCTTTATAGAATAACGTATGTTATTTATTGCAAATATAAATTAATGGAAAGAAATAGTTACACCATCTATAGAGGCTTTGACAGCTAACATAGGTGATATTTTAAAATAAAATGCAAGAGTTGCCACTCTCGTATTTACTCATATCAGAGAGCAGAAATTAAAGTTAATCAATACCAGTTTTAATATTTCTAATAAAGAAACATTCTTCTTCAACAGCAGAATACTGCAGAATAACTACATAAAGATTTGTTTTCTTTGCATGTTAAGCTAATTCTGAAGTTAAGTAGAGACTCTTTGGACATAAGAATAGCAACCATGTTCTTTCTTTTCATACTTTCAATCTCTTGTAATATGTGGTGTCATTTTCTAGAGTAGGTAAACTACTTTGATGTATGGATTCTGACATTCCATAAACTTAGTGTTTCAAGTGTTTTAAATATTTTAACTCAGACTGATTTTATTCCTTGGGAATGAAGACATAAAGAGTGTTTTAAGTATTTTAATTTAGAAGAGATTTTTTCATTACAATAATTGCAACAAAGATAAGTTACCTGTCCTAACCAATAACTCAACACTATATGAAGGAGCTTTAATTATAAAGATACTAGGTACTTTATACAATAGTCTGCCAGATTCACATAAACATACAAATGACTTCAAATTGTTCAAATGTACTTTAAGTAAGTTTATGCATTAAAATTGTTTTTATAGTGTGCAGGAGTTTGTAAAAGGCTGTAAATGAGATATTTCAAATAGTGTGATGCAAAGTAGTTTACTTTTCCTGTAACATAAGTATTGTGTGTATGCACTATTGATTTGTCCCTTGACAAAAGTAAATTGTCTTAGTGAATGAAAATAAATACATATAATTAACTTAAACACAACAGAAGAACTGGTGAGGATTTTACCATCTTGAATAATTTTTTTTATAGTGTTTAACTCCCATTCTTGTTGCTGAGGTATCACAGGTGATGGACAATGATGATACATGAGATGAAATGATAAATTGGGAAAGGATGCATAAATTGAACAGAAATTTTATGTACCATTTGACAGTTCACTAAAATAATCTACTTGACGAAGAATACTTTACATCATAGAAAGAATAATATATTTTGTCAGTTTTTATTTATAGTTCATTATCATTTGTGCAGGTCATTATTTCAATGAATTTGGAAAGATAGGAAATGGTTGGACTTTAGAAACTGAGAATGCATTTAACTTCAAAACTTTCTGCTTCCTCAAACAAAATGGGAAAGTTTTTCCGGTGAGTGTTTTTTGGAATTACATGGTTGTGTGAGCTTATGTTTTCTTACTATTTACTTTTAAATAATGTATTTATTTATTTTATATAATCATTAAAAAACAGAAAAAAAGAAGATTTAAGAGGAAAAATACATTATTAAATGCTATGGAGAAATATAAGAATGGAATAATTAAATTATATACATAAATACTTAATTGTTAATGTGTAAATAATAGTGGATAAATCACATGTGAAATAAAAAAATGGTATAAAAATAATTTACAAATGTATAACAACTTTTGAACTATAAGTAAATTGATTTATTTAATGCTAAAATGATAACTTTGTCTCTCTCTAACATACATGCACAGATGCATGCAAATGAGTTTATATGCATACATAAGTGGATGTGCATGTGCACATACAAAATATTAATATATGGTAGAATTATGGTATTAAAAGCATCCAAAACTGTAGATGTAAAAACCATCAAGTAGGTAGAATTCAAATATGGCTATTATTAATTACTATATTTTTACCTCATAGCATGCAATCTGTTATTTTACATTTTGATTTAATATTGTTCATGTTACTTGCTTATTAATTTCAGAAAAATTCTACTCCACTAATGGAAATTGTAATCATATTGTTGGCAGTCATTTCAGACACTTGATGAGAATATTGCAGACAGTGGTGGTGTACGAAAGGCATATTATGCTTACAAAAAAGCATGGAAGCAACATTATACCAATATCTCTACTTTGCCAGGCCTGCCAAATTTAACTCCAGATCAACTTTTTTTCCTTGGTTATGCTACAGTAAGTGCTTTTAGTATGAAATATTTGTTGCTATTATTTCACTTGGTTGATAGCATCTTATCTCCTTGTTTCCATTTCACTCAAATCTCCAAAGTTTCACTTTTTACTGCTACATTGTTTGATTTGTTTGTTCTACCACTGCCACCACCACTACTGCCGGCTCTATCTCAGCCACTGCCACCACCCACTAATACTAGTGATAATTGAGAAGTGATAATTCCTCTCCTCCTTTTCATAATGCTCTGTGCTGTAGTAGGTCTATTCATATCTATAAGATTCTTTTAAATTTCTCTCTTAACTATCACCTTCTAACAATGTCACCCTAATTTCTTTCAAGCAGTTCATTTGTTAATACCTATTTCATGAATTTACATAATTCTTGACATCTTTCTCTATCATTACGTTCTCTTCTAATTGTTCCTGGAATTGTTGTTGTTGCTACTGCTAGTGCAATGGTAGTAGCAACATCAGTGGTGGTAGCAGCAGCAGGATGGCAGCATTGTGATGGTGATGGTGGTGATAGACAAATGAACCATAATGGCTCTTTTTTGGCATAATAATATTTTTATTTAAGAGCAAACCCAACAGAGAGACAAGAATATCATATGTTGAAGTCTTTTTTTTTTTTTTTTTTGTACAAAATCAAAACCATTTACATTAAATGGATCCTGCTCTAATGAGGAATTGGGAAGCAACTTTAAGCAATTATTTTGCTCAGGATAATGGTGGAAAAATGAAAATATAATGGTATATAAGACAAAAATTGATTTATTTATGGACGCTCTTTAATAGGACAAAAATACAAACCAAATACAGTGTTACTGTACAGCTGAACATATTATATACATGATATAAAATTATTTTATTATTGAAAATTAGCTTTAATGAATCCATATATTATAATCAACATGTAATAAATATTCAATTTAAAAACCAATTTATATCAGAACCATTACAGTGAAGCAATTATATAGGTATTCTATATTAAGCTGATGAATTCCACCACCATTGAATACTTCAGAACATTTTAATTAGATAAATTGGTGTTGTAACACTTACACTTTACTTAATTAAATTTACTTTATTAAGATCTGCATCTGAGAGACACCACATCATTCAGTTAAGAGTTGATTCAAAGTATGTAGTGAGAATTCTACATGTGTAGAGATATTCAGAAAAAATTTCCACTTCAACAAGGAATGGGAAAAGTAAATCTGAAAGTGTTAATAATGTTTAAGGTCCTTGTGTTAAACTCAAAAGAAAGATTCAATTCAAAATTTAAGTTTGTTAACAAATAGTTATAATCTCCAAAATTTTTTATAAAAGTTGATCTTTTTAACATTGGTGAGATGTCCCTTTAAGACATTGATTAATCTCCATACTTTGGGGAACAAAAAATGGGGACACATCAATTCATTGGCATGAACTCATTATATATATGCAAGAAGAATTAGTTGCTAGATTCTTAGTTGTCCGTCTGATGCAACAGATAATATATTTCATGTGCATGTGTCAATGCTCAAAATCATACAGTTTACATAAATAATTCTAATATTAATAAAATTGTTTCAATTAGAAATTTAAGATTTTATAGAGCCTTCAATGAGTATTTATAGCTTTAGATTATTCCAAAATATTTATTTTCGTCTGTTCTTAACATCTACATTGTTTTGATCCTGTCACATTGAGACATGATCTGTGTGAATACTCTCTTGTCTTATAAAAGTGCTCTTAAACTAATTCATTAATAATTAAAGAATTAAGAGTCTATACTGAAAGTAAATTTAAATCTTAACTAACTTATAATTACTTTCCTTATTTTTTTCCAGTTATATTGCCAAACAGGGCATAATGATTACAGCACTGATGAACATGGCCAAAAGTGTTACCGGGCCACTCAGCCCCTTTTGAATATGCCTGAATTTTCAAAAGCCTGGGGATGCAAAGTAGTGTCAAAAGAAAAACTTTGCAAATTATGGTAGTGTGACATTTAATGATAATTTATATTATTTTGTGCAAAAAAAAAAGTGCATTGACTTTACATTGAATTTCTTGATTTTTTTGCAGGTGTTTTACATGTAAAAATAAATTTTTAAATATTATCTAAGTATTGTGCAGTTTTCTCTGCAACCACTGTTTCTTAGTATAGTTTTATTTTGTATTGTATAATCAATATACTTTTTAAAACACTTTCAAGTTATATTGACCCAAAAGGCTTTAATATTATGATGGTCAGCTATTTAGAAATGAAACACCTGGTGGAATAACACAATAACCTTAATTCAGCTAGACGAAGTCACCATATCTATTCAGATACTTATTTCACTGTGAGGCAATATGCTGAATGTTTGGAAGAAGTCCCTGGATTGCTGCTGGAACCATTGTTGAATTGCATTAACATCTTGTACTAGCAGGATGTGCAATGGTGGAGACGTTAGAATGGTTTACTTCACATATGTTCACTCCTTGTTGAGGTATGGCATAATATTCTGAAGGGAATCAACTGCAAGTAAGGTATGTTTCATAATGCAAAAGAAAATAATTAGAACCATGATAGGAGCAAATCCAAGAAGAACATGTAAACCACTTTTAAAAAATGAGGCATTCTTCCTCTTCCTTATATATACATATTCAAAATAACAATGTTTGTCCATAAAACCATCAATAATACAGATTCGCCCTTCATTAAGAATAAAGTAGTACTACAGCACAAGAAAAAATTCAAACCTCCATGTGTACAAGCATAATACTTCCATATACCAAAGAAGCATATTATATTCTGGCACAAAGATATACGACCACCACGGGTGGCCGAGGTCGTTAAGGCTCGTGAGCGGGAGGTCTGGGGTTCGAATCCCACCAGGACTGTCCTCCCTGACTGAGGTTTTTTCCAGGTTTTCCTCAGTACTGACAAATGGCAAATGCTGGGGGAAGTACCCTAAACTTATGCCTGGAACATTTCCTTCCTTAAAAAAAAAATCCTTTCCCAATATATCATTTCATCTCATGTATCATCAGTGTCTACTGCCTGTGGTGCCTCATTAGTTAAAACAGGCATTAAACATTGTTATTAAAAAATAAAGATATACAATAACCTTCTACACTACTTAAAGAAAATGCACAAAGATAAAAGTTTCAAACTATCCCTAAAGGCACATCTAATTAACCACTGCTTCTACTCCAAGATTTTCTTGTAAATAATGTTAAATAACTATTTCATAACTGCACTATGTCCTAATAGTATGAGAATGACAATGTATATCATCTATATATTACTGTATACACTTAATTGTACCATGTTTCTAACTTTCAATATTCTTGTATATAATTCAATATTTTAATAAAACATATCCAATATTAATTGTATTACTATGTACTAAAGGGTTAACTGGATCAATAAACTACTACAATGTGAATCATTTACCTTTGAGGGAAATTTTCAATTACCTGAAAACAAAAAAATCACATGGTAATATGTCAGAGGTCTGTAAGATGGGTATATCAGCACTTCTCATTTGAGTTGCTGCAGTTTAGTGCAGGCAGCATTGGCAATGTCAAATAACACCATTCTGGAGCAATTCTGGGCATTTTTACTTTTATCTGTTGCATCTTCTGAAGTATTTTGGTATACCACATAGTATTCACATTTGCCCCTTTTTTCAGAAACTCCATGAAAAGTGGGCAATGTTGATCAATAAAGAATGTCATCATTACCTTCCATTTTGCCAATTGGACAGCACCTACATTGCCATCAGAGGTGTTTGATTAATACATTGTATATCCCATGATGCATGGCATAATACATGAAGGTTGACTATGTCATCTGGTGTACGTCCTTCCCATGAGAGCAAACCAGCTGATATCACCAACATATTGCTTCAACTATGTCTTGTTTTTAAATCACTGACTCTCATACATTTCTATTATGCATCATTCTGTTCATTTCATCTTGTTTTGTGTTTTGCGCATGAAAATAACTATTTATCTTAAACAATCTGTGTTCTAAAATGCTCACATCTGCAATATGGATGTAGATTCTCAGATATGCAAAATCTATGAAAAAAATTATTCTATCAAAGATAAGGAACGAGAACAATATTATTCTTTGTAGAAAGTAGTTATAATTTAAAACTAATACAATGAAGCAACTAATATATTCTTAAATAGCTAGTGAGTTGATTTAATACTCTTATGCTCCACTTTTCATTGAATTATACAGAACATGTTTCACAGGTCTTTGCCCACATGATCAGCTATATTCAATGAAGATTGGATGAACTTGTAGCTCTCACAGACTTTATGAACTTTTGGATTAATTTGTTTTTTCTGTCTGGATCTCAAAGTTCATAATGTTATTTTCATATTTTTTTATAATTTTTTTCCCCCATATTCCCAGCTCCAAAGATCTATCCTTGAATTTCAGTAATTTGATTTCCATTTCTATATCATGTTTATCTCTCCAAAAGTGATGTGCAACTGCTGATTTATCTATCTGGTTGTACCTGATGTTTCCCCAGTGTTTCTTTAGCCTAATTCCAATGCTTCTTTTTATTTTGCCTATATATACTTTTTTGTATTCCAAACAGTTGCTTTTATAGATTTCTGGTTTCTTTCCATCATGTATTCTATCATTATCACTGAGTAAAGCAGATTATTTAGGCTGAATTTGTTCACTGGGGACAAAGTAATCCCAAACTCCTGAGTATTTTCTGAAATGGATGATAAGTTAATTTCTTGCAAAAGGTAGTTTCTTTTCTTGCTGTCAACATTGTAATCTGTTTAACCTAAAGGAATACTGGAGAAATGGTAGTTTCTTTTCTTGGTGTCAATATTGTAATCTGTTTAACCTAAAGGAACACTGGAGAAACATCAGAGACAATCTGATAGATAAATCAGTGGTTGTACATCACTTTTGGACTGATAAACATGACATAAAATGGAAGTCAAATTACTGAAATTCATAGATAGATCTTTGGACCTGGGAATTTGGGGAAAACATTTATAAAAAAATATGAAGATAAGATTATGAACTCCGAGTTTCCAACAGAAGACATATTAATCCAAAAGTTCATAAAATGTCTATGAGAGCTACACCAAGTTCATCCAACCTTCAATGAATCTGGCAGTCTAATGACAGTTGATGATGGCCTGTGAAACGTGTTCTGTACAATTCAATGGAAAGTGGAGCATAAGGGTATTAAATCAACTCACTAGTTATTTAAGAATATAGTAATTAGAATGGTTATATAATCCTTACATCTCTGCAGTTTCACTTCTGTTTCATGATCTTTTCTGTTTTTTCTTGTCCCCACACAGCAAAAAATTTCAGTGCTTAATCTAATACTTTTAATAAATATTCTTAAGCTAATTTATTAGGTGTATGACTTATAATTAAAAATTTAATTTAGGTTTTAAACATTAAAGAAATAATGATAAAATATTGTTCATATAGTGCTAAATTCATTTTGCAAAATACATGTATAAAGCATATGGACCTAAGACTTATAACTTAATAATGAATGCGCTATTGTGTCAGTGGTGCCAATGTCTTCTGGTTACTTAAATACAGCAATATTGTTCTTATGAATGTAGATACAATTTAACATAGCTTTGTAACCTTATAGATTTGTATATGCTAAGTTTCTTTTCTCAACATCAAATATTATTTGTATAGATTGTAAGGATTTTTGTTATAATATATGAGAAAAGTATCCTGTAAACTTCCTAAAGTATATTATTTAGTATTCAATAAATCTAAATTTAAATTTAAAAGAAGTTCATAATACCATTAGTCCAGTTCCTACTTCTTCATTACAATATGAATATATTATTGCTATGTGTAGAATATCTCCAAAAAGTAGAGTAAAAGTAGGAATCGTAAGGCTATAAAAAATATTATTAGTATTACTTTAAGATTGTCTCACATTGTAGATGGATCTGATTAAGCAGTGGGTAAGGTTGAATTTGTGGATTAGCTGTTCCACATAATTATTCCAGTTAAAATAGCTATTTTTAAATCAAAATATTAGGTTTCACACTTTTCTTCAATAAGTTATCTTTCTCACCAATAGGCACTGGAACTTTTAAGTTCATTCGTAGGAGTAAGTTTAATAATATTAATTTTAATTTATAGATTGCGGGTAAATTTCTTACACACTTCACTTACTGTAAGTTAGGACATGTTTCTGGAACAAATGTTCGTATCCTAGCTGTTGACCTACTGTTTCTTGGTGCTTGTGTTGGTCCCGTGGAAGCTATTGTGTTCCATGTGGTTATCTCTGGTGGATATGAAATGGATTTAGAAAGGTAATCTCATGGTGGAAGGACAAAAAGACATTGTAGTTCTTTGGTTTTTTTAAAATGAAGATATTCTCCTAGGGAGCCAACTCATTCTAACCAATACCATTCTAAAAAAACCAAAAAACCTCAATGAATTTTGACCTTCTGCAGCAGGATTACCTTTCTAAATTTGTTTATATCCACCAGAGGTCACCACATACAACACAATAGCTTCCATGGGACCAACACAAGCATCAGGAAACAGTGGGTCAACAGCTGAAGGTGTTAATGTTGGTTCCCGAAATATGTCCTGACTTAAATACAGTAAGTGAAGTGTGTAAGAAATTTATGCACATTGTATAAATTAATATATAACATCTTTACTGTAAACAGCTTCAAAATTTTACAAATACATAATATTAATTTCATTAAAATATATAGAATGTAAATATGTAGCTTACAACTATTAATTTGTTATTTGGTATTTGGTATTTTCAAAATTAGGTTACAGAAACTCATAGGCATCCCTCTGTGGCTTTTACTAGGATTTGTAATATAGATCATTGATAAATTGTAGCATTTATAATTTGAACTTAGTAGGTTATAATATTTATCAATTAAAAACAGCAGTGGTTTTTTGTGTATATTGTTCACAGCTACACAGTACCAAAAATACTGGTTCTTAAAAACCTATAATTTTTATTTGCTGGATTCTATTAGATAATTATGAATAAAAGCAATTTATCAACTATCTTAATCCCACAATACTGCAGTTTAGTTAATATATATTGATGTTGACACATGACAGGAAATTTATAATGTTGTTATTCAAGCTAAAGCAGTATCATACAGTAATATGTTCTGTAATTGAAACTGTCTTAATAGCATGCTCATTGTAGGCATCATAAAAATTCTTCTTCTTCTTCTTTCTCTTTCTCTTCTTCCTCCTCAACCTTCTTGTTCTTCTTCTCGTCTGTCCAATATAGTGCAGTGATGCCTTTTTCTTTGGAATTCCCTAAGTCCTCTGCACACCAGAAGTAATTGCTGCTTATCATGCTATCTTTTTCTTTGCAGTTGGTGCTCTTCTTGGACATATAGATTCCTATTATTTGCAGGTCTGCTGCTAGACAATTGTATTCAGTTGTAAATCTGAAGGCAGCTGTGACTTCTTTTTATGATGTAGTTTTGTATTTTACCCCCTCCCCTACTTCTGTCATATGTTTTTCAAGGGTTTTCCTTGGATCTGCTGTTGGAGAGCATTTAGGTGGATTTGAATTGATTTAATTTCTATTATTTGTTTCATGTGTGCAGCTATCCATTGGAGTGTAAGGCTGTTTGAAAATTTTTAAGAGTTTTGCTGGAGTTCCTAACTTCCTAAAAAGGATAATTGTGCCCTAGTGTTTGACATTATTATCTGTATGGATGCTTAGGAGTTTTATTAGAAATACAACTTCTTGGAAAGCATTCTGTTGATAATAAGTTGAAGTAGGGCTACATGAAATGCCTTTATTTTGCAAAGAAATTGATCATTTGGCTTCTGACTGGAATGTAGTGTGGGAATAATGAACAATATATACCTGCTCCTGTTTCTTCTTGTTTTATCATTGAGCCATCTATATATATATGTGTGTGTGTGTGTGTGTGTGTGTATGGAGTCATTTATTTTCTGGATACCTTTCTGATATTATTTAGTTTGTTATCAGTTTTAGTAGTCCTGAATTGGTTTCTTCTTCTTCTTCTTCTTCTTCTTCTTCTTCTTCTTCTTCTTCTTCTTCTTCTTCTTCTTCTTCTTCTTCTTCTTCTTACCATACCATTAAAGATTGTTTATATGTTGTATTTAAAATTATACTGTAGTAATTCTTTTTTTCAAGGATATTGTACTTACGAAGCTGTTGAGAATGGAGTGGCAATATAATCTAAGCTTAGGTGTTCATTTTTTACACTAAATTCCATTCACTTACACAAAAGTAAGACGCATTTTGGGAGAGATTCTCCTGAAGTGAATGGAGTTTAGTGTAAAAAATGAATATTTAAGTTTAGGTTATTATTTTTGTTCTTTGTTATAAATGTTTTCCCAGACTGTAAGTTCTGTTTTTCCTGTAACATTTTTAAGTAGTTTGGGATTCCTGTTAATATTATGTTGTTCCTTCCAAAAATGCCAAAATACTACTGATTTTTCTTCCTGTCTTTGATTTATGTTCCTGATGTGTTCCTTTGCTCCTGATGATGGGAGTGATTAGCTCCAGAAACTTAGTTTTCCTTTTTTAAAATATTAGTGATGTAATTGTTACAAATTTAAGTCAATCATCTAAAACTCTTAGTACTGAATATCACTGTTACAAAAGTCTACCATATTTAACAGTAAAAAGACTTGAATGTTTAGATACAGAAATTACAAACAATGTGAGAATAATACCAAATGAAAATTTTCAGAAATAATAAGGCAGCTGGTACAAATGGAATCCTGGAGGAATTATATAAAATGTCTATAAATTGAGCAATGGTTGGAGCATGTTAACAAAATTGTTTCATATAGTTAAAAGAGCAAGGAAGTGCTGAAAATTGGAGAATAGAATACAAAATTTATTTCAAACTTTCATTACAAAGAGTATAACAATTATTTTAACATTTCTTGTGTATTGACTATTTAACAATTTGTACTTTCTATATCTCACTAGACTTCACTAACCTCGTTGCTGCATTTCTTAAGCCCAATAAACTCAAATACTTGGTTATCATTTTATAGGGTATAGGGCCCTTCCCTACTATTTCCAGTCAACCCCCTCACACTCTACACATTCTTCACTATCTTACTTACTAATTTTTCTCATCCACTTAGCTCTCACTTTATCTAAGTATATATCAATTTTTACCATCTCTTTTCTTACTTTAACATTCAACATATTTTTCCCCACAATTTCCCTACCTAAATCCAATGGGTTCAACAAACAGATGATTAACCAAAAAGTCAAAGGATTCCAGAAACAAAAAAGAATTAAACAAATAACTGAGTGATTTATCAAGGGAGAAAACATTTAAAAAGTTCACTTAACACCCATCAGCCAATAAGAAATTTCAAAAAATTTACAAGCAGTACATTATCTTAGCATCTCAAAACTGATACAGTATAAAACATTTATTGAAATTAAACAAAACAGATTCTAGACCTAAAGAGAAATAATCTGGCATTTACCGGATTAATTGTAAAGATTGTGAGAAAATTTACATAAGGAAGACAAAGAGGAATATATGCATTAGGTTGAAGGAAAATGGAAAAACATCCGTTACAAACAAATAGATAAATCAGCTGTGGCAGCACATTTTTGGAATGAAAACCATGAAATAAAAAAAGACATCAAATTATTAAAAGCTGTTCAACAACCAAAAGAACTTAACATATGGGAAAGGATTTATAAAAAACATGAGCATAACCTTATGAATTTTGACATCCCGGAAGCAGACAGTACTTTAAGTTAATCTCTAGACTACCAGAGTCAAAACAGCCGATGATGTGGACAACATTTCCACGAAATATATGTCTTAGTAAATCTAATTTAAGTGCAACCATAAAGAGTGTTTGAAACATCCGACTCAAAATAGCTTATTGGAATAGATGTTTAAAATTGAATAATATATTAAAAGAGTGTCTTAAGTACCTAAGAGATGTACTGGCAAGAGAGTTGGTTTGGGAAGCTGGGGAAACAATTATAAGAAATTGGAATAGATGAAAGTAATATCAGTGGATTTTGGAAAAAGTAAGGCAAATAGTAGAAGACAGAGAGGCAAGATATTTGAGATAAATAAAAGTTCCTTAGACTTATGCATTATAGTTAAAAGAAATTGGGGATGGAAGAAACATATAGATGATTATGATCCATTTGGAAGATGCATACAGGGGCATTATGTCTGAAAGAATTAAGGAAAAATTGAAAAAAAAGAATATTATGTGTAAGAAAGTGGATAGTGCTTTCCATTCCATTTTGTAATAGAATGTAAAATGGTAAAAAGTTAAGAGATGGTATATGGGATGAAAAGGCAACAAACTACAAATATTAATGACATTAAAATGTTGAACATATGAGGGAGAAGAAAAACTGTGTTGCAAAAGTTAGCCTGTCATCCAGGCAAGAGATGGCTGGACACTGCTAGAAAGTAAAAATCTTTCATTTTTCTTCTGCCTATAAGAAATTATCATATTTTTTGTTACAGTCTGAAAAAGTAAATATTTATATGAATAAAAAATCAAAGGTTAATTTAGAAATTACATTTCTTTATTTTTCAATATCCTAACTTTTGCAACAGTTGAAAACAAGATAGCAGAATATTTAGGAAAAGTAAGGGAGAAGTTAGGAGGTTGAGGGCGCACACTGTTGTGAAATTGGTGATTTATTTTAGAGGTTCTTTATCATACATATAATCTGGTGGTTAAATTATGGGAGAACCTTAGTTTTGGTATTACTAAATTTTTAGATATTTTGGTTGCTGTTTTTTAAACTTTTATGAATACAGGGATAAATAGGTAGCTTAGAAATAAGGCAATCAAATTGTAAATTGTTGTATTTAGTATTAAAAAAATTTGGTGATTTATGAATTAAGAATAATATTGAAATTTAATTATGTGTTTGTTAAAATAAAATTCGTTCAATAAATAATGCAACAAAATAAAACCTTATTCTTGGAAAAATATTTTAGTCCCAAAAGATGTGGAAGCTGGACTGAACAGAAACCCGTAGAGGAAAATTTTTTAAGGGTAAGATTATTCCAAACATTTGATAGAGACAAACATTATATACTAATACTTCAAGAAAAGCATGAAAATGTGCTAAAAATAAAAATGAATAAAAGTATCAACATATAAATAAAAGATTTATTACAAAAAAAAAATTGAAAATTGACATAAAGTATATGGCAGTTATCAGATAGAGAATAAATCATACCATTTTAATAACATTTGTAAGAAATATAATTTTAAGATATTTTATAAGAGGACCAAAATCTTATTGGAAAATGTTGTTTGGAGAAAAATTTTAACTAAAAAATAAACAAATAAGCAAAAATATATGACTTAGTTAAAACTGCTTCCCTGCTCCTAATAGTCTTGATTTCACTGATTTTCAAAAATTATTTTTCTTATTTTATTTAAATGGCATATACAGAGTTTTGTTGAGAAAATAAATTTTTGTTTTAACCCCCACTTGTTAAATTTTGATTTTCAAATATACTCCCACTCCTAATAGTTCAATTACCCTGATTTCCAAAACTAAGTTTTATTTAAATGATATGCACAGAGTTTTGTTTTGAAAAAATAAATATTGGTGCCACTAGATATTTTTAATTTTGGAGTTTTAGGTAACCCCCACTCCTAATGTCTGATTTAGATGATTTTTGAAAAATATTTTTTAACAATTCAATGGCATATCACAGTTTTGTTGAGAAAAAATAAAAACTGAGGCTGCTAGAGAAATTTAAAATGTTTGCTTTAGGTTAACTCCTAAATCCAATGGTCCAATTTTGCTGGTTAATGAACTTTCTGAATATTTTGTTAATTGATTATATGCAGAGTTTCTTTTAAAAAAATAAAAATTGTGGCCGCTAGAGTGTTGATGCACAAGCACACACACAATTTTATATATATAAATAAAATTATAAGAACTAGAAATAAATAAACTACCTAAATATTGATGTGGAATTTATTAAGTGTCACCCCTTATAAATTATAATGAACACATTAAAAGCCTCTTTGCCCAAAGAGGGAAGCCTCTTTGCCTATTGTAAATAGTATTGTTATATATGAAGCAAGCAAAATGCCATTGCTTGGAGAATTCTAAAGCAGAATCCTTGAAAAAGATATTATTTCGTATAGAGTTATGCTTTTGTATGTCAGGGTAGGAGTAATAAAACATGTGCCAGCTATGGGGGTGCAGAGACAGGCAAATAACCTCTTGAAAGGAAATAGCTAATGGTGTTAGTTGATATCAACATGCATAAAGTCACACAGACATGAGAGCCAATGAGTAAGGTTAAAAAGATATTATGTGAGTCCAATATCCAACAAAGATTTTTAGATGCAAGGAAATTTTCTAGATCTTTCAAAAATAATATTTTAAAGGAATAAAGGGAGCATCAGACAGACTGACCAATCCCAACGTTTACTTAAGCTTACTCTTTTGGGGCTCAGGAGCAGTCTTTCACCAGTTTTTGCAGTTCTTGGTCAGAGGCAGCTTCTCAGCCCAGCCTTCAGTTCTCAGTAGCCATTGTTATTATGGAACCAGTTGCATGTGATAGTTTGATCAGTCTTGCCAAGTTTAGTATTGCAGTTTTATTAAGTTAACAATAGGAAATTTAGGAGTTGTCAAAGTGCGTCATTGTATGATTGTCATAGTTAGTGCAAAAGTGGCACATCTAGCAGCTGTAAATCTCCAAGAAGTACAGGTGCTTCTTAAAAGTAGAAGAGACTCTGAACAATAAATTGTGTTTTGTCTCTTAATATGATAAATCTTATTAATCTCCTCTTCCCGTGGTCTCCGGATCACTAAAAGTCCAGCAGAGAAAATAGGAGCTAGCCGGTGCAATGGTAAATCAACGGAAAATCATCGGAGAGAAAAAGAAATCATCAACACTGAGAACCAATTAATCAAATATTCAAATCATTAGTTAAAAACCTTCCCTAATCTACCCACCATTCTTACATTTAATTACTACCCACTTCTTTTAAAAACTGCTGCAATATTCACAGAATTTTCAATATATCTCAAACAACTTGTTTTTCAAAGACATTACACCATTTCTGCCTTTGAAAAACTAAAGTAGTTGCAGAGCAAAATTTCTGTGATTTAAAAAATGTGTTCTTTGATCTATTTCTAGTTCTTGCAATTTTGGTTAGTGTTCCAAGAGTTACTTTATTTTTAATTTGTATGAAAAATAAAAGTAAAGATTAAATAAATATATTTAAATATATTCATCATTTATAGTGCCTAGTAAGTAGGATTATTACAGTTTGAAGAAATTTTCAAAAATATTTTCATAGGTACAACCTGAATAGCTACTACCTTTGGAATTTGATGAAAGAGGTCCCTGACCATTTCACTGCAAGTAATATGTACTTGATGGGTTGAGTGAGATTGGTAAGATTACACATGCTTTAGAAGATATGTTTGTTCTATGATTTTTTTAAATAGTGTTTAATGCCGGTTTAACTACTGAGGCATCATCGGCAGTGGACACTGATGATAAGGAAAGAAGCATTCAGATATAAGATTAGGATACCTCCCTGGCATTTGCAATTTATGAGGATGAGGAAAATCTGGAAAAAACCTCAATCAGAGAGGATGATTCCTGATGGAAATCAAACCCCAAATACCCTGCTCAAAGTGTGCACCTTAATGACCTCTACTACTCATGGCATTCTGCTCTAATTACTGCATGTGATCTAAGTAAGGCATTTGACTGTGTTGAACATGATATATTGTTCAGTAAACTTTCTTATTATGGTATTTGGGGTATTCCAACATTTTTCAAATTCCTTTAAGGGAACATAAACAATATGTGCAAATAAATGAGGTTAAATCTGATTATAAAAATGCTATGAGTATGCTTCAGGGATTGGTATTAGGCTCTTTGTTATATATTATTATGAATTATAACTTCCTGATTTATATTACAAATTTTTATACCACATTATTTGCTAGTACAGGCTAGTAACTGGTTTAGAATCAATAGTTTTTTTTAATTAATGAGGATAAAACTGAAAATATTATCTGCAAATTAAATCATGTAATCATTCAATGTTCTCGAAACCGGTTCCATACATCTATGAAAAGTAAATGAAACTTTAAGAATGTGTAGTTCAACTGAATCATACAATGATATCAATTAAATCATGTAGTTTGTTCAGATGTCTATTTGTCTATATGTCTATATTAATTTATTAGGTATTGCTAAAAGCAAAACATTATCTTAGAATTCACATATAAATCATGTATATAATATTGTCTAAAGCTCTATATTTTTTCAAAAGTTTCAGTTTTTTTGTGCCAGAAAACTACATTTGCAGTGCATATTTTGCTTTCATTTTATACTCTACTATGGATAGATTTTATGGGGTAATGGTAGTGGCATAAATGATGTTTTGTTGCTACAAAAGAAAACTATTCAAAATCTATCTCAATTACTAAAAGTACATTGTATTTACACCTCATATGATTCCTGACTCAATGTGTTCCTAATAGTTTGTTTGTAAAACATATGCAGCAACGTATTCGTTGAAAATCTGTGGTTAAATGGAAATTTAATGTTTTACAAAGATTTTGGTACAGAAACAAAGGAAATAAGCATAAAGGATGTTTTGAATCATATACAGATAATATGGTCTAATTATAACAAATTCACTTTACAGAACCCATTACGGACAGTTTCATGTGAAATCGGGTGTAAGTTTAATATAAATTTCCTCACATTTTTTAATATTTAATATATTTTGTATACTACTACAACAAATAAAAGTGGATGGCATATATCATATGTCTAATAATTTTGATGCAAATATTTACCAAAACTATCATATTTTGTGAAAATGTTCCTTTTTAGTAGACATAACTCTCGAATTTCCTTAAAATATAAATCTGAACAAAAGCTTATTTTAAAGCTCACACATTGCTGGAAATTATGCTAGTTAAAACACAGCTATTGCGAGGGTCATTACGAAAGTTTGAGACATGTCAAATTGGGATTAGGGAGACTCACTCTGACTGTTGCATCTTTTAAAAATACTATCCACCACATTCTATAAACTTTCTCATCCTCAATAAACCAATTATCAAAGCATCCCTGCCACTCATTTCCTCGTGGGTGAAAAGTTCATTTTCATATGCAGTCACAGCATCTTCAGGGCTGTAAAATCGCTTTCCTCGCATGCTATTTTTTACCACTGGGAAGAGAAAATAATCCCATGGAACCAGATGAGGACTGTAGGGAGGATGAATTAAGAGTGATAGGCAGACTGTGGTGTACCACTGAACAGTCCAGATGAATTGTGGTCACCATTTTTTCCCCAATATTTCGTTTCCTCTTCACTTTTGTTCATGGATTATCTTCTGGAAAGATCCAAATTGCCGACTGTCGTTTGGTCCCCGGCTCAAATTGGTAAATTCATGTTTCATCACCCATGATAACATCAGAAATACGCCTTGAGCTCCCTTAGTCGAATCTCTGCAACATTTCTTCATGCCATTCTAAGCGAGTGCGCTATTGTGCTAATGTCAAATTGTGAGACACCCAACGGGAGGAAATTTTCCTGTTACGAAGATTATCGTTCAGGTTTTTTGATAATGCTGGCGATCCAATCTGGAAGGCTACCTCGATGTCCGTAAATGTTATGCGATTGTTTTCGCACATCATTTTTCCACTGCGACAACGTTTTCCCCAGTCACTGCCGTTGACGGTGCCCACTTCTCTCCTTATCTTACAGTGAAGTTCGGTCCCTTTTAGATGGGGAAAAGTCCCCAAAAGCCGGTTGCAAATGCTAAAGGCTTAACCATACTTGAAATCAAAAAGAATCATAGCGCGAAAATGCTCTCTCCAGCTCCACCGTAACGACTGGCTGCCTGTGCACGGGAATGCGGGAGTGGGGAATCACTATTTGTTACCGCTTTACTCGTAAGGGATGAGGCTACCCCATGCCACATTCCTTTTAAGAGGGTCAAAATTCACTTTTTCTCCTCTCAAAACTTTCATAATTACCCAGTAATTAACAACATTAGAACACTTTTTGTTTAATGCATATTTAAACGATTTCCCCAAAAAGATAATTAAAAATAAAATTTTGAAAAAAATACACATTATTAGGAAAGTAAATATAACTTTTAGAAATGTGCTCTAAGGTAAACCTGTATGAAAAAATATTAATTTTACCTAGAAGTGAAATCCTTACATCTATCTTGCACACCAAAAATATTACTCTCAAACCTTTCAGCCCCACATGATTGTAGGTGAGGGTAATTAGCAAACTCAGAGTGTTTTAATGAAATTATTTTATGGGAGTTATCAAAAAACTATAATAATCACCGATATTTTCGTTCTTAATCTTTCCTTTGGGGAAGTTATTCAAATGTGAAATACGAAGGATTTTCAATAAAGAATGATACTTTTTTTCACAACATACATTTATTCATCGTCATAATTTTGATTAAGTTTGCCAAAGTAGTCCCTCCGCATTCTTCACCACTACTTCTGATATTTCTTAAATGTTGGTAAAAGTAAAAAGAAACACGGGGCTACACCTGGACTATAGGAAGGGTGAGGGATACTTCACATTGATTTTCGTGATATGCTCAGCAATAACATTTGCGATGAACGGCCCTGCATTATCGTGATACAGTATACAGATTGTGTGACCTTGTGGTGTCTTTAGGACATCTATGTAATATTACGCAACTAAACTTCTGTGTACAGGTACGACTTGCTTGTAAACATTCCTTGAACACACTCATAGAGATTTTGGGTTTAAAATTCCATTTTTGGTTTTATGCATAATATGAAACTACATAGTTTGCAGATTATGTCCATATATGGTTTTGTGTGTTTGCAGCATTTAAAGGGATTAAAATGGGCATTTAAATTTGGAGGGCTGGCTATCACACCCCGTTTTCCACTGCTTTCAAATTTTTGATCAAAAAATTCAACTTTGGTTTTATGCATGATATGGAACTATGTGGTTTGCAAATTATATCCATACAGTTTTTGTTTGTTTGGGGCATTTAAATTCTTTAAACGGCAATTTAAATATGGCCATCATGCTGTTACAAAACACAAGTCATCTTTTTTGTCATTTGCCGTAACTTGCAAATATTTTTAACTTTAGATGCACTTTTCTTAAAAACTATGAAAGACAATGCTATGAATTATTTTGTGCATGTGCAAAACATGCTATATAACTGGTGAACACTCTTAGCTTATGCATACATAAGAGTTCTGGAAAAAAATAAAATAAAAAAACATATGGTTTGAAATATAATAACACTATATGCAAATATTTTCAATAAATTTTTGCTTCAAATGACATATCGTATTATTTTACCAGCAATGTTAAGTAACATGTTTTCAAAATTATTTAAAAATCTGATGATGCTGAGGATAATAGTTTATGGGAAAAGTGCATCTAAATCGGCAAAAATGTAAAAAATTAATATTATTTTTTGTTTTATTAAAATAATTATAAAATAACAATGAAGGTTATGCAAACTTTAAAAACAATTTATAATTTATAAACAATTGCTTAATAATGGCAACAAATTTCTTTGGATAGACAATATAGTTTTCAGAAAATTCAGCTTGTATTCTGTTGAGTTTCCACACAAAAATTGCCATTGTGTCTCTACTAAATGTTCATGAATATGAAAAAAAATGTTATGACCATAGCTTTCCCAGCAGATACAACTTTTGCTGCTTTTTGGGATAGGGGAGGGGATAATGATGGAAATTACCACACAGAGCTTTTACTGTTTGCTCTGAGGATTGAAATAATATATGCAAGTTTCATAGTCAAAAATACTCCGCATCTTCCTGTAATATGATCCAGTAGTCTTGGAGCCCACTGTGCGCAAACACGTCTCATGCGCAACTTCTCCGTTACCTATGTGTGGGTGATATCGAGTGAAAACTTCAGAATTTCTGAAAGGATCCTTAATGCCAGCAGCGATGTTAATGCTTTCTTCCTTAAGACTGGAGTCCTGGTCCATCTTCCTTTGAAATTGATCCCCTCACTTCTTAAACCATTTTAAGCTATGCTATAGAAAAACACAAACTCTGTTGTAATATTGCATAGAACTCAACTGAAGATTTGTTGAGACGAAAGCAGAATTTCAGAGTAGTTCGTCCCGTGTCACCTCCATGCTGCTACAGTCGGAACTGAACTGAGTAGTAGTAGTGTTTAACGCCCGTTTTTACTACTGAGGCACCACAGGCGGTGGACACTGATGATACATGAGATGCAATGATAAATTGGGAAAGGATTTTTTTTTTTTTAAGGAAGGAAGCGTTCCAGGCCTAAGTTTAGGTACCTCCCCGGCATTTGCCAGTTATGAAGACTGAGGAAAACCTGGAAAAAACCCCAGTCAGGGAGGACGGTCCTGGCGGGATTCGAACCGCAGACCTCCCGCTCACGAGTCCGTGCCTTAACGACCTCGGCCACCGTGGCGGTGAACTGAACTGAACATGTATCAACTTTCACATCTCTCACAGGCGGGAACTGGAAGTGACTACAATTAAACTAGTATCACGTGTATTTACTTATCAAGCCAACAAAGTTAATTTTTTTTAGCCCGAGAATTTGAGTCAGATATATGGGAAATACCCACATTGGGAATTCGAACCAAAGATCTTAGTTACTACCTGAGCTGCCCTTTTACTTTATTGCTAATTTTTTTTATCTGAGTCTGTTTACAGTGGTCACTTCTAAAGTTATCTCATTATAAGTGACTCGAAATTGTCAAGAACTATGTGTGTGTGTGTCACTGAAAACTTGACTGGTCTTCTCTTTACACAATGACATTGTTCAACATGGCGTTCATCATTATTCACTACGCACTGCATGCGGTCAATGATATGTGCAAGCACACTGATCTAGAGTTATGTCGCATATCACAGACTCAATGTTTGTCTTCAGATCGCCAAGGGTACACGGTACTGGATGGAAACACTGTTCCTTTAGCTTGTCCCACATAAATGCGACACACATCGAGAGGTTCGAACTTCTGGAGAGATAGGAAAAGGCAGATCTCCTAGAAATGACCCTATTAAGCAAGAGTTACAGAAGGAACGGTAGATTACCACGGCCAATGTGTGATGTAGCCCCCGTTTTGCTGGAAGACTTGCCTCTGAACTGAAAAATGTTTGTAAATCGGCATGGAAACGAAACCTGAAACCTACCGGATGCCATGACTTGATATTGCTGACCATACGGCGACTCTTTCAGAATGTAGTGGTCTCTGTAGGTACTCGTCAGGCTTTTCCCACCTGAAAAATCTTTGTTCTGCCTGTTGACATGTCCACTCAGGAGTGCATATCTCTCATCTGATCATTACCAATTGTCAAGACTGTGTTCATCCTCATAGGGGCAGGCCAGTACACGAGCACAATACTGCAAGGGGGTGGGATAAGCCAAAGATTTGAAACCATGCAACATCTGGATCCAACATGATGGGCACAAAAGTCCTGAACCATGCGTAACATATATATATATATATATATATATATATATATATATGGTTTGCAATTGCAATTTCTTTTTATGCGTCGAAAACTCTTCTTCGGTGACTGCGAACGCTCTCTATCACACGACCACATTCTCATTGTTCCTGGTGGTGCGGAGTCTTCCTGAATGCTCCCTGTTTGCCGCAACATTTCCTCAAACACAGGATAGTTTTCTTTAGTGATGCAAGTATCTGAAAAGGTTCTGGAAAGCAGTTGATAGGGATTGGAATGACCCACCATTTCGTCCTGTCCCGTAACTCCCGAAATAATGTTCCAGGCACCATATGCGTTCCAGGACGGCATACTGTGGCATGTCGGTTGTCACTCACAATGTCGCAGTCACCCAACTCTTCTCTGAAACACAGGTAAACGTAAGTTACCTAATACTGTTAAGACAATTTCGGTTCCTTTTTTATTTAAACATCCATAGTAGCCTAGATTTAATTGATATGAACGTGACTGTTTTACACAATCCGTGGATTAGGACGGAGGGGGATATTTCGGCGCTTTATCTTTACTCAACGGCTGGCCGATTGTGCCTTGAGGGCACCTATAGAAGATAAGAATGAGGTGAGCGAGATGCCAGGCGGCCAGAATGCATGGGCGGTGATGCACTGACGTACCAGGGTTTCCAGATACAACACCCCTACTTTGACTGAAACGAGTTGGAATACCAGACACCGCAGCATAAACCTTTCCAAAGCGCAAGTTACAGTCATACCTCGTTAGCCCATCTCGCCTTGGCACTTCGATTCTGTAACAAAAACAATGCGATGAGCGGAAAATGTGAACAATACATTGTTATGGAAAAGAACTTCAACAGGTCCAAGGGACTGCACGTGCTTTTATAATACACTACATCTGTTTGATTTAGTTCAAAGTATTGGATTAGATATTTCACAAAAACACTATACATTTAAAAAAATGAAATACAACAAAAATAAATAAACCAAATAAAAAACTAAAATGAAATAAAATGAGAATATAAATTAATTTTAAAATAATTATATATATAAACAAAGAAATCCTGTTGTGAACGACACAGAGCTGCATTAAATAATTTGTTTCCCCCCAACCCGTTCCCTCGATATCAGCCATTTTATACTTCCATCGGATATTCGTCAGTGATCTTAATTATACGCCATGACCCTACTCTGAGTCACGCGGGTCCTTGTCTAATGAGTTTGGCCCCTGTTTTGATATACTGCTCCACCCCATTCACATTTTGTACTTCCAGCGTTACGGTATCCGCGTTGCGCAATTGTCTGCTGCCTATCCACATATCTCAAGCTGTTCCATGCACTCTTTAAGTTCCAAATGGAGTCCCAGTCTTGTGTTTCCAGCCCGCTTCTTAATTTCGATGCCCATGTCATGTTCTCTCCCATCCCCATGTGTTCAGGAACTCACAATGTTCTTATTAAAGTTTGATTGCATGAATAATTCGCAGCTAGTACTTCACTACACTGATCTCACTGTAGGGCCCGAATTCCCTCTTTATTTCGTAGTTCGCTGTGCCCCTCCTCAGCCCCAAAAGTTTTTTCAAAATCTTGTTCTCACTAAATTTAGGTCCGCAATTTGTTCCAATCCCCGAAATTTCTGCCCTGTATGTCATTATAGAACTTACTGGACAGTTTTAAGCATATCTACAGGCATGTCTGGAATTCTGCTACGTGACCGAAGAGTTTCTACTGCTTTCGCTCGTGCTTTAAGCTTTGTCAAGTTCAAAATATTAATTCCAGCATTCGTTTAAGCGACCAGGGGAAACTGCGAAAAAATCCAAAGTGAGGATGCCCAGCAGCAATGGGGTTTGAACTCAGAACCTCCCAAGCGTTTCCACCTCAGATGCCAAATAGTTCGGCACAGACTTATATGAAAAACGAATTTTCATTTATTGTTTAATTTATGTCCCTGTGGAAAATTTATATGAAATGATATTCTAAATTATTAATTAACAAATGTTCTATAAATTTGTTGCATTAAAATAATAAAATGAAGTGAAAAATCAAGGTCGTGATGTTCGTTTACGCGGTATATGGGATACTAAATGCTTGAATAAGTCACCTGAGGCTACTCCCACTAGATGACAGCATTATTCCGGTGGCAAATGGTGACAGGCGACATGAGATCAATAGACATTTACAATAAAGAAATAGCAGTTGCAAGATGGCGGCGCCTCTGAGTGAGTGTACAGCCCTCGATTAACGCTCCGTTGTTGCGATTTTTGTGGGCAAAAGGCATGGAATCAAAGAAATGTTTACCATCTACGACGAGAAGCGCCTGTCACGTCAAGCAGTCTCCAATTGTGTGCAGAAGTTCTTTGAAGGGCGGAAACGTATTGGCAGGCCAACGGTGATTGCCACAGAGGCGAATTTGCAAATAGTTGGGGACTTAACCCATGTATATCCTATTTAAATGTCCTCATTGCTATCTCGGATTTAAATCCATGTACAGTTGAACGAGTATATTAAGTTTAAAAATACAAACAAAATCAACCTATATAATATGTTTCCTGAAATTTTTGCATGCATATATTGGAAGTATTGATCACCAATTTTGATAGCTTAATATGATTTTTGGGTGCAGTAGATTTCAAGCTTTCCAAATGAAGGACGACAGAGCTCTTTTAGCATTGCCAACATCTTTCGTTTCTTTTCTTCCTATTGTAGCACACAACACATCTTTTTGTTATTTTTTTTTTTCCTTGTCTGTGGATGGAATATGCATCGGAAAATGGGCCCATATTTTAGTTAGCAGTCTCAATGGGGTATTCCTAGCAAGAAGGTCGATCTCTAACACTGTATTCTGGCAACTGATGAGCTACATTGGTTCTAAAGTTCTTAAATTTGGTCTTTTTCTTATAAGCTACCTTGTGAAACACAATGAAACAGTTGAATACGCACAGGTCTAGCAGATAGAAAATATTTTCCTGTAACCCTTAGCTGTGTGTCGCATTATAGGAAACAAAGCTGTCACCTGATCTTGCAAGTCCGCACCTCCCATTCCCATCTGGTATTCAAGGGCACACTTTGATGTCTTAACCTCCTCCCTGGATGATTGACCTTTTCTTTCTTCTCAGCAGCTTCGTCTTTCGTCGATATTGGAAGCATTGAACATCTTTGTTATCCTTCCATTGCACACACAGCACGTTCTTTGTAGACCATAATTCATAACCGCCACATTTCAGTTTATTATGAGAGATATCAGGAGGCATATTCAATTTGCTCTCACGGTAATATGTTTACATTAATTTTTCCGTTCATTGGTCTTCTAAGGAGATCTGGATACGAATACCAGTTATGCAGATACAATGTGTGATCTCTTTCTAACAATGGTTCACACATGTTTTATACAACATTTCTACTAGTTGGAAGACTAGGATCTATCACATTATATATATTGAAGTACAAGCAATATCCAGAACTACATTGACAAATTTTGTAAACTTTTATTCCAGATCTTGCACATTTGGATCTATTGCATAACTCCATCTAGTTTTCGAGAACAATTAATTAAAACAATAAGTGCACAAAAATTATTTTTGCCATCAAGGTGATGAACCCTTGCATTGGAAGCCATATAAAGACAATGCCTTAAACCAAGGCTGGGGTTTTTGCAATTGAATAATTCGTGTCTCTTAGAGTAGCAATACATTAAAGTTACTTTGCCTACTTTGACTCAAATTTGAAGAATGACCCTATTGAAAGCAATTCTAGCTGATGGAATCTTTAAAAGATTTCTTTCATGTAAACTATATTACTGTTAATTTAATTTCACTAATCCAAATACTTTTATAAACTTGAAAATGCATAAAAATAACTCAGTGTCAATGTGTAATCAATAAATTAAACATACCATTTTAATAAAAGCTCATTTTTAAACTGCTCATGTACTCACAATAGTAACGTTTTAAAAGTAATGAATACAATCGTAATATTTCTAAACACAATTAAAATCTTACTTAGCTATTAAAATATTTTTATATATATTTCTTCTCTTTCTTCTCTTGTTGCATCTGATTCGTCTCTTTTCTTGGGCCACTCGCTATGAAAAAAATGAAATCAAAATTACCTGGTTGCTTAATTACATTTATTTACTAGAATTTAATTTCGACATTCTCGCCGCTAAACCCTCGCGCCGTCGGTAACTTTATTGTATAAGATGATAAGATCGCAATGGACAACAATATTGGCAGGTGACCTAACCTTAGTAAAGCTGGGTAAAGCAAGGTTTGCCAGATTAAAAATTGCTGAGTATTTACAATAGGAGTTCGTTCATTGTTTTCTTTGTAAAAATACTGGTATGCAGCAACAAGTGAATTTAGAATTAAGTTGGAGATCTTTGGGTATGCATCAGGAGGCAGATATTGTAAACTATTAAATTAAGCAACCATGCAACTCTGCATTCGTTTTTTCATAGCGCTAGTCAGAAGTTTAAGTAGTGTTAATGATCAAGAAAGTGCAGGAAGTGATAAAAATGTGAGTCTATCAGATCAGATCAGATTGAACATTAATTCTGAGCTAGATACAGGTTGTTACATTAATGATCAAGGAATTTATAATAGGCTGAAACATAAGTTATTGTGCAACCCTTGGGCACTTGATTCAACATCCTAATTCCCTCTCAGACATAGCAATGAGTATAATAGAAAGTTTCAAAGGAAAGTGTCAAAAGGATTTCGCTTGGCTAACTTATAGCGCTAAAGCTAATACTGTCGATTTGATGTGTTATTCGGTAGTAGTGAGGGGGATAGGGGTAACAAAAATCTCGGCGCTCTATTAGTAAAATCATTCAATTAACATAAAAATGCAATACAGGAGTTCAACAACCATTCTGCACGTCAGTATCACAAAATGGCTCTTAAAGCTAATTGTTTTAAGGTTAAGTGACATGTATAATAGAAAAAGAAGTGAAAAATTCCAATTTCTAAAATTGATATCTGCACAGGGTGAGTACAAATCTACAGAATTCCATATTTGTAAGTTTTAAAGCCTTAAATTATGTTTTTGAATGCATCTAGTAAATTGAATAAGACACTTGTATCCTGGCTCCCTCCCTTAGCATTTTTTCTGAATCCGCTCCTGACAAAATATTAATACATGAACGCTATCTTCTGCAGATATTTGGAGCTAATGCTGTAAGGGTATACATGATTTTACTCAGTTACAAATGAAAAATTGAAATGCAAAACATAACAAGGTTAATTATTTTATTTGCCATAGTGATCGGGCCTCTGCTTATAATACCAAAAGCTTGTTAACTGCGAAAATAGATGTAAGTGCCAGTTATTTATCTTCTAGTATATCTTTCCAATTCAGTTATATCTTTTACTGATTTCTATCCCATTACTTCAGTAAAGCTTGATATCTATTCCTGATAGCAGAGATTACAAAGTACCTTCGATAACTCAATTCTGTCGTCAGCTCTTGACTTAGAACACGATGCTATCGTGCTATCGTGCAGTGCTATCACGATGTTGTTGACAGCAGGGTAGGTCACGATATTATTTTTATTCCTAGAGAATGTTATTTAAACATTAATTTATGTAAATGTTGAATTTTTAATATTTTCTACTAGTAACAGTTATCAGCATTAATTTACACAAAAAATAAGAAACAGAAAGCTATCTAGCAAAGGGATGATTAACTTTCTTTGCAGTCTCCTTGATGAATAATTTACCTTTATGTTTTCCATCACAGTTTTGCAGTACTGTGGTACACTTCTCTAACAAGCGAGGGTGCTTCGGTGTCTTACCAGCTGGACTCAAAGTGTGTCACAAAGCAATGTCAGCAAGCAGGTTAGTAATGTTGCTATTGTTGCTGGGAACATCATCACAAAATAGACATTGAATATTATGCCAGCAAAGAAATAGCAAAAGAACGCGTGTACTTTAATTATACACATAATACCCAATAGATTTTTTTTCTTCTTCTTCCTAATTCTGATGATAAAACAGCATTACATTACTTGTTTGTTTGGTTTTTTTTTTGTCTTGAGTACCTTTCTGTTAGTGTCTACTTTATTAACACGTTCAATCAGAATTTTATTTTAGAATTGTTTCTTTCAAAATATATTATTTGTTGATTTCTTCTTTAAATGTTGTTATGTATTATGTATACTGTTCTGTGTGGACGGGAATAAGTCTTACAAACGAGAATGGAATGAAATGCACATGGACAAATAAGCTTAGAGCCAAAATCACCATCGTTTGCCATTTTAAGATGACGGAAATCTCCATTAAAACTGCATGCAGGTAAATTGTCGAACCTCGCCCCGCCAGTTGACAGGTGGGTATTGCATGAGTCATGGTGACAAACTCAATATGCTTTGAGTATTATGGAGCTTGCCTTAAGATCCTTGACTTTTTTTTTTGCTGTGATTATGTTCTTTTGTTATTGTGTTCATTGTTGATCAGCAAGAATGAAGGTTTAAGTTCAGCTGCCTTTTCCTTCATCTTTTTCTCCTACTCCTCTAGATTGTTAACTTATTTACAGTTGTGAAACACTGCCTATGTATTGTCGCTGGTATGCATGGTTTTTCTTTTGAAAAAAAAAAAGAGTGCTGATTGCAAAATGAAATCCGTTTTCACGTAGCACGTCAGAAGTTTTCACGATTATAAACATTATGTTTTTAGTGTTTATCATAATATAGTAAACTATTATTATTTCTCTGTGATTAAGATTTGTTAAACATTTTATTTGCAAGTCAGGGCAGTTAATGATTTCAACTTAACTACTTATAATATGAAAGAACATGCTTCCTTCAGTAGAGAGTATGGCCTAGTATTGCTATATCCATTGAAATAAACTATAATCCCCAAAGATGGAGTTTGTTCATAGATTTATCTACGAAATGTCCTAAAGGTATTTTGCTTCATAACGGAAACACCCATTCCTTCCATTCCTATTCCCCACTCTATTATTTTAAAGGAAATATATGAAAATGTAAAACTTTAGGTTCGAAAACTGCAGTATGAAATCCAAGAGTGGAATGTTTGTAGAAATTTCAAAATTATTGAATTATTACTTGGTCAGTCGACTGGTTTCCCTAATATCCTTGTTTCCTATGTGAATGGCATAGCAGAGCTAGGTAAAAAAAAAATGGAAAAGGAACAGTAGCCACCTAGCAATAATTTAATGCCAGGTGAAGACAGTATAAGGAATGGGCCTTTAATCAATACATTAAAAGTTTATTGCCACCTCTGCATGTGAAATTAAATATGGAACCATTTATGAAAGCTTTGTGTTAAATTTCCCTCATTTACCCAAGAAAAACATTAAGCTAATATATTTATTGGCCCACAAATTGGAAACTTTATGATAGAAAAATAATTCGAGAATACTATGAGTGAAAATGTAAGTATGCCTGGATTGTGTTCAGAAATATTGTTTTAAATTCCTTGGAAATAAAAAGGGCCCACATTGTGAAAATGATAATACAAAGTTTAAAAAATATTGATTGCACGTGAGGAATATTTTGTTCGTTTCCATATGCAAGTAAATTACATTCCTGATAATTTAGGAGATTTTAGTGAGGAACAAAGTGAAACATTTGACCAAGATATAAAAAATATGGAAATAAAGTATCATTGGAAGTGGAGTATTAAAATGATAGTTGACTATTGCTGGATGTTAAAAAAGGAATGCTAGAGAAGGTAAAAATGAAGAAAATTTGGAGTGTTTGTACAGTTAATAGCAAATTATAGCTTAGCACTTTCTCACAAAATGCTTGTAGAAAATAATTTTTAGGACATTCCACAAAGCTATTACTTCATTTCTAAGTAGCAACATTTTATGATTTGTATAATAACCTGGCGTATAGTGAAAAATTGGAGAATATTTTCGATTTCAGCTCAAAACAAGCTTTAAGAAATGTATATCAATAATGTAGGTCCCAAATTAAGCGGATGGATTAACGATATTTCTACCACTAGATGGGACTAGTGTCGCTTTTAATCCTCCAGATTATCGTTAATACACCTGCTTAATCCTGACACATTGCATTTATTTATTAAAAATATACATAAAATTACACGAAATATACATGCTACAAAGTATTATGAAGTAAAAATGGTAGGCTGTTAAGGTGGGGGAAGCACTTGGTGGCAAAACTTTGAACTAAACGTTTGCTACGTGTTTTTTTCACCACTATTTTTATCACAATGGTAAAAACACTCGTGCAAAAAACTATGTAGTATCCTGGTAACGTTACACCATCTTCGTCATTGAGGCTTTCGGTTCGATCCTCGAAGGAGGTGGTAACGTATTCCTGGGCCGGACGTCGGGGTAGTATACAGCGATCCCGTATCTCGGCAACGATCCTCGGTTGAGCTCATGCTGATGTCTGCGCTTTGTCAAAAGCGAGTTTGATTGTTACCTTTGGCACGCCATGATTTTATGTTGGCATAAACTTCACGACGTGTAGCCGTTTAGGAGAACCTACTCTCCTTGGTATACGATGTAAAAGGCAAAAGAGTTGAGCTGGTTGACGAGCTCTGCAGAAAGGTGTTGAATCTTGTGGGTAGAAATACTTATTTCCCTTTCTCGAGGCCGACAAGCGTTCGAGACCCGTACTTAGTGGAGATGGTCCGGATGCCTTGCACAATGTGCGGCACATTCGGATGTAGCATAGACACGGTCACAAAATCAGAGTTACTCCATACTTCAGTTAGTTGGCGTAGCGCTTGGTGGATCATATTGACTGTCCCGTTAGCTTCTCGGTACTGATGCACATTGGGGTGATGCTCGCAATCCTATCGGGATATGTACATGGCGTCATTTAGTGCCGCAAACATCTCTGAACATGCATGTGACGTCATCAGGAACCTCGGAGTTACTGTTTCAGCTCTTTGATGAATTGTGACTTTAAAAGTGCTCCATCTCCAGGATACTCTAAAGATGGCACGACTAATGCACATTGCGTATTGAGTATAACTTTTCACAAATGGCTCCCCGGAAGCGTGGGCGTGAAGTAAATACTTGCCATATGCCGTTATTTGATTTTGTACTTCTGTCTCTTCTTTTTTCTTATGATAGATGATACAGTGACCGTTCGCTGTTGACTTTCTAGTGTCCAAGGTTCCTCTATGCTCAATGATATGCAGTGTCCGCCCATTTTGATGATAATATTTAGTAAACGAAACACATGTTTAAAAATATGGATAATCGACCGCTTATCTGCCACTCTTTTATATGGAGACTCAAGAGAGGTATTGCCTCAACAAGTTTCTGCCATTCTGTCGAACCTAGGACTACCGTGTTGCGTCATTCATCTACCGTCATCACGATATTGTGTGGCGGCAGAGGGAAAAACCCCACTCACGCAAACATAGTCTGGTTAGTTTTCAAGAAGAAAATATCCGTTAGTGGCACAGACTGCGCCCCTTCGACCTGTAGATCGTTGTCCTGGCTGTGTAAACAAGAAGAATGTATTTATAGCATACTATGTCATTGCCAAGTAGCTACACGCGCACATAAGATGATGATTTTGCCTGTTCACCTCTCAGAGAGCAACTGGTCGACCGGGACGTGTAATACTACACGTGAAAGAAAAAAAGAAAAAGAAATTAGCTACATAGATGTATGTACGCTATGTTCATAGAGAATATATAATTCGTGTCGATACTACCTTAAAAGATTTGCAGTTCTGATGTGTAATCTGTGAGCAATCAACAAGACATATATCTTTGTAGGTTTTTAATGACGTCATCGTTGTAATTAAAATCACTTATGCTGAATTTTGGAAAGAATTTCTCCCTGCTCAAGTTGCGGCAACGGTGAGATAGATAAGCAATGACGTAATGTCCTAAGGTAGCGCTGGCCTCGCCTTACAACCTTCTAGACTTATGAGTTCAACGTGTACCACAGCATTGATTTAGGAAATTTAAAATGGGACTCGAAAGAGAATTAATACCTTATATATAGATATATTCTCCCGACCGTTCTTTGCAACAAAGATACAGACTCGTTGTTTCCCTGGTTTCGTAGTAGAATTATTGTTAATGACAAATGCAATAGGAAGCTGTCTATTATGGAAGTTTACCGGAGACAATTGATCACTTAGTGTACACGCCTAAAAGTGTAATTGAGTGGAGGGGCGCTCAGACAGAACCCGGTGTACACACAACGTATTCATGATACAAAAATGGCCCTGTTAGCATTAATTTATATACTGCGATGTACTTCTGCGAGTACCAGCAGATTAATAGGTTCTGAAGCTTGTTCTTTAAACCTATACTTATAGACACGGTGCCATGACGTTGACCAGAAATGTATGTCTTGTTGGCACTTATATTGGCTGTTAGATCAAAAACTATAATGGTAAAGCCATACGAATATTGATGTTTCGAAATGAAATACCCTCGTCCTTAAAGTGAATCCCGAGGCCGTTTTGAAGAGTTTGAAAATATTGGAGAAAATGTCCGTCATCAAGATTTTGCTGTAGGGGTTGTGAGGTATAAGGTTGACCGTTCACATATATTTGAAGTGAATTCATTTTAAAGTGCTGTAAATTGTACGGGTTTTTGTTAATGTTACCGTTGTATGCCTGGTCGAAGACCATTGCCACAACCACCGGGTTAGGGATTTGGCATATGGAAACATCTTTGAAAATCATACTACCAACTCCCTTTGGAAAGTTGAGAGCGTGAAACCCGACATTTTTGAGAAGTACTAGGCTTTACACCGCCTGATGTTCAAGCTTGATGTTTGGCGACGGTCTCGCAGCTTTTAAAATCAGTCTAGCAGACTGAATCTCTGTGTAACTTTTAAAGTCGTTTATGTCGGAGAAGAGATGAAAATTGTGCGAAGAAGGAGAGAGTTTAATGGGCACCTCGTAGTTCAAGAACAGATTTTCCTGATTAAAGAGTGCATTGGATAGATTTCCCATCAGCTCTACTACTTTGCTTCCTTTGGTATAGTCATTACACCAATTAATTCCTTCATTGGCTGAATACGCTTCCATCATTCCTCCCTTGGCTTTTAACAAGAGCGAGCACTCCAGTCTGCTGTTCATGACATCTTCGAAATAATTGAGAGCGTTTCAATGTATGCTCTATAGAGGTAGCTTGGCTGAGGCATGGAAACGGTGAGTGGTCCTATTAGCTGTTAAAACAACGAGTTTAGATTATTGTTGACAAAGGTAACCTGTTTGTCATCTTTCAATTCATTACTTCCAAATCGACTATTCGCACGAACAACTCTAATACTAAATAAGTCATGCCAAAGTAATCGTCTGCATCGCCAGACTATGAATTGTGGTGGAGGCATTTTTCATAAGTGTATTTTGAGCATTTAGTGAAATGTAACGTTACTCCTCCACGTTCATTAGAACGGGCATTCAACGGATTTTCATTATAAAATCTTTGAAGATGTTTAGTTCCGAACTCATGTGCACCAGCGAATCGTTATAATCTTTGTTAGCAATTGTGAAAACACGTCTTGCACACTTCGTCTTTGGCGTTTAGTCTCGTACTGGATGCTCTGTTTTCCTTTCGGACCCTTTAATAGGCTCTTATTTCCAGAACGTATCATAGAGTCTATCTTCACGTCCGCTTTCCTTTACAAATTCAATTCCGCCTCCTTCAGTCTAATTTTTAACGACTCCTTTGGGGAAATTCCCGAAATTGCAACGTCGGCAAACTCATTGGCACCCATTTTCAACGCCTCTTTACCGACAGCTTTTACGCTGCTTTTGAAAAATGGCAACACGGTTCAAAAAGACCACCGAGAGCAGAGAACAAGCCGCTACCTTTTTTTGATAACGTTTTCCCACGTACAAAAGAAAATCTCGATGGTCTAATGCTTCTCCAGCCTGATTTAAGTAATACTTGGTGATAGCATCCAGTTCCATTATGCCTGTTTCGAACGAAACGTTAGAACTATAGTAGAGGAAAGCCTGTCTACAAGTGGCATGAAATCGCCGTAACTGTTCCTTAAATCTGTGTTCACAAATTAAAAAACCTGTAGGATCAAAGATACCCAATTAAGGGAAGTAGAGGACTTTTCAATAGTCATGCAGGTGTTGTCGCATTTTCCATACTCTACAGAGATGTTTTCAATGACTTGTAAAACGTGTTGCCTACCATTTATAGTTCTATCAGATTGCAATAAATGAGAATTTCGTACAATAATAGAGAACAGACAGATGGTTCCGAGGCTCCGAGGTTCACACATTAGTTGGCTAGGAATTCCTTTACAGTGAAATAATTTTAAGTGACGATATTCATAAAAACTTTCGCTATGGTAATAAACCCTCTCAAGAGAGGAAAATACGGGTTGGGAGGCAATAACAGTGAATAGCTTTCGGACAATGTCGTCTGAGGTTCACCCAGAAGTTAGCTAGAAATTCGTTTACAGCGAAAAGAAAATGTTTTAAATACATGGCATCCTTAACGTACACGTTCATGTCCCGGCAGGATTGCTAAAGTGGGAAGTTTACAGATAAACGGCGTAAATGAAACTCAATAGATCGCTGAGAAGGCATATACGCAGAAACAAAGAAACAATCTGCTCTGCGGACAAAGAGATCACACAGGTTGAATTCCTACAGCAGATAGGCAATTTTTTTTTGATTGATTTATTTATGGACGCTCTTTAACATCTCAGGTCATCAGCGTCCCATTCAACTCAGGGCGTGAAACGGCGACAAATTTTGCTCAGAGGCCTCTCTTTCAGGCTTGAGGTTCTTTTTCGTGCCGTAAATGTACGACACGGGACTCACGGCTTTACTTCCCTTCCTAAGGAAGCCATACTTAGGATTTTTACGCCCGAAAAAATCCATCGGTCCTGGCCGGGTTCGAACCCGTGATCTTGGATATAGCAAGGAGCTTCAGAGGTAGATCACTAAGATCATTTACATTATGGGTAACTAAGTTTATTTTATCAATAGAAAACAGCAGAGAACACCTCACCCTGGCCTGCAACATACCTGAAGTCGCTGGTGACCATCGTACGGTGTCAAGCTAAGTAGAGTGCTGGCTGTGGGCAACGTACGGTTCATTCCCCGGCCGACATGAGTTCACCCTGGCAACCCAGATATGTGACAACTTCGCTAAATCGCCCTTATGCTTTATATCTTCTTTTATTTCCAGTTGTCTTAAAATGTTCTAAACGGATGTGATAATTTACATCATAAGAGCTTCTAGAAGGTTTACAGGATTTCTCTAACGGAAGTAGTTTAATCTAAGGAGATTGAAGGTAGCCCAACAAGAAAGGGTGGCTTAAGCAGAGACTAGGCTACAAAACTACTGTGCACAAAGGCTAGGTACAGCTTCCCCAAATTATGAAATACCCTCATAGCAGCACATTCTCTAAAGTTTTACGAATAATGTGAAATAATGACAAAGTACTGAATTTCCAACACCCAATTCCTCAGCTCGTCACATCTCCCGCCGGTTTACAGAATAAGATAAAACCAACAAAACTAAAGCAGGCCCCAGAGGGATGCACGGAGGCAAAACACAAACATCAATATAACAATAAAGGGAAAAATTGGTAAAATGCCATAATAATAATAATAATAATAATAATAATAATAATAATAATAATACCTAGAGACTAAACAGCAATAAAGGGCAGAGGAATGAAAACTGGGATATAAATTGAGTAAAAAAAAGAAATAAGAAAAATAACAAAACATTAACAACAGTGTTAATAATAGTGAGAACGAATATAGCAAGAACTATAAAAATTCAATAATAATGAAAGCAGACAAGGAATAAAAATAAAAAAACAAATAAAAACAAGGAGGAGGAAAAAAAAAAAAAAAAGGAAAGGAAAATCTAAAAGGAGAGTAATCGGAGAGTGGGACACACACATACGTTGGGCAGGCGGCGGCAGTGAATATATCGTGTAGGCCATATGCGAGTCAGATGTTAAAGATGCGTGCACCGAGAAGTAGCCTCTTATATGATAAAAGTATCTCGATGTCCTTTGTGAAGGTCACTCATTATCATTAACAATAGCAAACGACAATCACTTTCGTAACTGGGAGCAACCAAATGCACTTGTTTGATGCTCACAAGATCACTCACTAGGTAAGGTTGGCAAGGAACAAAACTCTGTAGTCACCGCAATTGGGGAGGCTGCGTAGAGGTCACTCGCCAGTTTCGGGACTTCACAACCAAAGTTCCAAAGAATCGCTTTAAAAAAAACCAAAAGTTACCATAGAAGTAGATTAAAGAAAAAATCTAACGTTACGATCAAAATAAGTGAAGATACACCTACTTCAGCGGTAGTCAACTCTGAGGCTCCAGGTCAGCAACGGTGCTTAGTGTAGGTATAGTGCGACGACTCGGTATGGGAGATTTCAACTCGATGCGTTTGGAATTTCCCTTAGCAGCGCGGATGATGCCCGTGTTTCGTCTCAGGCGGGTGATCTGGGAACATAACTGAAATAACCCTTTAGCTATAGCCACAAAGATCCTAATACCTGGTCTGATTTAAAGTATTTGGAACAAACAAGTGTTGAGTCCCTGAAGGATAGATGATGAATACAACACATGCCCCAATTTTTCCTTTCCTTGGGCTGAATAGAATTGTTACTAAACGTTTATGTACCTATGGACATGTAACACTACCAACTACAAGCTTCATGGTACGGGTATAACCGAGAAATGTGAACTACTCTTTTTTGTGCGGTGTCCTGTGTTCGACTTTATAAGATACTTAACTGGGGAAAACTGTTTTACGACCACGAATAACGATGCAAAATTTTTGTGGTTTTCCCCTTTTTTTCGCACAGGGGTAAATAATTTTAAAAGTTTATTTGGTCAGAACTTAAGAGGGCTTCGTATTTTGTTCGAATAAACGGTTATGTTTAACTTGTCTTGTAATCTTATTCTTTGCCTTATCTAGCCTGCATGACCGTTCTTATGTTTTCCTGACAAATAGGTTCTCTGAGTTGTTTCAATATTACCTCTTTAGGTAGCGTAGGCTGCCTACCATAAATAAAAAAGAAAGAGGTCTCATTGGTAGATTCTTGTTTAGAAGTATTGTAAGCGAAACTATATGTGGTAGAGCTGTATCCCAGTCATTTTGTCTACAGGAGCAATAATGACTAAGCACATGAACAATTGTCTGATTGACCCACTCTGTAAGGCCATTACAGGCTGGGTGATAAGTTGCGGTAAAAGTGGGTTTTACTCCCATTATTTTTAACAAATGCTGAGCTACTTCACTAAGAAATACGGCACCACGATTACTTAACAGAATTGCTGGAGCACCGTGTCTACAAATTATACGATCCAAAATAAATTGTGCTACGTGCTCAACTGAACCTTTGGGCAGTGCTTATGCCTCTAAATATCGTATTGCACACTCTGCGGCTGTAATTATAAATGTTTACCAGCTTTAGATGTAGTAATTGGCCCTATTTAGTCTATGACTCAACACTCGCCAACATTTGTGACAGAATGGGCTGTAATAGGCCAGCTAGTTTAAGATTTTTAAGGCCTTTCCGAGATTGACAGCGCAGGATTTTACATACTGTTCTATATGTTTGCGCATGCCAATCCAATAATACCGCGAGTTTATTTTATGAAATCCTACCCAGACAGTGGGTCGTTATGGCAAACATGTAAGATTTCATTTTTTAGCAAGTCAGGAATTACCAAAAGACGGAGTGGACCTGAGGATCCTGCATTCTTCCGATAAAGAACTCCTGATTTTAAAATATAAGTAGCGGCCTGACGCTGGAATTTGTTGGTGCCGAGGATGGTTCTTGCAAAGCTGAAATTATGGGTTTTAATTTAGTATCTGCTCTTTGTTCATCCGCTACTTGTATTGCCGTTAGTAAACAAGTTAATAGTTCATCTGTTTGGCTGAATTCCTCGGAGTGCAAATTTTGTATTGGAAATCTTGATAATGCATCCGCATCCGAATGCTTTTTGCCTGATGTATAGTCGTATTCTTGCAATTTCAGTGCCCATCCGGCCAGGCGACCAGTAACCAGTTTTTTAAATTTCGTAGAAAATAAAGTGAATGGTGATCACTTACTATTTGGACAGGGTAACCGTATATATAGGCTCTAAAGTGCGTCAGACCAAACACTATGGTTACAAGCTCTAATTCTGATACGCTGTTATTTGTCTCATATTTCGTTAGAACGCGACTGCTGAACGCTATCGGATATACTTCGATATCAATTTCTTACAGAAGACGTTATGTAAGCGTATAGGTGCTCCAGGTATATAATGTGTTAATACTGGCGCTGTGGTTAGTGCATGATCAAGTTTATTAAAGACTTCTTGATGTTCATTAGACCAAACAAACTCTTTTTCCTAGTAAGCGAAGGCAAAGGGTATACAATGGTAGATAAGTTACGAATAAAACGCCTGTAAAACCAAATAACCCTAATACTTTCCGTACATCTCTCACTGACTAAGGCTTGGGCAGCTTCGTGATTGCTTTAATTTTATAATTATCAGGTGTAATGCCCTGCTGAGATACTTCAAAACCTAGAAGCTTAATTCTTGTCATTGCGAAGAAACATTTGTTGGGTTCAATTTGAAATTGTGTTTTTCCAGTTTCTCAAAACACTGCCTCAAATTTTGACAACAGCTGTTCATAACTGTCGATGAACACAAAAATATCATCTGGATAAAATAATGATCTTTTATCTTAAATGTCCTAATATTTTATTAGCTAAAGAACTAAAATTTCGGGGGGCGTTGGCTAGGGCCAACGACAAACGTTCGAATTCATATTGGCCTTCTGCCGTCACAAATGCAGTTTAATGTTTACTCTCTTGCGCTATAGGCTCCTGAAAATATGCACTTAAAATATCTAGAGTAGAGTACCATTTGGAGTTACCTAAGTAGCTAGGCAAGACTTCAGTCAGGGGCAATGGTAAAGAGCAAGTTACTGTAACAGCATTTAACTTACGATAATCTACACAGAATCTCATTTCGCCATTTTTCTTCTTTACTAATACTACGGGTTACGCCCATTGGCTGAAGGAATAGCGTATTACGCCGGCTGCCTTCATTTCCTTTATCTGTGTGTTAATAGTTTGTTTTGGTCGAGAGACTCGACATTCTTTGTTTTATCGGTGTGAGGTTGTTAACTTGGATTTTGAATTCATCAACAATAGTTGTCCAAATCCTGCAGTTTAACAGCAAAAACATGCATATATTTACTTAAAAGTGCCTGCAAAAAGAAGCCTTATGACAATTTGTAAGCTGAGCATTAAGATGAAATTGAAAATCATTTATTTGCATTTCAGAATATCAATTGTTAGCTTGAATTAATGTTACATCATAAATGGGGGCTAAGAGTGTACTTCAAACATTGTTTGTGACAAAGTTGTGTTGTCATGAAACGGAATTCTTACTGCTGATTGTGCTGTACACATTATTGGCAATATTTGAAGATGCTTTTTTTTTTTTTTTTTTTTTTCACAATATTGACAGATGGTTCCCACATAATTCTGCTAATATGTTGGCCTGCGATCTTGACACCATTGTATGACGTAGCAAAGGGGAGTGGTCGTGTATCTTCAAGGATTATTGCCTTGATTACTTTGTTTGAATCGTCTGTTTCAATTGTAATCTGGGCTAAAGGACAATGTTCTTGTTCTTTGCATGCGAGTGGCACTTGCAAATTATCCGAGGTTTGTAACGTAACTGTCGAGACAAGGAAGTTAAGAATTGCATGATAACGTTGTAAGAAATCCATTCCTAGCAAGAGACTGTAAGGAAAATTATTAAATACTAACCAATCTTCTGTAAACCGAGCATTTCCCAATTGAAATTGCAAAGTAGTATGATAGGCCACGTCTAATAATATATTATCAGCAGTTTTCAACAAGAATGGGCTATTCAGAGGCAAGCTGGGGCCAACTACGAAACGGTCATTAATAATACTGACAGCGCTTCTGTATCTAGTAATATATTAATTTTAGTGTCCTCGAAGCACCCGTAAGAATTAAAACATTAGCTGGTTTGATGGTGTTAATTTTGCAACATTGTTTTGGGACACATTGAGACGTCGTGGCCTGTTTTGCCGCGACGGGCCTATCATGTTTGGGACATTCCGGTTTCGTTTGCAGTTGAGCGATACGTGGCCTGGTCGGCGACAAATGAAACACAGGGAGCGTCCATCTTCTGTTCTATCAGGTCCAGCGCGACCTTGTCCTGACACGCGGCCACCTCCCCTGCCTCTTTTTTTTTTTTTTTTTTTTTTTTTTGTTGATTGATTTATTTATGGACGCTCTTTAACAGCTCAGATCATCAGCGTCCCATTCAACTCAGAACTCAGGGCGTGAAACGGCCGACAAATTTTGCTCAGAGGCCTCTCCTTCAGGCTTGATGTTCTTTTTCGTGCCGTAAATGTACGACATGGGACCCACGGCTTTACTTCCCTTCCGAAGGAAGTCATACTTAAGGTTTTTACGCCCGGAAAGATCCATCGGTCCTGGCCGGGTTCGAACCCGCGATCTTGGGTTTAGGAGGCAAGTATGGTAACCACTACACCACCAGGACCGACCCCCTGCCTCTAAGCGCTGTGCATCTTTGCAGCGTCAGTAGAATATCTCTCAGTGTCGCGTTTCTCAACCGTAGCTTCCGCATTTACTGCTGATATCTTGCATATTCTGTGCAAGATCGCGGATTTGGTTCGTGACGTCCAAATTATTAAAGGCCGAAAATGGAGAATGAGTTGAAACTAAATTGTTTACCTTGTGGTCGGCTAGATTCCAAGCAGTTTCAATTTTACAGGTGTACTGAATTAAGCCTTTAACTCTGCGTGGGTCTGCCGGTAAAAGTGACGACTTAAGCCTGCGTAAGATGTGTCGTATTTGTTCCTTTTCCGTTATGTTCGGATTTACTTCATCACAGAGAGCTAGCATTTTATGCACACGTTTTTCTGTTGGTTCAGTAATCTCCTGTATGTGTCAGTTCTGGTGGTGTAGCCATACTTGCCTCCTAAACCCAAGATCTCGGGTTCTAACCCAGCCAGGCGCGATGGATTTTTTCGGGCGTAAAAATCCTAAGTAGGCTTCCTTCGGAAGGGAAGTAAAGCCCTGGGTCCCATGTCGTGCATTTACGGCACGGAAAAGAACCTCAAGCCTGAAAGAGAGGCCTCTGAGCAAAATTTGTTGGCCGTTTCACGCCCTGAGTTGAATGGGACGCTGATGACCTGAGATGTTAAAGAGCGTCCGTAAATAAATCAATCAAAAAATCTCCTGCATGTGCTGTCGAAGTTTGAACTCTAGCTCATCATCTTCTGCGAGTGGTACTAAAGCTGTTTCCAACCCCCTGTTAAGATCAACTCAAGAGTATCCCCGATTTCTAGGAACAAAAGTTTGAAACCATGTCGCAGCCGAACCTTTTAAATAACACGGAATGCTTTTTCTGATCATCTCCACACCCAATGGCTGCTGCCACCTTATCAAAGTTGTAAATTTATACTCTGATGCCTTGGTTGCGTTTGCCCTCAAAATATCCAGGGTCTATCACAGATCTCGCGAAGGGCAAATTTCAAGGTTTGGCTATGACGGTTGCGTTATCAGCTGGGTTAGGTATTGGAATCTTAATATTCTCTTTATGTGGGAATTCTGCCGCACACACAAGAGGTTCGGGAGACCAATGCAAGTCTCCTGCACTTCTACTACTGCAACACTCTATTGAAAATTGTGTCTCAGTAGTTCTATGTACACAGTTACACAGCGTCCCAATGGCAAACGGATTTTGGACTGCATTCAGTAACATTTCTTAGCTGTGCTGAAATAACCTGAAAGTCCCCCAAGGTATTGGTATATGCTGTAACCCTAGATCGCTGTAGCTTTGCATATTCCCTGTGCAGTTGGGGTATTCCCTTAGAAGTGCGGCTATCGCTAGTATATTTTAAAATAAGGCATAGGAAAACGTAATTAAATCGCGGGCAACAGTTACGTGAAAGAACCATAGTAACACATAATAACAGATATATACAGGCGATACAAATAGCACAAGTTATTAAAGCTAAAGTAAGAACATCGTATCGCATGGCGGGATAGAAACCATGCTTTCGAGAAAACCAAAAAGTCTATACGACTTCAAGTGATAGCTCAAAAGTTGGTGCGTCTACCAATAATGTCAAAATGGAGCTGGCAAGCATAGGTACGAGATAGAATCTTATCCCTGGTAAGAACAAAGCTACAGGGACCAACGCCTTCACTAATAATGTCACGACCCTAGTCGGTCGGACATGGGAGAGAGCATCCCACCCTGGTCTGCAACTTACCTTAGATCGATGATAACTGAGCTAAGTAGAGTGCTGGTGGCTGTGGCGCCGACGTCCGGCTCGTTCCCCGGCCGGCAAGAGTTCACCCTGACAACCCCGATATGTGACAACTTCCGCTAAGCCTCCCTTATGTTTTATATCCTCTTGATTTCCGGTTAAGTCCTAAAATACTCCAAACGGATGCGATAATTTACGTCATAACAGCTTCTAGAAGGCTTACAGGATTTCTGTAACGGAAGTAGCTTAACCAAAGGGGATTAATGGTTGCCCAACAGGAAAGTTTGGGCTTAACCGAAGGAAGGCTACAAAACTACTGTACACAAAGGCTAGGTATAACTTCCCTGAATTATGCAATATCATCATAGTTACACATTTTCTAAAGTTGTACTTATAATTTGAAATAATGACAAAGTACTGAATTGCCGACAACCAGTTACTTAGCTCGTCACAATAATAAATGAAGAAAATTTGCACAACATGTATAAGAAAAGAGTTTCAAAACACTGTTCTGTCACTTTTCACGATACAGTTCTGTTAATGACACCAACCATTTTCACATAATTTTCTATATATGTCGCAGTTTTTTTTAAAACTCGTGCAATATAACACCAGTTTGTGGCAGTGTTTCTTGCTGCATAGTTATGGTGAAATTCATGCACAGCAAATTGAGTCAGAGTATATCTTAAATAATAGTTTGATATTTTAACGTAAATTTAATTGTAAATTTAAAAATAAGAACAATTAAGTACTGCTTAAGAATAATACGAGGGAATCAAGCACTTCTTTAAGCAGACTGACGAAGCAAATAAAGGAAGGGTGGGATATGGGTTACGCATCAAAAATAAGGAAAAGCTTACACAAAATTGGACTTTGTTTTAATGGTGTTCAACGCCCGTTTTTACTACAGAGGCACCGCAGGCGGTGAACACTGATGATACATGAAACGAAATGATATATTGGAAAAAGAATTTTTTAGGAAGGAAACGTTCGAGGCCTAAGTTTAGGGTACCTCCCCGGCATTTGCCAGTTATGAGGACTGAGAAAAACCTGGAAAAACCCTCAGTCAGGGAGGACGGTCCGGGCGGAATTCGAACCCTAGACCTCCCGCTCACGAGTCCGTGCCTTAACGACCTCGACCACCTGTGGCGGTAATGGACTGGGGTATATTTGGTTAAGGTGACAAAACATAACTAGCAAGAAGATAGAAAACAAGCGTTAGCGGGATATAGATGGGGAAAATACTGAAACTCGGTGCGTAGAAAAAGTATCGTCAAATAGATCAGATGTGGGGGAGGGTGATTGTCTAGATATCTGAGGGAGAAAAGAAGGAAGTGGTCTCGCATGGTTCGGATTAGGTGGCTTGGAAAGGAATTAAAGTAATTAATTCTTTCGGGGAAAGAATTTGCCCACTGTGCGGAGAAAGTGATAACTGGAGGCATATTCTGGCAGAATGCATGGGAAAAGAGCTTTTAAGAAATGAGCATTTACCACCACAATTTCTGAGTTCCAATAGAAGTATGAAAGCTTGCCTGGAAGTGCATGAGAGATACAAATACACACACACACACACACAAATCTGGAATATTTCTAGCGAAAACCCGACAGAGAAGATTAATGGTTATAGAGAAGGTTTGGGAGGTTACTGGGTAAAGGGCAAGGGGAGGTAAGGCTTCTACACATGTTTGTTTATATGTATATAAAATTATTAATAGAAAATGTATGATGTAAGTATATGGGTGTGTTTGTATATGTGTATATATGCATGTAGGTTAATAAGTTAATATATAACATTAATCATAGCAATTAAAGTTACTGTTTTTAGGTATACTGTTAAAGGGACGTATGAACGGCCGTGAAGCCCACGCACAGTTATAATTATTTTGTGTACTTGTAAATCTGACATAATAAAAGTCCATTACTACTTAGTTCATATTTTGGTTCTTTCCATTCCGACGATGTTAAAAGTCGATGCATATGATTGTCTTTTTAACCTTGGGTTCGTCGAATTGCGGTGTGCAGGGAAGATTAACTTAAAGAGTAGTTATTCTCTGTTCATACAGATCTTTAGGGGGCGTTCTTGGCTACGTATGTGGCTTTCACATTTGGGAGAAAAAGTTAACTAGTTATGTTGATTGACAATTTCCATTGGAATTTATGACGTACACAACAATTGAGTTCGCGGCTCTTTCTTTTATGTACTTGGCAAAGGTTTTTCTATTCATTTGTAGAATTAGCCCTAGATATTTATACCATTATCTCATATAATGCTTCTTTCAAAATAGAGGGTTTGCACTGACCCCCTGTCTTTATTTTCTTTCAATTAAAGCTAATACACATAATTTAGTGAATGACCGTATCATTGTGTGTGAGAAAACGGATACGAAGGGACACGAGTGGCGGCGCTGGCGCATGTCTGTCCTAGGCATTAGAGTGATGCATGTGCTTGTGCTGTAGTAACAGAACCATCCGACCATTGTATCTTCGTGTTACTAGCAGTTTAATACAAACAAGATTTTATACAATGAAAAAGCGTGTGTTATTATTCGCATGTACTGAAAACTGTATCGATATAGGACCAAAGGCACTGTAATGTGCAATTTAGAGTTCGAAATATACCGAAAATTGCCCACTCAGCAACTGAGGAAGAAATTACAAACCACGCTAATACTGTCGAATGTCCGAAACTGGTAGAAGCAATGGTGCAGAAAAACTGCAGAGCTTCTCATAAAAATCCTTGCATAAGCCGTTGCAGGAGATGGGGATTTTCGTAAGCAAATGTCAACGAGGGAAATAATAATAAAAAAAAATATAAGCACTGTATTACTCCTGTGCAATAATTTAAATCTTCCTACCAATAGAACAAGCAACTACTGTCATTGGTTCCAAAGATATGTCACTTCACAAACTGGAACGGTGGGCCACATGCGGTTTCACCTTAATGGGAACTTCAGTTTCCAGATTAACCTGTTTGAACTATGAGTAGCAAGAATACTTATTCTATCGAAGTTCTCCATTATTAGCCCCATCTTCTTCCATGCAGCTATTGACTAAACGTATTTCCTTCTTCAATGTTATGTCATTTTTGGCCACCAAGATTGTCTGACCTTAGCACACAAGGTTTCTTACGATGGGGCTTGCTGAAGCAGGAAGTATATCGCAAGAAGCCACGAGGCATAGGAGAACTGCAATAACACATTCGATGGTAAATTGAGGATGTGACTTCTAATGTACTGGCGAATACCTTCCTAACATTGAGAGGCATTTCTTTGAGTTAATGACAATATGTTCTACACTTACTATGACTCTCTCATACTTTTTACATGTTAAGGTATATTCGCTTCAAAATTCAGTGAATTATGTTGATTAGTTTAAGAGATACAATGAAACGTTAGGGACCGAGAGCAAGTGAAACAACCGTATCTTTCAAGTTCTGCCCTATTTACTAAATAAGTGAACGTTTTCTATTTATTTTGTTGCAGCAAATGATATACTAGCAGCCATGAACATGGAAATAGATCCTTGTGATGACTTCTATGAATATGCATGTGGTCATTTCAACAATAGTCAACCACTTCCGGCGGGTAAAGCGCTTTGGGACAACTTCCAGATACTTTCTAATTCTACGGAGTTCATTGTTCGAGGTGAGTGCAAACTCAAATTTTAGAACAACTTGAATAAGGACAGTAAAATGAAGCAACAGCTCCTTAAGAGTTAATTAGTTATTTTATTTAAGGACGCTTTTTAACAGCTTTGGTCATTGCCGTCCCATTCAAAGCAGGGTGTGAAACAGCGATAAATTTCCTCATAGACTTGTTCTTTCAGCTTGAGATTAATTTATGTGTCGTAAATCTACGTTACGGAGCAAACGGCTTTAGTTCTCTTCCGAAGGAAGCCATTCTAAGGATTTTTGCGCCCAAAAATGTAGATCCCGGAAGTTTGTTGATTTAGTTTTCATTTACGGACGCTATTTAATATCTCAAGCCATCATTGTCCCATTCAATTCAGGGTGTGAAACGGCCAACAAATTTTGCTTAGAGACCTCTTCTTTCGGGCTTGAGGTTCTTTTACATGCCGTAAATCTACGACATGGGACCTACGGCTTAACTTCCCTTCGAGGGAAACCATACTTAAGATTTTTAATCCGAAAGAAAATCCATCATTCCTGGCCGGGACTGAACCCGCTTCTTGGGTTTAGGAAGCAAGTATGATATATATATATAATAAAAGTAGATAAAGATAAAACACTGAAAAAGAGTCACACTTGAAATAATCTTAACTCCAAGATTTCAGTTAAGTTCACTTCTTCTGTCTCTCCCAATGCTGCTACTTTCCTAGATATTGATATTTCTTTATGCAATGGCTCTTTTCTTACGTCTGTACACATTAAGCCTACCAATTTACAACAGTATCTTCATTTTGATAGTTGTCATCCATTGCATATCAAAAGATCTATTCCTTTTTCTCTTTCAATCCGTGGTCATCGTCTTTGTAACAACTTTTCATCTCTTGACAAGTATATTAAAAACCTAACTCAAAAGTTCCAAAACCAAAATTATCCTTCCGCTCTTTTAAAATCCCGTATAATCCCATCGCACAAAACTTTCCAATGCAAACCTAAAACCTCTAACAAGAACTTCATCAACCTTGTTACTACTTACGTGCCTGGAATTGAAAGTATCAGACCTATTTTGAAAGAATGTCACGATACTTTGTTAATGTATCCATCTTTAAATGATTTTTCTAAAATTGTACCCCGCCTTACTTTCAGAACACCCCCTAACCTTAAAAGTATATTTCACCCTAACCTATCACCTCCGAATTTACCACGTCCCTTTGCTGGCTCGTATCCTTGCCAACGTCCTAAATGTAAAACCTGTGCACTAATTATGCCGTGCAAATCATTCCATAGTCCTAATTTATCCAAGGAATTTAACATTTCTTCATTTGCTACCTGTTCTTCCAAGAACGTCATATATATGTTATCTTGTAAGCTTTGCAAAGCATTTTATATTGGTTTAACTTCTACGGTTGTTTCGCTACGCATGAACAATCACAGACGTTCTGTTACAACCAAGTCTCCCTTGCCTGTTGCCCAACATGCCTTATCTCACTGTAAGGATTTTGATGATGCTTTTAGTCTAACTCTTATTGATGCTTTACCTACACAATGCTGTGAAAGTTTACTCCGAGATAGAGAAATGGCAGCTATATTTTTACATAAAGCGCGTATACTTCCTGGTTTAAATCTTACATATTAGTTTTTTTCTTCCCACGCTCTCATTTCTAGTTTCATCTGTTTCCATGCATAACGTTACCTTCGATACTCAATATTTACTTTTATCACATTCACTTGTCTAGCTTCTTTCCATTGAAGAACTCGCAGTAGTTCGAAATATAGCAATTTCAAGTGTGACTCTTTCTCAGTGTTTTATCTTTATCTACTTTTATTATTAGTATTAATTTGTTACATTGTTAATAGTGTTTCTTTATTTTTATTTTTCATTAATATTATATATATATACGCATTTATATATGTGTATATATTTACTTTGAAAATGTGAAAACGTCTAGAATTTATGAAATGAACAATGATATTTTCAAACTTGGGCCAGTGGTCAACATTACTCCCCCGAGATCATTAAAGTTTAAGCTCTAATGAAATAAACAATTCAGATCTTGAATTTCATTTAAAAGGGTAAAAATTTCGTGGGAAGGAGTTTCCCGAGATTTTATTTATTTTAACCACTTGTTTGGAATGAGATTGACTAGTAAAATTGTGTTCAACATTTTTTATTATTTTTAATTTTGTTTGATTAATTTATAGTTTTAATAGTTAATTGCACTAACAAATACATTATGAAGTTCCATTTTAAGGAGTCTCAATAGCGGAAAACAAGTTTCCATATGTGTACAATTAAAAATAAATTGGTCTGCGAATGTACAAGAAGCTTCTGCGCCTACTCTGCTTTGTGTGGAAAATATAGACTTGAATAACGAAAGTGAGGATTTTCTTGAAGAAGCTTAAATATCTCATACTTTCATCCCAAACGCTTTCGAATGAAAGGAGTGTTTAAAAAAATATTAAAGAAACATATTTTGACATAACATTTATAATCATTCCACAAAACAGTTGTAGAAGCTTTAATGAGCTTATGTTCCTTGGGTTTCATTTCCCGTATTTTGAAAACAAACTTACCTTGCAAATATTAGCCATTTAATGACACATTGCTCTGAGTCACTTCTTTCATCTTAGATGGAAAATACAGGGCTATTAAAATATATGGCTACCGCAGATGCGTCCTAGAGGAATGACATTGTTCTGGCCGGTGCTCCCGTTACTTTTTCTTCCCTTGACATTGAAGCCATCCGTAATCTTACAGACATTAGTTCATGCCTTGCAAGAAAGAGATCCGTTTGGAAGAGAGAATTGTTTAAATGGATTTATGAATGAAGCTAACAGTAATAATGAAATTAATCCGTTATCCTTTTTTCATAGAGAAACAGTGATTTTAATCTAAATGAGTGATTATGATTTATTTATTTATGGACGCTCTTTAACATCTCTGGTCATCAGCATCCGATTCAATTCAGGGCGTGAAACGGCCGACAAATTTTGCTCAGAGGTCTCTTTTTTCAGGCTTGAGGTTCTTTTTCGTGCCGTAAATGTACGACACGGGACCCACGGCTTACTTCCCTTCCGAAGGAAGTCATACTTACGATTTTTACGTCCGAAAAAATGCATCGGTCCTGGCCGGGTTCGAACCCACAATCTTGGGTTTAGGAGGTATGTATGTGTAACCACTACATCACCAGGACCGCTAAATAAGTGTGTGAACGCAAAAAACTGCCGGTATTGGTGTTCAGGAAAATCAATAATAATAATAATAATAATAATAATAATAATAATAATAATAATGATAATGTATGAAACCCCTTAGAAAATTTGTGTCTTGGCTACGATAAGAGCAAAGAGAAAAGTTCAATATTTTTTAATGAGACAATAAATGTGGGTCGATATCAAACACTAATCTTAATGCTGTTTGTTCAACAGCTGACAACTTGGAGAAAGTATTGTGCGCTTAGTTTCAACAGGACTCTATAATCACATTACAGCTTAAGAATCGCTAAACACAATAAACGAGGTGTTCAATGATTCCATTTGACTGATTGGAATAGATTTGTGCACTAATCCCACGAATCAGGCTAATACTGAATATGTTGTGAATGTAGTTTTTGTAAGATTGGAAAGAAACACTTTCAAAATCTACTCTAAGTTAAAATTCATAATCCATTTGTACATTCGACATAGTACAGAGCTGAAGCCAAACCGCATGCTACGGCAGGCATATATATTAATAATTCTATATAGAGTTGGTATATATGACAGTGTTTTATACGGTTAATACATTTTCTATTTTTTTATTAGTGTTTAACGCCCGTTTTTACTGCTGAGGTATCACAGGCGGTGGACACTGATGATGCATAAATGAAATGACATATTGGAACAGGAATTTTTTCTTTAAAGGAAGGAAACGTTCCAGGCCTAAGTTTAGGGTACCTCCCCGGCATTTGCCAATTATGAGGACTGAGGAAAGCCTGGAAAAAAACCTAGGGCGGACGGTCCTGGCGCGATTCCAACCCCAGACCTCCAGCTCACGAGTCCGCGCCTTAACGACCTCGGCCATTGTGGCGGTTTTCTATTGGTATTTGATTTACTTATTCTGTTTTATTATTTCGTTAGCAATATCTTCAGTCTCCAGACTTATATTGTGCTGATACAGTGTAGGACAGTGGAAGAAATTGCGTGGCAAAGTTTAAGATCGCCACATTAAAGGGGTTTCATTCAGCTACGCAATCGATTATTGATTTTGCCGTTACGGTCTCGCCACCTGCCGAGGGAAATCACGTCGCATGGTCGGAACTCATAGCGCCCATGTTTGTTTTTATTTCTTTCATTATTTATTAGTGAAAAAGAATAATTAATAATGTACTCAATATCATAATAAACGCTCAAAATGCCTGCCTCCACTATGAAACATTCCTGAATCCTTTTGAAAAGATTTTGAGACATTCGTCGCAATTATCCTCTCGATTATTGTAAACTTCTTCTCAGACATTTTGTTTAAGTGCCTCATGGACTTTATTCCAGGTACAGCAGCATTTTATAAGGATAAAGTTGCAATCCTGTTGAAGACTTTCGAGAAGTAATCAATAGCCTGTTTCATCAAGCCCCCCCCCCCCCGGCTTCTTGTCAGTGAAAACGCATTGGATTCGAAATCTGTTCACCATTTTGAAAATGTTACGATATTACTCCTGGGAATTTAGCACGAAATTCTCTGCATGGTACTGGTATAATTTCTTTAGCATATAACAATCATAAATTGATATTCTTTGTTCTAACCGTATATCTCATCTCGACATACTGCACAAAACACAGTAGAAAGTGTAACACACATTTCCTACAGAAATGCAATTGAAACGGTTGGTGCGATAATTATGACCCAGGAAGCTCAATTGCTTCCGTCAGGGTAACTTTAATTCGTCTTACAGAAAATCACGCATTCACTGAAGATTAACCGCTTTCCACTTTGATTGCGTATTGGAATGAGAGCACTGTATATAAGTATAATGAGCGACCAAATAGTTCAGCGGCATCTCGGATTAGGCCTTGCTGCCCGTTCCGACCTCTCAAAGTAACGGACCAGCCCTCTTTTCATATGTCATCTGTTTTCTTTAGGTTTGTATTTTGAAATCTTTTTGGGGATACTTGAATCTGTTATTCGAAAAATACAATTATAATATTATGTTAATAGTCGTTTATTTAATCACTTGGGTTAAATATATGCAATTCTTGTCTTAATTTTTTCTCTATACCGTTTATCTATTGTTTCATATCCAACAACCGCCCTCAAAAATCTCTTATATTTTTCGGTTTTTATAAGAGTACAACATTCTGAACCGTATACCTGGTGTTACAACAAGGTACGACCAAAGTTTCAGGAACACATTCCTCACACTTAGAAGAAGAAAATATGTTATGTGGACATGGGTCTGGAAGTGCTTTATTTCCATGTTAGAACTCATTTTCCACAACTCTTCATAGTACATTAATCATGGGAAACACATAGGAAGAGAATGTACCAGCATATCACATGAAACATTTTCTTATATGAAATGTTCAAAATGCCCTTCTGTAGCATTGATACATGTATCAATATTACCTTCGTTCCACTTAACCAGACGTAACCAAGAGGGTATTTTGCGCATTTCAGTAAGAAATAGTTTCATATGGTATGCTGGTACGTTCTGTTCCAGTATTTCACATTATTAATGTAATATGAAGAGTTGTAGAAAATTAGTTCTAACATGGAAATAAAACATTTCTGGACCCATATCCACGTATCATATTTTCTTCTTCTACCTGTGAGGGATATGTCCTGAAAGTTTGGCATTACTTTATTGTTACACCCGGTAGAAGAGATGACACTGCTCACACCGTGTAGAACTTTAAGATCGTTTCTTTGAGATTTTTGCTTGTTAGAACCCTTCTTATTGTTCTGCATTTTTGAAAAAAAAAACATTTTTCATTGCATATTGTAGATCCATTTATTTGTTATTGCTAATTTTGCATACTAAGTATTAAAGTCTTTGACTTTTTCAATATTTGTATTATAATTATTATTTTCCCTTTTCCCTTAAAGGATTACTTTTTGTTTTCGTCGATTAAACAGATTATACCTTAAGACTATGACTTACAGTTCATACAAGTATAATACTTTCTGGAGACTGTCATCCGGTTATTTCTGACTATTTGGTCATCGGCAAATGGAAGTTGTTAAGTCGGTTTTATAAACTTTATTAATATATTCTTTTCAATTTTAATGAATTTGTCAATGCATAAATTAAATAAAGTGGGCGACAGTGAACACCCTTATCAAACCCCCCAAGCAAAAATTTTTACTTTCTTCTTCCTTCTGCCATTTTCTGTATCTTTGTATTTACCCATATGAGTTGCTCTATTAAGACGTTAGAACGAAACTTTAAAATAGTTCATAGTTCATGAAAAACATGAGTACAATAGTTCATAGAACATTTCTTCTTACTTTATCAATCTTTTGTACATATAGACCTGGGATGGAAAAATATTTAGAGAGTAATAATTAATTTTTACATATTTATGTACGCTAATTTCAGAAAAAACACTTAAAATTTCCATCATACCCCATTTTCCCACAAATTATAATTTTAATATTTATGTCTACAGTACCCTAAATTTTATTGACATAATACTTTCGCAAGAATTCTGACTTGATGCATTGTTGTTTTACAATCACAATTTTGTTGTCCCTTCCTTTCCAGTTCAGTTCAGTTCAGTTCACTTCTCTGTGAGATGGTTATTATTCCAGTGTAGATTTCTAAATTGTGCAACCAGTTCAGTTTTAATAGTGATTTGTTTTCTTCGATTGTTTAGTTTATTTCTTTCTATATTCCAAACTCAAACAAACACAACGTTTTCTCTAAATAGTTATGAGTTCATTTATGTATTAATGCAAAAGGACTATAAAATTCGTCTGAATACTTTTGTTACATTTGTGGAGCATTTGTAAAGAAAGGGTGCTATTTATATTTTGAGATAAAACCTAGTGATTTTCACTAGCTATGGGCTCGACATAAGGTATGCTCTATTTGCGTGGAAGAACTACGATAATGGCCTGAAGGTAAGAAAATGGCTTTCCGTTTTGGGGATCCAATTTACGGATGGAACCCACGAATCACAGTATATGGACTGTAGTTTCTGTCCCTAATACATAGCAACGTTACTTAAAAATAATAAAGAAATTGTTTATCCCAATGTTCAGTCAGCGAAACGCCCTGTATCTCAACAACCAGGTTACCTGTCCCGTCACCCCGGATAAACTAGAAGACGAGCATAATGACTCTGAGAATGAATTTGGAAACTCTGACGAATTCTTTCATTATAGGCAGTAGAGAGCCCCAATTTTATTCACGTCTGAGTTGAATAACTTGTTTAGAGACCTAAATCTCGCTAAAGATTCATTAGAACTGTTAGGAACTAGATGAAAAGATAAGATTTTATTGATTCCTGGTACATCTTTCTCATTGTTGAGATATAGAGAAAGAAATTTCGCCCCTTACTTTTCAAGGAAAGTGGCCTTGTGTACAGTAGTGATGTTATTGGACTGTTTAAGAAATGTAACATTCTGTATGAGTCAAGGAATGCAGGCTTTTTTGATTCATGTAAAAGGAGCGTCAAAGCAGCATTTCTTCACAATGACGGCAAGTATGCCTCAGTGCCAGTGGGATATTTTATACATATGAAAGGATGCTATGAAAATTTAGCATAAATCCCCTCCAAACTGAAATACAGTGAACATGATTGGACGATAAGAGGCAATTTAAAAGTAATTACCATGCTTCTTGGACAACATGGAGGCTACACTACCTGTTTCATGTGTTTATGAGGCAGTAGAGATGGTAGTCAACACTGGATCGAAAGAGAGTGGCCCCCTTGTATAAATTTAGAACCTAGAAACAAAAATGTATTAGAAGAAAGTTTGGTTGATCGATAAAAGTTATCCTTCCACTACTTCCATGAATTTGGACTAATGACACAGTTTGTGAAGGCCTTACCACATGAAGAAGAGTGTTTTAATACTTGCGTAATAAATTTCAGGGACTCTCAGAAACAAAGTGAAAGAAGGTGTTTCCGTGGGTCCTGAGATTTGGAAAAACTTTACAGACAAAGTACTTGAAACGAAAGTGTAAAATATTCAAAAAGAAGCTTGGAGAGCGTTCAAAGAATTTGTACAGAATTTATTGGAAACTACAAGCACCAGAATTTTAACTGAGTAGTGGAAAACATGTTAATAAAATTCAAGGATTTGGGCAGTTTAATGAATCTGAAGGTATATTTACAAAATTCCCATTTGGATTATTTTCCTGTATGTCTTGGTGCTCTAAGCGGAGAACAGAGCGAGAGTCCATTTCAAAGAAATGGAACGCAGACACCAGGGTAGATGATTGCGGACTACTGCACAGAGAACTGCCGAATACAATTTACAAGTGGCAGGTAGAAGACGGAGCTTCCAGGGAAAACGAAAAAGGGACTCAGGCTTTGTAAAGATAAATAAACACTTGGAGTTATTTTCTGATTAAAAATATGCATATATGCTATTTTTAATTTTCTTTTCAATTTGTGAATTAATATTCTTTTTCCATATTTTCAAATTAACTTTATGAAAAATCTTACGTAATGGAGAAAAATTATGGATAAATTTCAAATTAGAATACCAAATTACATAAAATTCAGATCAAATTTCACAAAAAATTGCAATCATCTAAATTATGCAGATCTGTGAATCTACGATAGATGGATGGATGGATGGATGGATGGACGGATGGATGGACGGACGGATGGACGGACGGACGGACGGACGGACAGGTTTGTAGGTAGGTAGGTAGGTAGGTAGGTAGGTAGGTAGGTAGGTAATATATAGGCAGTAGGTAACAACAAATGCAAGAACGTCTTTCTCTGAAGCTATGATTTATTTCTAATGTCACTCTTTCAGACATATTTATTTTTTGATAACTTTTTGTATAGATTTTATACAAGAAATTCAAGACTTTGAGCATTTTTTTTTTACATTGAGATATTATAATGCTTATTTTTATTACTGAAACAATTCCATTTTTCAGCTCACATTAGAGTTATAACTCATTATTAACATTACCCTTTTCTGGAGACGGTCGTTTCTAGTTGATTCTAATGCTCCTTTCAAATTATCCTAAGCAAATTAAAGCTATGTCTGCATCACTTTCTATCATTATCAAAGAAAGATACTTTTCTTGTGTCCATAATTCTATAAACTATATTCCCAATCAGTTCACCTTTCCTTGGATCATGTCATTTTCAGCTTTATTTAGTGATCCAATAATTTGTTTACAGTTCATTTGCATGTTTGAATCACTCTAGTTAACTGTGTAGTCGATGTCCTTGACTTAATATTCAAGAAGAGATATTGTGGCACAATGGAGCATGGGGCGCTAATGACCATAGCAGTTTTGCGCCCTTAAGCAATAATCATCATCACAATGGAGCAAGGGATAAGAGTATCTTAGAACAGATGGTGAAGTGATTGCTGCAATAAAGATGTAGGTAGGCCTACTCACATAAGAAGTTACTACTTCTAATATTAGCAGCTATGTCCCAAAATATATTATTTTGATTCATCTTGAATATTTTGCATGTGAATTTGGTCTACTAAGTGTAATTTAAGTATGGAAGGCAAATACATTAATATCGTCCACAAAGATATTAAATGAATTGTAGCAGTTTTAATGGGGGTAGGAAGTCAATGGATGATGGTTTTAATTAATAATGATTTAATAATAATTATGAAATTAAATAAAGTTCTTCTCTCCCGCCGCTGTCTCGATGCGTCGATCTGCCTCGGCTAGCTTCTTGCATTTGTAGCTGGATATTTTGTTGCCTTTTCAGGTCAACGGGTGGAAATAGTCGGGAATCGGGAAATATATAAGCAAAGTTCAAGACTGATGATGATATTGTTTATTTCCTTCTACCACTGGTTATCTGCAAAGGATCGTCTTTCTAAGTTCTATGGGACAGCTTTTATTTATTGCTACCTCTCACCACACTAATTGTCTATCGTAACATTCCCCTTCTTTGCATGTAGTTAGTTCAAAGTGACTTTATACTTTATAATGAAACTTCACTCTCCCGGACCACGATCACCTACAATTCATTTGCTCATTTGACTCTTATCTTAACTCGGTGACAAACTATTACCGCCCGTTTCCTTCTCTATACCTTAATTGCTGGTGTTTGCTGTCCAAATCTATGTCCTTGCCTTCTAAACCCAATACCGCCGATTCGAACCCACCAGGAGCGAGGGATTTTTTCGGGCGTAAAAATCCTAAGTATGGCTTCCTTCGGAAGGGAAGTAAAGCCGTAGGTGCCGTGTCCTACATTTATGGCACGAAAAAGAACCTCAAGCCTCTGAGCAAAATTTGTCGGCCGTTTCACGCCCTGAGTTGAACGGAACGCTGATGACCTGAGATGTTAAAGAGCGTCCATAAACAAACCAATCAATCAATTAGTTAAATATCGGTTTGTGCAGTTTCATGTATTTCCAAGTGTATTGGAAAACGTAAGGTCCAAGGACCAGTGCGAAATGGCTGAGTTAGATTTGTAAAAATATGTTAAGACAACATGATGTTGTAATATACATTTATAAAAATAATAATAATAATAATAATAATAATAATAATAATAATAATAATAATAATAATAATAATAATAATAATAATAAATGTGTGAGATTTAAACCCAGGAGCTTACGCAGAAGAGCAACGCCTTCTAAATCGCTCGGCCATCGCTACTCTACCCCAACGACCTCTCTCCAGGTACTTATGATTGTGAATATCGCGCTTACAGACAAAGCACCCACTGCAGTGTGCACTCGCCGCATGCGCTTGTTTACGAAGTTCTCCGAGCAACACGTTTAATCTGTCAATGACTGATTTATTTTATTTTGTTTGTTTATTTTTTGTCAAAGGGTGTATATGTAAATGATAGTTCGGCAGCTAAAAGCTAAACTGGACAGCATGGAAATACTGATTTTGGTTTTATATGTTCATTTAAAAAAGTAATTTGCTGTAGAAAAGTTGAAAATAGCGATTTTGGCCTTACTTTACCTCAGGTATATTCATTTAAGCTATCGTGTGTCACTTTTTGTGACATGAAAAGGTAATTTTCTGCCTAGAAACAAATGTATGAATTGAACTTTAGAAAACTTGAAAATACTGTTAGTTATTCATTTAGAAAATAAAATTCAATTAAAATGTTTATAGTACTTATATTCAGTAATTTTTTACTTTATTGTACATTGTGGTCTTTTGATAGTACATGAATGCATGTATATTTTAAGAGTTGATAGTGCACGAAAATCCTGTATTTATTTAATATACAGTGTGTTCGTGAAGTTCGTATGCCGTTATATTTTACTAGGTTCTTATTAACATAATAATATTATTATATTGTAATTGTTTGTAATATTATTAGTGTATTGTTGATATACAGTGGCCTTAGTGTCACTCAATTGTTATTCTTTGAGTTGAAATGGTAGACCACAAATTCGTTTTCTGTTAAAACGTCGCGAGTGTTTGGTATGTCCTCACACAGGAGAGACTATTAGCATCATACGAGAACTAAATTGTCGAATAATGCTCGGTTAATAATAAGGAATAGTGCTCCACCAACCAAAAGAACCGTGCATTCCTGGGGAAGAAAGGCTTTATGACAGAAAGCGTGAAATACTGTTCGAAAGAAAGAAGACGCGCCTGGAGACATGTGCTATAAAGTTGAGGTGTCTGTTGAGCGCTTCCCCGTAATCTCGTAACCATTTGCAAACGGGCTGCTAAGCTTGACATTCCGCGATCGACTCCTTTGGATTACATGAAAGAATTAAATGTGAGGTCGTATCGTCCAACCTTCATCAATGAGCTGTCTGACGCAGATATGAACAAGCGTCTAGATGAATGCCAGTCCCTTTTAGCAACATTTCAAACCAACATGTTAAAGTGCAATGTTATGTTCACAGATGAATGTGGCATGCACACCAGCATGCGAAAGGGATATGTGGTTTTTTGATCAAAGAAAGATACTCACCTCACTTCCAAACTTGAACACATGTTATGATGTGGGCAGCAACACCCCTTTGGATCGTATTTTATATGCTGAATATAAACACTATGTCACACTACTGACATAGTGTTTATATGTCAGTAGTGAACACTATGTCACATTCACTTGGCTCATTTCCCAACTGGAAGACAGAGGAACACACCCTGACCGCACAGTCTGCGGCTCTGACGTTTCGTGAGGATAAAGAACAGGGAAGATGTAAACACTGCCAACCTAAGGCGTTAATAGCACATCTAAATTCTATAGTAGTGAAGCTATTTTTATACGTTTTGACCGATAAATACTAAAACCGGCACTCTGGTTGGATATCCTATGATACTTTTAATAAAGATAGTCTTTGTTTCAAGATTCGAGCTCTACTACACGCTAAAGAATTAATTCACGGTTTTCATTGCTGGGGATGACTCGCGGATCGGTGGTGAGTGCAGTCTGCTAGCACGAATCATCGTTCCTCTCTCGTGATGCATCCTGCACTACGTTGCCAACTCTGTTTTAACCGAAGCACGTACACCCAGTTGTTTGTTGTGTTGGTTCAAGTAAAGCTGGTTTCTTTCGTGCGTGAGCGATTTACGGTGTTATTATTCTTTCTATAGTTCTTATATTAATTTTTACAGCAACATGGATGGATCGTCAGAATTAAAGCAGAAAAAAATCGGGTTTTATAAGAGCGATATAATAGCGGTACTGAATTGGCAACACAGCTTCCCTCGTCAGAGGGAAACTTCAGAGACGGAGACTGAGCGGCGGAGTTTCAGCACACCTCTCTCTTTCCATTAATGGTTTGTTAAACGATATATTCTCTGGACGCTGGATTCCAACATCTCCAGCACCACTCCCATGGGCTGCACATAACCTTGACCTGACAACGTCTGTAACTCGTTGTGGAATATTTTGAAGATGAGGATGCCTCGCGTCGCTATGAAACCTATTCTAAGGTTGAACAAGCAATACGGGATGCCTTAGACATGCTCGCACCTGCAGTTTTGGAAAAAAAAAAAAAAAAAATACTATAAAGAACTTGGAAGCGCACAAGATTATGCGTCTCCAACATGACAGAACACATACGGATCCCTTGCACAACTATCAGTAAGTTCATCACTAAATTCATTAAATTAACGGATAGGGATATACGAACTTCCCAAACACACTGCATATTCCATGTTCCTGCTATAAAAGCTCAGTGGAAGCTAGAGTCCCTTAGAGGATGGAATGAGGTTGCTACACTCGTACAAAGAAATGAACAATGCTCGGCTCCTCTCCTTCAACTTTTTTTAAATATTTTTCTAACTTGTATACCTCTGCTTCAATTATAATACCATGTACTCTGTTCCAGAAATATTAGCAACACCCACCTTCAATGAAGAGTCGGAGCCCAAAGCTGTTACCAAGGCTAAAATGATGTACGCATCCTGCATGGATACCGGTGAGTTAACAGTTGGTACCAAGGTGTGTATTGTTCTTAAACTTATCAGTAACTTGCAACTTGCAACTCATTCACATTCTGTTGTTTTAACTTGAAATGTTGAACAGAAAGTTGACAGAACACTGCTGTATGATTTATCAGTTATTATGTTATAATATTAAGTTTCATTGCACTATAATTTAACTTCCCCTATTTTTCTTTCTTCTGTGTCTTTTACGTAAAAGAAAATACGATTTCATATTGAGTATCTGGTTATTAGGAAAGTTTTGGCACATTGTCATGTGCCAGATACTTTGCATGCCACGGCAATTATTGCAGGTGTAGGAACTTAAATTTAGAGCCAGTTTTAGCACATTTCAAGTCATTTAATGTATATTGGTGCTTAAGAATGAAATGATTTTGTAAGCCTAAATGTGAGATACTCGAACCATGTGTGTATCATGTGGGAACATTTTTCCTTCATTTATAATCGAAGATTGAGGATATCCCTTAAAGATGAGAAGAGAAGAAGCAAGCCAACAACGGTAAAGACAGAAAACCTTTTCTTAATCAAAGTAAAGCTAAAGAAGATATAGGACTATCCACAGATTCCTCATTCAGCCATGCAATCGGAAATGATTTTTCTGACAAAGAGTTACTGTATAAAGCTGTGCCACCTGCCGAGGGAAATCACGTGAAACAGTCGAAACTCGTAGAGCGCATTTTTTTATATTTATTTCTATAGTAAATCATGATTACAGCACCCCAGATGCCTCCACAGTTAGACCATTGACACTGGTCCTTCAACTGGTAACAGTCTCATCGCGAAGCAATGGAAATAAACGGAAACCCGAGGCTGGTGCAACTTGCTAATTCTAAATTCTAATTCTAAAAGCTAAGAATGTGCATTAGTAATTTTGCGGAAAACTCCTATACTAATTAACCATTTGTTCTGCCTTTAGCATACACCACATTCATTAAATTCGACGTTTTCTCATTCAGGATCATCACAACTTATTTTGACGAACACACGCCACTACACTTAAAGAGTAACGCTCGTAACAGAATATGTCGGTCGTGCTGATGTAATGGTAACCATACTTGCCTCCTAAACCCGAGATGCGGTTTCAATCCCGGCCAGGATCGATAGTTTTTTCGGGCTTAAAAATCCCAAGTATGACTTTGGAAGGAAAGTAAAGTTGTGGGTCCCGTGTCATAGATTTACGGCACAAAAAAGAACCTCAAGCCTGAAAGAAGAGGCCTCTGAGCAAAACTTATCTGCCGTTTCACGCCCTGAATTGAATGGGACGCTGATGACCTGAGATGTTAAAGAGCATCCGTATATAAACCAAATCAACAAGTAACAGGGTATAATTTGTGCCACATCTGAAACCCCTGTAAAATGCAACCAACATTACCAGTGCATCTTGCACAGCTACGAGAAACCTGCAGAAGATGAAGTGCTCCTCAACAAACAGATCTTAGATCTTTGTTTGTTTCATGATTTATACGCAGAACTTTGTAGCGAACCTAAAACAAAAATGTAATTTAGTTATCTTCTCATTTGGAGCTACATCCCGAGGTGAGCCTTAGCCTGCTGCGACGAACTCTGCATCCTCTACCTAGTCTTAGGGACTTCATTGATTCAGGGCAGTATTGCAGGGAGTATGAGACCAGCATGCCGGCACCCTAACACGCGGCTTTCGTGATCCAAGAACGCCACCTCTCCATCAGGCAGTTTCCCAATTGCCCTCACGAGGCTGGATGTGCTCGGTACCAGACCTCCCTAACTTAGAAAAATTCCTAAGTAGGTAGTGGGAATCGAACCCGTGCTTCTCAGTCAACAGTCAGCAATGCTAACACCAAGGAGGTGATCAGTTGTCTATCTATGCACATTAAATAAAATTTCAGTAGGGCCGCTCTTGCGGACGTTCCTGCACCTTTGACTTTATGTACAATTCTTTCGTGCAGCAACATAAAACAAAAGCGTAAAGCTCGGTGTTAATCGAGATGAGTAAGATTGGTTTGTTCTTTGATTGTTTAACCCTTCGGCCTTACAATGCAGTTTCTGTAATTGCCACATTCCAATGCCAGTTTCCTTAGCTCTTTCCCTTCTCATCCTCTTTTCTTTACCATCGAGTTTGCTCCCATTCAATCCTTGGTCTCCCTTTCCTCCTTCTACCTTTCGGCTTTGTTTCGAATATATGTTCAAGTGACCGAACCATTTTATTATTTTTTAAATGTTTTATTTATTTATTGTTGACTGCATTGATCTCGCGACTTCTGTAGATTGGGCGTGAATACTGCAGGTGTAAAGCTGCAGGAATAAATGAAATGAATTAATTAATGATGGCTCAAATGAGCTCGGAATACTTGGTGTCTTAAAGTTATCTGGCATTCACCTTCTCCGGGTAAGGAAAAATTCCGAATAAATCTTACGCTGACAGGGATTCGAACCCAGTACCTCCGGATTAGTAGTCACACTGGACCACGTAGGCTTTATTTGTTTTATTTCTATCTGCTCTACTGTGGGTCTTAATTGTAATTTTCTCGTCCTCCAATTCTCTTTACTATCTCGTGTTTTACGTAAAATCCTTCTTAAATATTTTATTACTTGAGTACAATTTTATCTCAACTCTGCTGCTTACTACTTTCTTTCCTATAACGTGTTATTCAAGTGATAATACATCTGTTTGTTTACCTAATTCAGAAGATGGTTTTCATCATTACTATAATCATTCTTGACCTTCTGCATTAAAACACGTTACGTGCTGTATAGAGCTACAAGACTCTGTCGGAATGTCCGCTTTGGAGTCAACTGTGAGTCACTGGGGAGGGTGGCCAGTTCTGGATCTGCAATGGAAGCAAGATGACGGCGTCAACTGGATGCAAATTGGAGATCTGGTGGCAGAATTTGGTGTAACGTTACTGTTTGACATATCAGTACTGCCAAACATGCTGGATGCTAACCGAACAGCCATTTATGTGAGTATCGAAAAATCAAGTTTGAGCTTGTTGGTATTTTTAATTTTTCCTATTGTTCTCTTCATTCATTGAATCATATATTTGTCTTTAGTTCTTTACCATCTGCTTCTCTCTTTTTAATGTCCTCTTCGCTTTTACTTTCATAGCCTATTGACTGACTGCAAGTATGGAACATATATGTAGTACCAGTAATAATACTAGTAACTCTGTGTCCTTAATACGTCCAGAGCCTTTATTCCTATAAGGGGATCGCTCATATTGTGGTATGGTTGCGGACCAAAGAGTTGGCATCTCCTTCTCTCCAGAACCTCACAATCTAAGACTATATGCTTCCCGTTTCGTAATATTGTTTAAAATGCTGCAAATGATTCTTCCTGAAAGAGCCACATTTTCTGAAGATGTTTCCTAAAATGACCATGTCCAGTAATTAATCCCCTCTTAGTCTTAGCTTCTTCCTTCCCACCTTCAGAAGTGGTTTGGTAAGTGTGGGATTAGCTCTATTGAAAAAAAAAATGTTTCAAGAGTTTTTCCGGGATAATTGGATGTTCCTCCCTGGCCCATAACCTTATTCCAGTTCTTGCTATGGATTTGCTAACACCAAAGGTTGTTGTTATCCAGTTATAAGAGCTGGATGCTCCTTTCTCGGTCAGTTTGTCTGCTTCTTCATTTCCATCATTACCTCGATGGCCTGGCACCCCTGGAAATGTCTGACAAAACCGTCAGTGTTTACAGATGGAAGATACATATTCGAATGCCAGTCTCCAGGTTCATATAAGATGAAAAACGTTCATTTTACATTTTTTACCACCCGTTATCTTGAAATGTTGCAATAAATCAATCTCGGATGTTTTCTTTAATTCTTTCTTCCATACACCACGACCATAGTTCGGCAGTTACTTTTTTATTTTTATTTAAACGTTCGTTTTTATCTTGTTTTTATTTTTCAACTCTCCCGTGTTTTTATCTTTCCTTTTTTTTTTAACACTCTTCTAACCCTCTTGTGCTACTTTCTTAGACTTATGTTTGTTATCTTTTGTTTATTCATCTAGCTTTCTCTGTCTCATCCACTGCATTTTTAATTACAAGGTAATTATAAAGTCTCGATCCATTTTTGTGAAAAACAGATATTATAGTCAAACCCATACAGTGAATGTAAAACCTAACACACAACAATACATAACCCATCTAAGTTTATTCTACCTGACCACCCTGCACTTCCCCGCGCATAACTCCCAGCGACGTGCCGCTTCACAAAACACCTTTCCTAGCATTGCAGGTGTGATGTTGAGCTATGCATACCTGATATGCTCCTTTAAATAGTCCATGGAGTTGATTTTGACATTATACACTTGTCACTTTACGTATTCCAATGCAAAAAAGTAAAGAGGTGTGAGATGAGGTGGAGGTGGAGCCCTGATGGGTTGTGAAGCCCTACCAATTTACTTATGTGGAAATACGGCTTCCAGTACTCTTGAAATGAGAGGATGCTCCATCATGTTGGAAAATTGCCGTTTTAAAGATGAAATGTGGTTGAAGGAAGAGCTGCAGCATTTCGAATTACGAAATGCCTGTCACTGTGAGTTCTGCGAAGAAGAACAGTGGATATTTTTGGGCTGTTTTGTTCCAACTCGAGAATCTCATTTGTCTGTTCATCTACCCACACTCTGCAGTTGTGTGTTGACCACGCCACATGTGTGGAAGGTGGCTTCATCGCTAAAAAGCAGTACATTATCCTCTTTGACTGCCTGCAACAGGTCGGCACACAATGCTTTCCGACCAGCATCGTCCTGCCTTTCCAGCTTATGTCGGATTTGGAGGTGATATGGACTCTTTTTCAAGGTGTAGTGAAGAATTTTTCACTGCCGGTTGTTGTAAGCCCAACTCCCGACTCAGTCTCCTTGTTGATGCTTTTGGGCTTCTACTAATTGCATCCTATGCCTGTTGCAGAGTTTCAGCTGGCACACTGGGCTACCGGAACGTTTCACATTCTGCACACTACCCATGGTTTTGCAATTTTGAACCAGTATTCTGATATTTGCCCTAGTGGGATCGGGTGTATGGTTTCGTTTAAAGTCCGCTTGAGCTCTTGATAAGTTATCCCCTCAAACGCATACACACCACACTATTATTTCTTCAATGGATAGTATCTTTGATGTCACCTATATAAGAAATACATAATCAGCTGTTTTCTCACAAATGGATCGAATAACCCTGCATTGCAATATGAGTTGCCACCTGGATATAATTCCCCTTCTGGATTAACTTTCTTTTGTAGCTCATCTTTGCGGACAGCCAAATAAACTCGTTTGATTTATCTGTTCATCTGTTGAATAACTGCAGATTCAGAAGCCTGTGCTGGGGTATCCTGCTCCCATATACCAAATTCAGGAGCCCCGCTTAAGTCTAACGGAGCGAAGTTCTGTGGAAGACATGCCCTTCACGCGGTATCTTGCTCGCATAGCAACTATTCTCAGAGATTGGACCATGCCATCTCATCCTTCTACCGACGCACAAATACTCCAGGCATCCGCTGACACCGTTCGTTTTATGCAGAAGCTGGCAGCTGTCTCTTCCGTAAGTATTTAAATCTGTGGATTGACTATAATGTTTTCTGACAATTGGTGATTTTACTTCTTGTCTTGCAGTCTGGTAGAGCTAATATTCTTCATAGCGCAGAGCGTGACCTTAACGGACTGGTGCTGACGGTCGAGGAGCTGCAACAGTGGACTCAAGAGACTTTGGCCAACAAAACAACGGTAATTTTATATAGGGGTGTAACTTAAAATAAAAATAAAGCTTTAGTTTGGGAAGAAAGTAAATCAATAATTGCATTAAAATACAGTTCGTTTCGCTCATTTGTTAACAGGTTAGCACAGAATTTGAACAATCACGAGTGTAATGTATTAGTGAACGATTTCCAACAATTGGTTTTTGTTTGTTATTGTTATTGATAAACCCTCTTCAGAGAGGTACTAGTTTTGGCTTCATTAAAATCTACCAGGCTTGCTCTCATCTGTACAGCTCTCGAGCAACTGAATGAAAAATAAGTACTAGATTTACTTTCGTGTTGTTTTCTCTTCTTCTTCCGCCTTTCCAAGAATTGGGATTATACCGTTGCACGCCAAAAATATTTTATTCTTTAAATTGATATTTCCACTAGTCCCCCCTCCCCTGTTCTATAGCCCGTTTTTCAGTTGGTTTATAAAGGAAAGAATGCTGTGAAAGTCCGTCAGGGGACATCCGATTGATATGCTCTTGCCAGTTCTTTTGGTAGTGAATTGTTTCTTGTACCGTACTATTTCTTCCACTTCTTATGTCTATACTTATCGGTTTATCTCTTAGAGACACTCCCAATAATTACATAAATCTCATTTCTGGGCGTTCAATTTTATTTTTGTCTTTTTTTCTTCTTTTTCCAGGTTTCATTACTGTCGAGTAGCATTGGTTTCGATACAATATTTTGTAATCCGGAGTTTGATCTCCTTCCTCATTGAATTTCCCTAGTATCTATTGATACATCCATTTATTGAGTTGTATATTATTACATTTTTTATCTAAATCTTGGTTCAAATTATAGATTGACAGGTCGCATCCCTTAACTTTGTTACATTCTCTTGTAGATCATTCTCAGATTCGGTCAGCACTACCTTCATCAGCAAATTGTAGGGGTGTTCATTGTCTTATTTGAATATAATGTATTACTATTGGGATTCACTATTTCTCAATAACTTTAACTGTACTTATATATAAAATAATGGGGACAAATTACATCCCTGTCTAACACCTTTAACTTTAAAAGGAGAACCATTGTTTAATGTTATCTGGTTATTTTCATACAGTAATTTAATTGCAATAATCATATTATGGGAAACATTATAGTAGTGTAATATTTCCCATAGTATCTTTCTACTCTGCCGTAAGCTTTTTCATAGTCTAAAAGTACGACAAACAGTTGTAGGTTTAACTCCCTTCTATTTTCCATTAATTGTTTTATAATACAGATCGCATCTACATGTAATCTGCCATTTCTAAACCCACCTTGTTTCTCATACAGGAATTCTTCAGCTATTGACTGTAGCTTGGGTTTTATTATCGCTGTATAGATATTGTAAGCTGAACTTAGTGGCGACATGCTTTTATAATTAGAGCAGTTAGCTCTATTTCCTTTTTATGCTTATTAATTATATTCGCCATCTTCCATTTTCATGGAATTTTACCATTACTCCAGATATCATTTAGCGGCTGTATAAATTTCCTTTTCCATTTTAAACTGGCATATTTTATTAATTCGGTATTTATATTGTATTTATATTTATATTGTCTATTGACTTTCAATTTTTTCTTTTTTCTAAATCTGTCATATTAATTGTATTATAACCTTATCCATCTCGTATTTCTTTTCCGTTTGTATTAATAGACATTTATAATGTTTTCCCATTTTTCTTTAGTTATTACATCAATTCATCGATCACATCTGCTCTCAATGTACGAAACATCTTGAAGCCGATCTATGTGCACCAGTTACATCAAATTCTAATCTCTTAATAAATGTTTCCATTCCCTTATTGGTTTGTCTTGGCAATTTGCGGACTATTTGCATGGTATATAGTCTTGCTCTTTTAAAATAAAGCTCTTTCATTATACCAATACACTATTCCACAATTTAAACCATTAAATTTTCTTCTCATTTGTACTCCTTGTACCACATTAGCTGTCTTAATTACAATTGATGACAAATTGTCCAGTCTTGATTCCACCTCTCTCTTTTAGGTTATCCATTCTGATTGTATATAAATTTCTTATTCCAGATTGCTTTAATAACTGTATCTTAAATGATAACTTTTCAGTTATTTTTTTGTTTTTATTTTTTTTTTACTCTTTCCAATATTTCTTTGGTAATTTTAACATTTGAAACAACTAAAAATTGGTCCGAATCAGCTTTGGCTTCTCTAAATACTCTTGCATCCTGGAAGTATGTCCTTATTTTCCTATTTGTTATAATATAATCCATTATTGATCTTCCTCGCTCAGACCAAGTAAACTTATGAATAACTTTATATAGGTAAAAAGTATTAGTAATTCTTAGGTCATTAAAGGTGCAGAATTCTATCAACTGTGGTCCCTTACCATTTTTGTATCCTCTCCGTTGGTTTCCACCAATCTGCTTTTGTTGAGTTTCCCACTCTTGTATTTAGTTCTCCCAGTTATATATGTTACGTTATAATTCTTTATCGAATAGTTATAAGAATATTACAGTGTGATCTACAGTTCTGCATTTAAAAGTTATTATTCTGTTATTTATCCAAGAGTATCTTTACATTTTTATCTTTAATGCCTTTTTTCTATGTTTCTGATAAAATTAAAATGTTTATATTTTTATTTTCTACTTCTTTGATGATTTCTGACATTTTTATTAATGCCTCTGACATTCCACTTAGCTATTGTCACTTTTTGCAATAAATTAGTCCTTTGTATATGCACAGGATTGTCATTTTATATATCTGTCCGCTATTTCCAATGACGTTTTAAGTTGTTAGTTTTTACATGAATGGGCTGCCAACCCAAATGCACAACCCCAACCTGGAGGACAGGTGATTTGTAATCTATGTTTTCTTCTTCTAGCCTCTGGCGTACCAATGTCTATCTGCAAGGCAGCAGCTTTCTTTCATATTTTGGGCATTTTTAGTTCCCGAGGTGATAATAACCTCCCCTATCTGTTCTTCCGCTTTCAAAAGAAATCATTGACAGACAGGCGGGACTACTTACATCGGCATTCGTCCGGTAGGAAGTTGGGCGTTGAGGTCACCATATCCCTACGCTAGTTGTTTTCTCTCATAAAATTTTCACAGCAACATTCAATATAGAGAACGATAATTATATGCATTTTTTATCTAAAAACAACCGCTGCTCTTGAGCTCATATTGTGGGATGGCCAGGGAGCTGGGATATTAGAATACAAAATATGAATATATTTATATGACTACACTATTTTTGACATTTCATGCTTAATTGACTCTGCAAAACTCTATACATAATATAAGTAATCCTGAACGTTATAAAAGTTCTAAAAAATATTCTTGAATATCCCCTGAAGCCTAACAATAATTTCACATTGAGTTTTTTCCTGTTATATTTGCAAGCGTAAAGGGGGGCTCTGTTGGTTTCTTTGTCAATATTACATTGGATTTCTTCTTGAATACACTCTATTAACTTATTCACAATTGTTTTCCTAAGTTCTCTGAAGTAGTCCCTTTTCCTGAACGTTTTTTCAATCTTGTTTTTCTATTTAATATCAAATTAAATAAAGCTCCGAAATTTCTAGGATTATTTGATTCATCGGATTCTAAGTGTCTCCTAAGGTAAAGCTCTCTTTTACATAATGTACCTACATTAATAATTTAAAACATCCTTTTTTTCCCTCACTTCTTCATGGTACTGAATTTTAACAATTAATCGTACTCGTTAAGTAAAGCACAGACGTTGAACATTTGTGATTTTTACGTTCTACATGTCCACTCACTGCCTGAATGGTTTTTTTTTGGGGGGGGGGTCATCATTCCCTTCCGAGAACCATGCATTTTAATTGAGTTTAGCAAAACAATTTGCCCTTCGACGTACTTTAACATAACCATTTTACCAAGTGCATTGAGATGTTCTGCTTTTATCTCCATTCTTCAGTAGAACTGACAATTTTGGTACAGACCGTTCAGAACTTAAACTTCCATTCGTTTCACATTCCCTTCTTCTTTAAAAGAGAATCTCCAACAAACTAGTTATAATGTGTCCACTAATACGTTCACTGGAACTACAACTACGTTTGTCCATTTTCATTCAATAAAACAGCTTAGATGCACGATAAACTTTGTATACGCACCACAGTGAAATCACTAATAAATTTATTAAATAAAGTGTCAAGAAGTTCCTGTACTGAAAACTCTCAATTAGTAGCCTGCTTTCACAGGCCTCAAGAACCAATGTCACACGCTGAAAATGTGTAAATGGCCTTCACTCGTAACCATGGCAACTATGTCATTATAACACAACCACGCCTCCAATATGAGGCAAATTCTTGGTGCCCTCCGTGAACACAATCACACACTACGCGTGGAATGTTTTTGAATGAACGACTGCTCACGCGAGAAAATTGCAACCTTATAACAATAACATTAATTAAATTATGAATAAATGCTGGAGGTTAGTAAAGCAAATTTTTAATTTTTAAGAAATGAGGAAAGGGGAACAAAGAGAGAGGAGGCTCGGCCTTCGTGCCTCTCCCTAAAAGTCACCCCTTGCTTAATTTTAAATGCATTATTGCTAAATATACTCATTGTTCAAAAATACCTTTAAAATTACCGCTTTTGGTTCATGGGGAAAATAACTACATAATTAATGACCCTTGTTCATCAATAATGTTTATCGCATTAAAATACGTGCAGTTAACAGAGTCACATTAAGGGACAGAAGCTTATGCAACCAATTATCTCTTTTCAAATGTTTTTTTCTTTTCCCTTCTGTATACACGACTTGTTTTTGTTTTTTGTTTTTTTTTTTTATTGTTACATTGCAGATTAACTGGCTGGAATTTCTGAGAAGAGCATTTGCTAAGTCCGTAGCAAAAGTAACTTTAGATACAGAAGTATTGGTGGCGGATAGAGAACTTCTGAGAAAAATCTTAATAATGGCAGAAGAGGCGGAGGTACATGTTCTAGGTAAGTAACTGTTAATATGTATGAGCCTTCAATCACATTGTTGAATATAGGAAATATGATTTACTTTGTTTTAAAAGTTTTTATTTCTATTTGACATCAAACAACAACAAGCAATGACAGCAGCAGTAAGAATTAGAGAAATTGTGAAGTATATATTTAACCACCAAACAATTCTAATTGTCTATTGCCAGAACCATATTTTGGTATTGTTACGCCCTTGGGCCCGAGAAAATGTTACTCTTCCCCCACGAAAATTTTGAATATCTTAAATAATATTTAGCAGCTAATACTGTATTGTATTGTATTATTGTATTACTGTACTGTAAGGTAACATATACCATTTCAAATTGCAGTACTTTCTATTGCACTAAAACATGAAGCAAATGTTCGGGGGAGGAGATGGTTGATAAATTTGATTAGTCAAGTACGCGTTGAAGTGCCAATTTGATACACGAATAAAAGAATATTTGATTACGTAGATTATTATTTAATTTATAGAATGATGTATGGAATCTCTTCTACGTCCTCTATGCTTCTTGCTGAAATCGTGACGCTGATTCCCTTGCGGCTCCGGTTGAAGACTCCGAGGCAGTTTATTGGGGATGGAGAAAGATTGGGCAGAAGACAATTTAGAAACATAAATCTTAAACTTGGAAAGATGACACTATTTGCGACAGTTTTATTGGGGGTGGAGAGGAAGAAAAGGGACGGTTATCTGCTAGATTGATGGGTTTTAATTAATTAAAATACTCATAATATTTGTAGAATCAATGAAGTTCTTCTTCTTCTCTCTCGCCGTAGTCTCGAAGTGTCGCTATGCCACAGCTAGATTGGGTAGAGCGCTGGAAGTTTGTGACCTTTTCAGGTCAACGGGGAAAATAGTCGGGAACCAGGTAATGTATGAACCCAAATCTTAAGACTGGAGATAGCACTTTTATTTTATTTATTTGCTTAAGGGTCGCCTTTTTTAAGTTCTGTGAGCGGTTCTTAGATCACACTTGCACTATATCCGAACCAATTGTCTTTTACTCTCTCAGGATAGCTAAACCACACTTTCACTCGGTATCTCAACTCACTTTTCTCTCGATGGCTTAACTGACACTCCCCATAGCTGAACTCGCGCTTTCCTGACTCACACTTTCTATCCACGGATCTCGAAATTCCAATCTTGTATCAAATATTCCTTCATCCGGTCGGAGACCATCTCCTACCATTTCAAACTATTATTATTGAATAATTTCTATCTATTGGCCGAGGGGCGTGCATATACTTTTCCTAAGATCTCTTATTGGACATTCCTTAGGCCTTAAATTTAACCTATTCTTTCTCTTTGTTGGCTCCCTTATGTCGGGCTTTCTGGTTTATTTCATCCTCATGACTTGGTGTTCTTAGTCTGTTCCATATTAAGCTGAGCTTTTCCAGAAACCTTAAAGGGGCGACCCTTCGTACACAAAACATCTTGCAACAAAAAATACAAAGATGTACATGGTCATCTGGTTCCTTTGTTCAGCCAAAACACATTCACAATTAACAATTTCTGGCTTATTTCTAAAGTTTCTGTCCACCAGTTTTTCTTCTCACTACCCATGAAATACACAATACACAAATAACTTAACTACTAATATGAATACACATAAACTGTACATATTAATTGTAATAAATAACATTTATAATACATGTAATTGGTTATGCTAACATTTTATAATATTTTAATTGGGGGCGACATCTCATAAATACTGCCCCAACTCTGCTGGTATTACGAAGGCAATTTTTTGCCTTGAGGAAAAGGAGATGGAAATATCGTTGTTTACGGAACATAAAGATTAACAAACTTGGTTTATTCTGTTATGCTTGGATTCTCAGGTTCACAATAATATATGTTTTCTAGAGGAACTCTTGTCAATTTCTTTGAGACAGATGCACCAAGCTCATGCAAACTTCGTTTCTCACTGCTCCCGACAAGTTATATGAGGAATGTTCTCCGCACTTACTCTCGTCTTTTCACTTCACAATAATGGAGGGTTGATAGTACCTAACTATTCGAATTGTTCGTCCTAAGTTCACTTCTGATAACTTGTTCTGAATATCACGCCCATACAATACAAAGCATTGTTCAATGACCAACACATTCTACCTATACAAGCTATTCTACTTGAATTATCACTCGCGGATTTTGCTGGCTGTTTGCTTTAACTTTCATACTCTGAGTATTCAAAGTTATTTACTATTGCAAGCTGCCTCACGCTATGTTAAACTGTTTTCGCCAACTGTGTTTTCATTAAGAGTCACGAGTATTCTCAAAAATGTTTTTCAGAAATACCCCTAAGGAGTGAGTGTCCGGATTGTTTTTTGGGCTTCCAATTTTATCAAGTTTTGTTATTGTTCAGTCCGTCAGTCGCAGGGTCTATCTCGAATCTTAAAATGAAGATCGATTAACACTCTAATTTCTGTTCCAGCTTCCTATTGGTTGGATTTCCTACTCGGGATCTCTGGATATTTCTGATTGGTATCCTTAAGCGTCTTCATTAAACTGTTTATTTCAAGGAATTGTTAGCTTTCAATAGGGGCGAGAGATCACTTGCCTAAGTGACCTGGCAAACATAATTGCCTTTTCCGGCTGCCTGTTGAGGACCACCTTTAAAGCTTTGCCTTGAATATAACAGAGGTCCGCTCTTTAGAATTTCTTAAGATTTCTCACCCCTCTAAACTAACGGGTTTTGGGGTGACTTCACACAAATAATAACAAAACGGCTGCAGGTTCCTGCGTAAACAAACAAAGTAATCGTAAAGTTTTATTGCGATTCAGGCAATAAATTTCCACAACATATACATTGGTACTTTAAGCCTCAGTACATTTTAAATATACATTGTAATTTATATAATATACATATATAAGCTTAATCTAAATGGCTATATATATATATATATATATATATATATATATATATATATATAAGCTTGATCCACATGACAATACAATTGTCCGGAGGGTTCGAGGCCTGGAAAATCCCGTTTCAACCACTTGTAGCAAACTCAGGTGAACTCCCGCACAGTTTTACATGATGCACAGTAAACAGATCTTTGAATAGGAGAACAAGTAAACTATCATGTTCAACGATGTCTCCATTTAACAATTTCCTTTCAAAAAATCTTTGTTCATTAAAATAGGTTGGTACAAATTTAAAAAAGAGCATTGTTCTTATTTTGAATGGTTCTTTTTTCAGTTAGGGTATTCACAGTTTTTAACTATTTTCCCAAAAGAATGTGTTTTCATGTACTAAAAAGTTAAACTGTAGCGGTTTTTTTATCTCGGTCCGCATCTTGTTCACTAGTTATGGATTTCTTGGCCGGTGCTCTACGTTACCTTCATTAAACGTATCTCTCTCTTGAATAGAGTGGTTGCTACACTGCTCACCATGTTTTCAGTTTTAAACTTTCAGATGAGGAACAACCTACATCATCTACTTGGTACTTTTTATTTTTTAATAAAACATTACCTCAAAATTGGCATTTGATTTTAGTTTTCCTGTCTTCTTTCCTTATGTGCTAATTTTCTATAGCCAACATCACTCAAATGTTTTCTGCCATTAATCGATACACGCTTCAAAATTATTCCCCGCTTTAATATTAAAATAAATATACACTAGAAAAAAGAGAATACTGTGTTTAACAGCTGAAGCTACAACATTACAAACAAAGTAACAAGCGAAAAAAGCATAACATACATCCGTACGATCAGTGTCAACACTGACCTCAAGAGTAAAAAATCTCCTTCAGGCAAATACACTTTCTCTGTACGAAAGCGGCTCTATTTTTTCCGCCCTCCAAAGTTGCCACTTGCCATTTTCTCTCTCACAATTTTGCCGCCCTAAGAATTTTCCGCTGAACACATTTGACCCATTCGTAATTAGGAATTGACTATTGCCTTCAAATTATGTAACTTTTGAAATGGAAATCAGTGAAGATAAAACTCACCCAAGACTCAATTTTGGCCGAATGAAACAATTTGCAAAATTTGTCGCGATAACTGTATTAAACCTGCAGAAATCTCGTTAAATGCCTTTGGTTATTAAGCTGCCTAAATCGATTTGTACCCATGAGTGTGATGCAGCTACTTTTTGATCGATCGCACTGAAAAATGAAGTGTTTACCGAGTTGTAGAGTATTTGACAGTTTCGATTATTTGAGCATTTTGGTTCGAAGTGCAGTGTGAATATGGTGTAGAAGTTACATAATAAAGCAGTATCCAGTCGCTTCGGCCATCACGTGAATGAAGTGCATTGTCATGAAATTTCATAACGTTGACTTCTTCCTGGGGGAAAAAAAATTGTGTACGATTAACAGTTTGATTGAGCTCAAATTAATTGCGACTCTGAAGAAATGCTCGCATGTAGTAGAAACTCACAATTAGGCATTAATCGGAATAATACTGACAATCCAGATGACTCCAGTGAAAGTTTAACTTGGCACTGTTTATGAAATTTAATTATTACAAAATAGGCTAGCAAGTTTATCTTTCTCAAACTAATGTCGCGATTGAGGCTATTGATAGAAACTGTTACACGCACTGATGGCAATCAGCTTCAGCGATGCTATGAAGTAGCGATTCAGACAAATTGAGTATAATAAAAGAAGAAATGAACGCCTTTGAAGAAAATGAAACATGGGAATTAGTATTATTGCTGACAGATAATCGTTGCGTATTTTGCGTAAAATATAAATCCGACGGATGGATAGATCAATATCGTGTTCGTTTGGTTGTACATACTTGGTGCCGAACTTTACTAAGAGAGACCACATTACGACTTGATCCGAGCTTTAATTGCAACTGAAGCCGAAGAAACGTTGGTGCTTGGCAAATTTGATGTCAAAAGGATAGTTTTGTACGTATACTCGACATAGTGATTTATACGATTTTTCAAAAGTATGAGATAGTTTTATTTGCTCATATTTTCTTCATTTTCTGAACAAGTTTAAACATTCTGGCTTCGACTTATTACGTAAGAAATGGGATTTTTGCTTCTCTGCCCATTGCCATGCCTTCATTCAGATGTTGTAGGTGTGCGTTCACCATTTAGTTCTTGTACGAGTACAAGTAACAGCAACTCTTGAATTCGTTTTCTTGATATCTCCACAGAATCCTTCAACTCGTAATTTCTTTTAGGTTTGTTCAATACACTTTCCTTCAGATAACCGCACAATTATTAATTGCTGGATTAATATCTGGCGAAATTTGAAAAGAACTCAATTGGGTGCTCCAGCTCTTAAAACATTTTGGGTACGAAACCGCCGAAAGGCTGCATCCACTTTCGTAATAACATTAAAGTAGCCCGATACAAGTTTGTAAAGGTAATAACATTTTTTTCCATAATTAGAAGTTAATAAAATAGATGTTTACTTAGGTATGTTAAATATCTAATGCATCACAACAAACTCTTTAAGCAAAAAGGATCATTTTATTTCTAACAAGCCAAAATTTTTAAGAAAGGTGGCCTATTTTATACTTCATTTGTGCACACTCCAATGCCAAATTTGCAGGAAATGTTAAGAATTGACGTTTGACAAATGGTTTCATCTCTCACTAATTGGTGGTACAGCTGAATCATGGATTTATCAATTGCAGAAATCAGTCATGTTATCTAATTGCTGACGATGAACTCATTGCTGCTATTGAAAATACAAAGGAATTTGTATGGCTGAATCAACTGTTGCTTGAGTTCAACAGAAAAAATAATGCATCTGTGCAATGTGTTGATGCAATGCAATTAATATAATACTCCAAGCATATTGAGATCCTTTGTATGTAAACTTTATCAAAATGGGAAAATCGTTGTAGAATTTGTGCATTCTGAAAATCAGCTACAAGATATGTTTACAAAGTTTTCATATTCAACACATTTTAAAACAATGTGAACCAATGTCCAAAATTATACTTTGTAAACAATTTACTTTTTATCAGTCTATGGAATAGTGTTAAAGTGAATAGACTGAAGCATTATGTAACTTCTTCAGCACTTTTCTTAAATTAGTAACTGTTGTTTATGTTTATAGAAAAAGCAAGTTACTTGTTTTTCACTGAACAGAAATCAGAGATTGAGTATTTTCTTTTACAATTCCCATTGACCATTTCAACAACTCATACGCTCTCTTTTGCATGAGCAGCATACCCTTTAGGAAGAGATGGATGAATAAGTACTTGCTACAGCCTATATAGGGCCCCAGGGCTTATTTTGATCCCTTAATTCACAACTACTATTGTTCATATTTCTTTTTAATCAGAGATATAAAAGCCACTTTTTCAGTCATCATTGTAAGTTTGGGACACTAGTAACAAAATAAATCAAGTTTAATATTACATTGGCATGACATTATATCAGGCAAAATGTTTAATTCAGTACATAAAATACTTTTCAAATGTAGATGTACACTGGAAGAAGAAGAAGAAGAAGAAGAAGAAGAAGGAGGAGGAGGAGGAGGGGGAGGAGGAGGAGGGGAGGAGGGGGAGGAGGAGGGGAGGGGGAGGGGGAGGGGAGGAGGAGGGAGGAGGAGCAGGAGGAGGAGGGGGAGCAGGAGGAAGGAGGAGGAGGAGGAGGAGAAGAAGAAGAAGAAGAAGAAGAAGAAGAAGAAGAAGAAGAAGAAGAAGAAGAAGAAGAAGAAGAAGAAATAAAATGTCATTACAAAGTAGATGGAACAGAGAATTGCCACTAGCTAAATAGAGATATGAAAGCATACTTTATTAATAGAAAAACAGAAGTTTACAAATTGCAGAATGTTAAATTCTCTCTCCCTTAATTAAATGTTAGAATTTGTTTTTGTACAAAAAGGCATGTGTGAGAGAAAAATTAATTTAAAGATTCAACTTTTCAAGCAAATGTTACACATAATCTGTTAATCATAAATACAACATTTATTTTCTACAGATTAATCTATGAAATAAAATGCCTATTTTTATTTATTTAAAAACTCGTCAATATACAGAACACTCATATATTATAATAATTGCTACCATCCCCCTTCTTCCTTTCTCTTTGTAATAATGTATCAAAATTGATTTTATGCACCTTTTTTTAAATATGTTTTCTGTAAGCTGCTTAATTTAGTAAAAATATGAGACATGATGACAAGTTACTGTAACCTTTCAATGAAATAGACACAACATATAATTATGTGCAGAAATGCAGAAAAGTCATTGGAGTTTGATGCCTATTTATTCTATGCTGAATAGCCAGAGGATCTTAGTTTGAATTTAATTTTGAAAGCACTACAGTTTGCTGCTCTTAAATGAGCTTTTATGAGTGAGAGATAAAAGAAAATGAGTTGTTAGTGAACAAAGTACAGTAACTGAAGAAATCTTAAGCCTAGATAGCGACTGTATATTGAAGAAAAGCAATTGAGCAATCAAGCATAATATTAACATAAATGCAATTTCCATTAAAATTAAGTTGGCAATGCATCAAGTTAATTTGTAAAGGAACACAGTTGAGGTAGGAGAGATGTCTTCTGGGTTTGCCAAAGACGCAGAGAATTTGGCTAATTGGTATAAAAATGGTTCTGGCTTCTGGTTATCTAAAGGCAGGAATACTGATCATTGGAATAAAGGCGATAGAAAACATTTATAATTTTACAGTTTATTAATTATTAACATAATAATTACCTGGTGATTGGAAATATTGCAGTAGTCTATAGGACAGCTGACCAGGGTCAGAACCCATAGACTGTATTTTTTTTTGTATTTTGCTTGTGCTCAAAAAATAAATAAATAATATTTATTGAGTGATGAATTAATTTACCACTTTTTAAAAGCTTCTAGAACTCATGCTGAATTCCATAGTTCATATGAATGATATTGATGGTTTCTAATACCAACTGACTGTAGCCAGGAATTGCCATTTTGCATTGGATGGCAGAGACAAAAACATAGCCCAATTTATGCACTGAGAACTGGGAGACAATTATGCTAGACATATGAAGATAGGGATGAGGCTGATGATGTAGTAATGGTGAAATAAATGGCAAGGGTAACTACAGAACCTGGAGAAAATCTACCCAAATACCCCAGGCTTTCTCAATAAGATGCAAGCAGTCTAAGCACTTGGCCTTGGCACTGCTTGATCTACTGAATAATGGAATATGTCTCTGAAGCCTTTTACAGCTCCACGTGGGCCTCAGCTTTACTGAGATGATTACTGTCTTCAACCTCCATCACATGATTTCATTGGTAGAGTGCAGTATTGCAGGGGGGCATGTGATCAGCACACCGCTTCCCGCTGATTGCTATATTGTGGCTTACTAGATTGGAGATCACCACCTCTCCATCAGGCAGCTTCCCAGTTGTCCTCACAAGGCTGGGTGGACCCCATTCCAGAGCTCTCTATCATAGGAAAATTCCTAAGTAGGTGCTGGGAATCGAACCCAGGCCTCCTGGGCAGCAGACCAAGGAGGTGATTGATGGCATATAAGTATTTAATTATATAACTCATATTCATCAACCTCTAAACTTGCCTATAATTTGCTTTTGTAATTGATTAAACATTCCAGAAAAGACAACCAAGATAAATTTCCCCAATTGAACAGAATTATGATGTATTAGTTGTAAGAAAACACTTTGTTTTTTAGTTGTAGTAATGAATGTAACTGACTTAAAGCTTTGCAAAATGATAGTTCTAAACATTATTGTTATATCAACCTTAAAAATTGCCAATACAATAGTCTTTCATGAAAATCAAATTAAGCTAAACTAATATTATTAGTAATTATAAATTGCTAAGAATAAATAAGGATAGTTATAGGGGGAATAAGGAAAATGCCTCTTTTGAAAGTCTGTTTTCCAAAATATTAAAATGTATAGCTCAAATTTGCATTTTGCATATATACAACTCTAATATAATATTTACAGGCAACTTCATAATGGCACGACTGATGATGTTTCTGAGTCCAGAAGCTGGAGGCAAAATGCGTGAAGCAGCACTGCAGTATTATCAACAGATGAATTATATTCCTAAAGATTATCCTCGGTAAAGAAAGTTTATTTTGGTTAAGGAACATAAGCAATCTTTAAAGAATATTTGTTAATACTCATTTATTTAAATTTTATGGCAACACTTTTTTATCACAGGCCACTCTACTTTAAGAGAATAGTTTTGCTTTTTCAAAAAATTATCAATAAAATTATTTACCTACTAATTAAACTGACACTGATTTATAATTTTCATTGACTTAGTGCTTAATTATTCATTACTCTGTTAAGTTAATTTGCTTCTCTTAGATTTGTAGTTTAAATTGTCCTGTATATTCTAATTGTGTAGTCTTAAAAAATCAATAGTTATTTTTTTAAATTGAGATTCAAATTTACCTTAATTATTTTACATTAAAATGCAGAAGACTGATTAAAATGTATTTGCTATGTTTGACTACAAAGCATAGTATGATGAGCTATTCTTATGCAATGAAGAAAAGGATGGTACCATTGCTGAGGCAATAATATTACAACTTTTTAAATACACCAGTTTCTTCATGAAACAAGAATATAATTACAACCTTACTTAGCTCTCTAGCTAAATAATGTATCAAACATTGTATGAATGAATTGAATGAATTTATTTTACAATTAACTTTATAATTTGTTACAACAATATCTTCAATTTACAATAACAACTATACCTTTACATACATTATTAACTTACTACTTATATTATTATTAATATTATTTATTAACTTACTCTAGATCCTAGCAGCATTCTCCAAAATACAGTTTCCTTGTTAATCATATGGTTGTCCGACTGTAAGAAACCTCCTTTTACTTTCTTCCATTTTTTTTCTCCACTTCTCTTTGACTTTACCTAAAAACTCTCCCATTTTCTGGATTTTTTTTACACTCACTCTTGTTACTTAACATTTTATTTAACACTAAATCCTTCTGTAAATTGTCCCAAACTTTTTCCCCGCATTGACTTTCTCACATTACAACAAATAATGGGACACACCGACTTCTCCCTCACACATACTACATCTATCATTATTGTCTCCTCTATATCCTTTCAAGAGTATTACTCCTATAGACATCCATGCCCAACCCATCCTACCTATTTGATCACAAATTTCAATATATTTCTCTCGTCTCTGTTTGATTCTTTTGTGTACAACTGAGGAACTTTTATCATCTAAACTGGCCCAAATCTCTTGCTTTTCAATATCTTCTATCCTCTGTCTCACTATCTTCCAAAATTCATTAACATTACTTTCACCTGCTCTTCATATATTTACGCTGATGACCTGAGATGTTAAAGAGCATCCGTAAATAAACAACTCTTCATATATTAAATCTGTCATCTAACACTCTTCATGCTTCACTTACCTCAAAATTTTTAAAAAATTTTAATCTTCATATATTCCCCAAACTTATTTTTTTTTCTACTGCCTTCCCCTTCTCACAGTACCAACTCTTCCTTTCCAAAACATTTTTTTTTATTTCAACAATTAATTATTCCTTTAATACACTTTGAGCTATCTAATTTGAGGATATGATACCAATATTTCATTGCTCTCTGTATAATCAATCCTTTCCTTCCATCCTTCCTAATTCAAGCAAACTAACCCCTCTCGGAGAACATTGGATAATTCCAACACTTCCCTACAAAACATTCTGTGTACCACATCCTACTTTCTACCCTCCTCTTCACTTCCCAATATCTTGACTGCACACAACATCCTTGCCTCTATACTGTCTCATATACTCTCTCGAACCATTTCACAGGTAATGTTGGAGTCCTATATAAATTTATTCTGACAGCTCTCATTGCCTGTTTGCCTTTAACTTATGCACATTTTATCTGTGCCTCCCATCTTCCATTACTTGCAACTCACCCCCAAGTAATCAAATTCCTTCACTACTTCTACTGTTTCACCTTGTATATACCATTTTTCATCTTTCCTTAACTTCATATCTTCTTGAAATACCATTATCTTTGATTTTTTCCTGTTTATCCTTAACCCCCATTCAGCACAATATCTAATAATCTCATCAATAGCCCTCTGTAGTCCTATCACCATTATTGCTCCTACTATAAGATCTACAAAAAGCACTTCCCTATTTCCAACTATAGGAAATGCCTATTTTTGTCTCTGATTCCTTCAATAATATCATCTTTAAATAAATTGAAGAGTATTGGACTTAATGTCCACCCTTGCCTCAATCCAATTAACATTCTATGATTTAACAAGAAATTAAAATGATTCTCTGTAATGAAATATAGCTTTAGTCTATAATTGCACATGATGTATGTAACTATTCAACATAATGCAAAGTAATATTGGACTGTTTTTATATGTGAAATTTACATACAAATATTATTGCCTGCCAGCTATTATCGATCCATTGGGTGCAATACATATTGTTTCACAATTGGATGAAATGATGATTTATGATTCTCTGCTGTCTGAAAATACTTTTAGATGTAATATTCATCATCATCACCACTATTATTTTGGTGTTTTATTTACATAGTAATATTCCTTATTTTATATTTAAAAACAACAACATGTGGTATATGTATTGAAGTGATAAGTGTTTATATAATTATTATTGTTGTTGTTATTGTCAAAATATAACAAGGGAAAGAAAAATAATTTTATATTTCAAAGAATATACATAAACAATAAACAAAGATTTTAAACTTTTCATAAAATCAGCACGTTTTCTCCTCAGAAAACAAATGAAAACTTTGCAAAAGCTACTCCTTGGAATCTAAGAAGAAAGAAATATCAATATATTCTGCAAGTAATGTGAAGTTTACTACTTTTTAGAACATGCACGACAGATATGCAAGAAGTGTGCCAAAATCTGAAATGAATCTTCTCAGTAATATACACTATAAGTTATTTTAATACAGGCTTACAGTAATTTGCAGCTAACCAGAATAACTTTATATCTGTAAGTTGTTGGGGTTATACATTTCCTTAACTTATATACATGAAAAAGTGTAATGAAGGATATAAAACAGCAATGAGGTATATGAGCAAGCATAATTTTTCTCATAGATAATTTTACTTCATAATGAAACAAACATATAGAATCTGATCAATAATAAATAAGCATGTGCCTCAATGGGTTTTAAGAAACTCTTATGTGTAGGAATCATTTTGCATTAAAAGTTACATCAATACATTGAATAAAGTGGGAAAGGTTTCATTTCAATTATTTCAGCTTAATATAGTGTTGTACACAATTAAGCCATGTCAATGTATAAATTAACAACATTTACAATAAAAGTGACAATTTATTAACTACCCAATTTTCCCACACATATTAATATAATACATAAATAGTTTGTAACATAATAGTTAATTATAATTTACATATTCTTCAATATCATAGTAAACTTGTTTATAAGGAAATGAAACAATATTTCTTGAATTTATTGTATGCATTGCAATTTTTAATATTATCAGGAAGTATAGCTAAGCATTTTCTCATGCAGCTGTAATTTATGTCTGGGAAGTGTGAGGTCATCTTTACTTCTAGTGTTGTGGTTGTGGACACTAGAGCTTTTATAGGTATCTCCCAGATACATTGTGCCAGATGGAGGGTTATTTTGTTAAAGTTTATTTTATTTTGAAATATTTAATTACATAAAGATTTATTACCACACATGACAATTTCTATAAAAAAATTGTAATCTTCTATTTCAAAATAATCAATTTTAAAAGCATTGCTGGAGCATATTTGTTTACATATATGAGTAAAAAAAAAATATCAGAATAGATTAAGCAATGATTTACTAATACTTTTTAATTCACAGTAAATGTTCATTGCAATTCATTTTTAGCTTGTTCAATATCACAACAACAATTTTTAAACATATTTTCATCACATGAAAAGCTTTCATGAAGCTACTTACCAAATTATAATTCAAACAGCAAATTTTATACAAAAAGTGATTTGAAAATGCAAGAACTTGGCATTTTTACACTGATGTGCATAGTTCTAGTTAACTGGCTGCTGATATTGTTATAAGTTACTGCATAAGCACAGGATTACTTAATTAAATTGTACTTATGAAACTATAAACAATGGAGTGGAAATATATCTTATTGGAATGTTTAAATATGTTAGTATTAACTGCACTTATACAACATTAGAACATACTTCAGGAGCAAGGGAATCGATCAACAGCTGATGATGGGAGCGATTGCCCTCAAAACATGTCCTAATAAGTTATTTTGAATTTCCATGTGTCACCATGTCTACCCAAAATTAGAGTCTCCTAAGATCCTGTGCTATTGTAAGCATTTCTCTCATCACAGCACAATGCATAGGGGTTTCTCTGGAAATTCTGGAGAATTAATGTAATCAAAATGGATGTCCATATACTGAAAGCTGTTCTTTATTTTAAAGTTCATTGCCCTCCAAAGCATTCTTTTATCCTCAAAGTTTATTTTCTTTTGAATACACCATGTGTACTGTTAGCCAAAATATTGCTACTTTAATCTGTCAAGAATATTCTCCATTAGTGAAAATATCTAAATAATTTGTTTGTAAGATTTTTTCTTCAAGAATTAGACATCATATGATTATACTGCCATGGGTGGGCAAGGTTGTTGTGGTGTAGCTCATGAGTGGGAAATCTGGGATTTGTACCACCAGGACCATCCTCCCTGACTGAGGTTTTTTTCAGCTTTTCCTCAGTCCTCATATATGCCAAATGGCATGGAGGTACCCTGACCTTTCTTTAAAAAATATCATTTCCCAATTTATCATGTCATTTCATGAAATGTTATTGTCCATTGCCTGTGTTGCCTCAGTAGTTAAAATGGGTATTAAACACTACTAAAAAAATCACATGATTATCTTGTGTGAAAATGAATAGAGGAATAAGATTAATAAATAGCATTGCAACAAAATCAAGGAAAGCTTTATAATTTCTTAATTTTTCAGATTCCTACTGTTATAGCATGTTCATAGCAAATAAAACTTATATGAATGTAGTAATTTTATTTCCTTAAAATTAAAATGACATAATGAATAAAATGGTGCCATTGTTCATGTGCAACCACTAACAGAACTTTTTCCTAGTGACCACTCATGAGTTAATGATGGTGGTGGGCAGTACACCAAAGGCAATTAAACTGAACTTTGTTCACCTAGTATGGTTGAATATCACCTCACTTCCATACAAGATCTGTAATATTTAGATATACTTTGATACATTAACACTGCATCATAATATGATCATAAATTAACATTTAAGTTTTAATATTAAATATCTACATACTGAATTTTCTTAGATGCAGGATAAGTCTTGATGAGAATTTGCATGAATTTATTTATTTCTGTTATAGTTAAATATAAATAACATAAATAAAAATGGACTTTTTCAGATGGCTCTACTGTGTACATAAGGTTGTGAACTATCCAAAAATTGGGTTAAGTCATGCAGTTGCCTATGTTCATCATCATAAATATTTCGAATCTAATAAACTTGAAAAGGTATGTACAGCCAAACTACTAAAAATAAAAGTTAATATCTCTCTGCCACTCACTGCCACATTCATAACCCAGTTATCTAGGATTTCCCATTTGGTATGGTTTTTCTTTTTCAGAACTTTTATCCAGGGTTTATTTGAACCATGAACCCTGGATGAAATAATTATTTATTAACTTTGGTATCTATGCTCACTGGAAGTGACTATCATTTATTATTCAGAACAGTAATGAATTATTGCTATTCTCTCATCTTAAAGACAGGTGGCATGGTTGTTAATTGTGAATTGATGAGTCATTAAATGAAAAACTAATATTACCACTACTACCACCATCATTTTAACAATTCTCTGTAGCCTCTATTGCCAGTCTCTCTAAGAACCTATTGATTGTTTTGCATTCATAGGTAGCATTCTTTTCTTCTCTTAAACTCTTCTTATACATAAAATATAGTTAACTTTTGGTAACAGTGGTGTCAAATATTAACATTTTAAAAAATTGAGTTGAGATTGTAACATACACACATTAGGAATATAAACCAAAAACAAGAAGAAAAATCGGCGATAGCTTGGCACTTTTGGAAAGAACAACATAACATTAATAAAAACCCCTAATTACTTAAAAATATTAAAGGAAAAACTGACCTTACAGTCTGGGAAAACATCTATATTTGGAAGAATAAAGAGAAAGTTTTTAATGTCGAAATCCCGCCAAGTGATGTACTAATACAAAAGTTCATTAAACCTCCACCAGAGATGAATCGATCTACCACAAACAGTGAGGCCAGCAGTTGACCAGGAACTGACGATAGGAGTGATGGCTCCCGAAACTAGTCTTCCATTTTATTGAATTTTAGTGGTGTATGTTACAATCTCGACTCAATTTTTTAAAATGTTCTTATACATTTGATTTTCTTCCTCCTCTTTTTTCTTCCTTTTCTTATTTGATTTGGCATTTGTTTAATCATTTTTAACCACTCATATTCCTAGTTGACCGAGTTTTTTAAGTGGAATTAATATGAATACATTGGATACATTAGTGTAGGATACTCTAGAACATACTGTTATAACTCTATTTAATGCCAATATTACAAAAGGACAAAAGTTGTATATCATCTCACATCTTTGGTATTTACTATGAATTCTCTTCTGTATCATGTAGCAGCTTATGAAAAATATTAATTTCTTATTATTTACTGCTATTGAACATATATACAGCTAATTGCAACTAATGAATATTAATTACAATAATTTTCTGTAATATAATATATTGTTATATCCGAGTTTTATGTACATCAGTATAAGAGAAACAGGTTCATCTAATTGAGATCTGATTTTCTAAGAAGTTTTTACATTAAAGTTGCTTAGGTTTAGCAATATGCAATTTTACACTTTATGCTAAGCAACAAAGCCTTGGCCATACAATAGATTGCCCACTTTCCACAATGTAAGCATAGATTTGGGAGTGATAGAATTTAAGACAAGAACATCAAGGCACATTTTCTTTGTGTACTCTGACTTCTCTTGTCAGTCATTCTATCAACTGCTCCATCACTGCCCTCATCTCGACATTATCTCAATCATCTAGCACAATGTGGCCTAGTGAAGTTGAATATATACACTGTCCTCTGCCAAAAAGTGCAAAAGTACAGTGGCTTGAGTCAATTGGCATAAGATCTAATGATATCATCATTGTCATCATCAAACTTGCTGTCAATGTAAAATAAGATAACTCTTGAACCGGAATCTATTGAACAAATAATACTTTGTATTTACTAGTGAGAAAAAGTCCACAATTTGTGTTTTATATGACTTTATGCATGTAAAAATAAAAATATTATCTAGACAATGAATTTAAGAAGACAATAAAAGTATAGATATCAGAAAAAATAATGCAAATTGTACATAGGCTTTATATTAGGATGTCTCAATACGGTTTTTGTGATGATAGCAAAGAAATATGTTTCCTACCATTCTGGTTCAGGCACTGTTTGTTTGGCAATTGATGGATTTTCAGATTTGATTTCCAGTTGGGTTAAGATGGATTTTCAGATTTGATTTCCAGTTGGGTTAAAATACCTAGGTGAGGCTTTGTGTTGATTATTTCTCTCATTCTGAACACACAACTTTAACTAGTGATATACGTTAATTTTAGATACAGGTGAACTACAACTTATTTTTTCTTATTTTAATTTAGAAATAAAGAATACAAACCAAACAAGAGAAATGATGAAAACCATAAAAAAATATTTAACTCAAAATGCATTTTATAGTATTGAAGAATTTAAATATGGAAAAGCTATATAAAACTTTGAAAATATGTAAATAGGTTATAGGATATGTTCTTTAAATGTACTTAAAAGGATGAAAATAAATTGAATTGAATTAAATTTATTATGCTGAATATCACATGAACAAGGGACACTAAAACTTAAATTATAAAATTTGTATAATTTGTATGACAGTGATCCAATTCCGTGGCTGGGTACTTTGTTGACCACAACTCTGGAGACGACAGATTTTGTGAACCAGCTTATAAGTTTTTCAATTGTTTACCCAATTTATATAATACTTTTGGCTATTTGGCACTTTGGATCTCAAAAAAGAAAGTCCCTCCATTGGGCTGAATGAAAGACCAAATAACATTTGGTCTAACAGTTTATTTTGAACTACTTTGTTCTGGTATTTATGAACTCCAGAAATAGAGTAGGACAGCTATGTTCATAAGCATAAGGTAGGCATTTTAACTGTGTCTTATGTTCATGTGAACTTTATGCTAATGTATTGAGTTAAACTTATGAAACAATTTTAATAACATATATACACACATTTAAGGCAGGTGAGATGGTGGTGAATCTGCAGCAGGCTTTCAAGCAACTTTTACTAGAAAACAAATGGATGGATAATGATACGCGCAAGGTAGCAACACAAAAAGCTGATGCCATGTTGGTACTTCTGGGATACCCCTCATGGCTCACTCATCCCAATGATTTAGATAACTTTTATGATCAGGTGAGTTTAGTACTTGTCTGCATTCTAAATTTCATGTAGATGTCTTTTTTCTGTGTTACTATTATGAAAACAATGATTAATAAACTGCTGGTTCTACTGCTGTCATGCCACCATCCCCACTATTACTATCACTATCACCATTATTGCCACTATCTCCATTACCACTACTCTACCACAACTATCATTACCAATAAAATCACCACCAACCATTGTGACCACTACTGCTGCTATTGTCATAACCAACACCAATGCCACATTACTACTACCACTACGATAAGTACTTGATTACTACCATCACTATTATCATTTACTGCTACCACACCACCAACTGCAATTAGTAATATTAGTTGCTCAATACCAAACATAAGTCAATCATGAGAAAATAATAAATATACTAATTTTCTTTTCAGTAATTAAATCCTTTTTGTGATATGAAGCAACCATTTGGGAACCAGCTTTGGCAAAGAAGCTCTATAGAGACATACTCTTAGCATGTTTCCCTAGTGCATATAGGACAATTTCTACTAAATCATTACTAGTGGTTGCTAGAACTCCATAGTTTACTCCTTTGGTTGAAGAGAGATTGGCATTGGAGCATAACAAATATAGTGAAGGGACCCAGGATTTCTTGCTGGTAATGTGACAGAATAATGAAGAAACAGTATGCTGAACTAAAAAGTTTTATTTTATTTTATTATTTATTTATTTATTTTTTTTTTGTTTAACATCCATTCTTACTGCTGAAGTACCAAAGGTAGTGTACACTGAGATAGACGAGATGAAATAAAAAATTGGGAACAAATTTTTTTTAAGTAAGGAAGCATTTCAGGTCTAAGTGCAGGGTACCTACCCTACTTACCCAACATTTGCCATTTATGAAAATGAGGAAAACCTGGAAAAAACCTCAGTCAGGAGGAGGTCCTGGCAGGAATCAAACTGCAGGCCTCCCTCTCACAAGTTCATGGCTACCAAGAGGTTTATTACAGATTTTAGTCCCCGATTTAAATGAAAATGGGGAAAGACGAGTTACTATTAAATGTAGGTTTTAACATGTCATGGCTGTTTTAAGGCATATTTGTACCAACTTCAACTTTAAACTACATTGATCAATGCTTCTACTGTGGCAGACTTTAATAGAAGATGTTTTATTCAAAAGTATCCAATGGATTATGCACAGACATGTATGAAGAAAAAATAGAGAGCCCTACATCTGAAATTCTTATTTAAAAAAAAGTTTGTCTTTTTGGATAATTGGTTTACAGTATATAGACTAATGTCAATATTTTATCCACCAATGCTTATATGACTCATCACCATAGGAATCAAACATTTGATGTTTCTGAGAAGAAGTCTTGTTTGATCATAGGTACAGATTTTTAGTTAGTGAAATCCCATCTTGCAACCCACCTACTAACCACTATCATTAGTACTATTTACCATCACCTCAATGTGGGTTTTATCTATTCATGACAAGATGAAAGTCAATAATTATTCTATCCTAATATGTATTTGCATTTTTAAACATCATCTATCCTTCATATCTTCTCAATTTTTTCAGTTAATAATACAAAGAAATGACCACTTTGGAAATGTAGCACGGTTGCAATCATTTGTGCAAGCTATGAACATGGGAAGCATTAGCAAAGATCGTGACAGAAATGAGTAAGTGAATTACTACTTTTTAGTTTACTATCATAGAATCACAAACATGTGTGTATGAAAATAACAGTATTAAAATTATGCATTTTTAAGTATGCTTATGGAATAATTAAATTACACTCAATTAATGAATAGTGTTAATGCCTGTTTTTGCTACAGAGGCACCACAAGTGATGCACACTGATGATACCTGAGATGAAATGATATATTGAGAAAGGATTTATTTTTAAGGAAGGAATCGTTCCATGCTTAAGTTTAGGGTACCTCCCTGGCATTTGCCATTTATGAGGACTGAGGAAATTGTGGAAAAAACCTCAGTCAGGGATGATGGTTCTGGTGGGATTTGAACCCCAGACCTCCCACTCATGATTCTATGCCTTTACGACCTCAGCCACCTGTGGCAGTTAAAAAATTACACTCAAAAACTAAATATGTTATATTAATAAGAAATAAAAATATGATCAACTTGAAGAAGGGATATTAGAGGAGGGGTTCTTAGCTTCTCTTTTAATATTATTTTTTTTCCTCCGAAATGCAGGTACACAGTTTATGATTGTAATTAATTTGTTTATATTTCATCATTATAGTACTTTTACTATAAATATAAAGGAGGAAGGTTTACAATATACATATACTATAACTGTACAACTGTAAAGAATGTGTTCACTGCTGTTGCTCAGACGGTAGTTGTCAATTGCAGGCCTGAACTTGATTCCTGGTTGGTATATGTTACCTGGGTAACATTTTCTCCAGAGAATATAAATACTAGGCAACATTAGATTGGTTGAACTGGTTTGTATCTTCATTTCCCCATTTATAACTATGGCAGCTGAGGGGATATTAATAGCTTACAAAAAAGTACTAAAGCTCTTCTCACATTAAGATGGCCAAACATAGATGACTTAAAAATATTTGCTTGAAGAAGAAAATTATTTACCTTAATGAAAAGCTCTCAGGCAGCCTTAACAAACAGGCTTAGCTAAATATTTTAGTTAATTTTTGATGGGTAATTTGACCTTTATAATGAATTCATAAATAACTGCATGATTTCTTTTAAAGTTCCCGATCTCTCTATAATGACACTAATATTGCATTCCCAGAAAAATGGAAATACCCATTATCACTAGTCAAGATAAATAATATGCTACTATAGTGTGACAGTTTTAGAAAGTTTTAGGGTTGCAGTGACAGAATAAATCTATTTACGTAATAAAAATCTTGATTTAGATTAATATGATTCATCTGTGCCAAAATACACCATTATGCATACCATACAAACATATTATTAAACCAATACATTAGTAACTATCTGCCTACTATAGTTTTGTACTTTATGTGCTGCTAATATTGTTCTTATACTAATAGGCATTAACGTTAAAGGTGTCTGAATGTAATTCATGAGGTCCAAATCCAATACTTCTTGAATCCTTTCTTGAACTGGTATATATTACAAGGATAGGATTGATGTGAACAACTGTGTTGTGAGTGTCCATGATCTTCCATAAATCAAGTGAATTTAGTGGTCAGGATGAAGCTGTAAAGCTTTCTTATATACCTTAAACTATTGTTGTGCAGCCTGTAAGCATCATCTTGCTGAAAGATACTGCTTACATTAATGAAGAGTGTAGTAATCAAATGATATTTTTTGTCTTCATCATTGGTTTTCAGGTACATGAAACAAAGCAATTAACTTTCCACAGCAATTTAGAATTCAGTGTTTCCCCAGCAGAATTTAGCCCAAACCATCACACCATCTCCACCAGATTGTTGTCTTTTCACAGTGCTTTCTGATGCTATCACTTTTCCTCATAAACAATGCACACATCCTCTGTCACCCAGTTTGTGTAAGGGAAGATATGATTCATCCAACCAGGCTACTTCTTTCATTTACTCAAGTCTAACATAACACAATGCATATTAATGTGTTCAATTAAGGTTCTTTTGGTATGACCAGAAGTTAACTTGGGTGCTCATACTGTATAGTTGTATTAGCAAGAGAAATCAATATACTGTGTTTTTTAACATATTCCTTTTAGCACCTTGATAAAAGTGTTTTATAATTTGAGCAACTGTAGCCTTTCTACTGATTATAACTTCATGAAAGACTCCATTCTCCTCCATCATTGATAAGCTTTAGTCTTATGTTACCTGGTCAAAAGAATGTGAGTTGTCATTTTATATTTTATGCAGAATGTGATAAAATGTACATTGGAAAACAAAGAGAAAAATAGGTACACAGTTAAAAAAAATTTGGAAACATAAAATACAAGCAGTGTATTATTGGAGAAATCAGCAGTGGCATCTCATTTCTGGACAGAAAACCATGACATATTGAATAAAACAAAATTATTAAAATCAGTGCAAGGACCTACAGAATTAGCAACACACCAGAGCAGATTACACATTCCCACAGCCTAATGGTTTATCCTTCAGTTGACAACAGTCATTTGCTCTTTGTTCTCCATGGACAGAACCACGTGGTATAATGAATAACATGGAGAACAAACCATCGCCTTACGATAGTGGTCATACTAATAGCATCCTTGGAAAATTTAAATCACAAATTAAACAGTTCATAAAATATAGAATAAAGAAAAAGTTAAGGGCCGCAGATATACATTTCATAAATATATGTCTAAGGGAAAACCTAACACCTACTTTTGTAAGGAGGATAATAAAACAAAACGGAAACAGTAAAGCACAAATAGCCATGGAAAGGAAAGTCTTAGAAATAGAAAAAGCAAAACACTACAAAACCATAAGTGATTTGGACTTAAACCTACAAACCGTATTTAAAACTAGAATTGCAATTAGGAAATATCTTATGGAAAAATTTTGAGGATAGCTATTTTGAGGTTAGAAATGCCTATGCAAAACAAAAATGGAAGACGATAAATAAGAAACTAGATAGGCTTAGAAAAAAGCAACAAAAAACTAAAACTAGGAATGAAAGCCAGAATAAACCAATAGACAATGTCATAAACCGGTCAAACCAACATTTTTCGACAAAAGAATTACAACTTTTAAATACAGGCCTAAACTCATGCATAGATTACTCAAGAAATTTAATGGAATACATAGCAGATATCGAAATAGCGATTTTCAATAAATTTGAAGAAGAGAAAAATTTCATCAGAGCACAATGTGGTAAAGTTCTAGAAAAAATGAAAACAAAAGAAAAGGATAAAAAAAGACCATTTTATAGGGTACTGATCCCTAAAAGAAAAAGGTGTAATTTACAGCAGGGCTGATAAAGGCAACAAAATTGTCATAATGAATGATATAGACTATGAAAACAGCAAGTATAATTTACAAGACAGCCAAGAGTATGAAAATATAACAACTGATCCTATCCAAAAATATGTCATTTCAGTAAGCAAATTACTAAAAAGCATAACCATACTAAATGAGGAACAAAAAAAAAGAAGATTTTACCAGACAACCCTACCACACCCAGAATCTATGGACTACCAAAAATACACAAACCTGGTAATAAAATGAGACCTAGTCACCCACATACAATTTAGCCAATTACTTGTTAAATCAATTCAACAGATTACTGAAATACAAAAGCCAAAGCATAAAAAACTCAACAGAATTAATAGAGAAAATTAAACTTTTGAAACTGGAAAACAGGGACTTACTAGTGTCTTATGATATGGTTTCTACGTTCTCTAACATCCCCAATGAGAAACTAATAAATGTTTTAAAACAATGGCTAATCTAAATCAAGTTACCTGGAGAAATCATAGAACAATATCTGAACCTCACCAAAATTTGCATCAATCAAACCTACTTCACATTCAGAGGCAAGATATATACACAAAAAAAGGGTTTAGCAATGGGTAATCCGCTCTCACCATTCTTAGCAGACATATTCATGAGCTTCTCAGAAACAAAATTAGTAGAGGCTTTCCCACATATATACAAATGTTGGTATCGTTATGTTGATGATGTCTTTGCAAAAGTAGATGAAAAATGGAAAGATGACGCAATAAAACTATTAAACCTACAAGACAGCAACATAAAATTCACAATGGAAATGGAGAACAACAGGTTCTTCTTTTCCTGGATATAAAAAATATAAAAAATGATAACATACTGGAATTTGGCATATTCAGGAAAGATACCCACACGGATAATTATATAAAAAGCAACAACCAAAACCCAAAACAACATAAACTAGCTATAATCAATAGCCTCACATTCAGATTAACAAACCTACCAGTAAATGAGACAGAATACAAATTGGAGTACCAAAAAATCATGGATATAGCACAGAAAACTGACTACACAACAGATCTAGTCAAGAAAAAGATAGAAAAATTCAAAAAACAAAAACAAATAAAACAAATCACCACACTGAAAAGTTACAAAGGAGAGCAGATATATAAAAAATTTACATTCCATCCATGGGCAAACCAAAAATTTCAACAGATTTTTAAAGAGGCCAACATTATTTTGGCTCCAGTGAATAAATGCAGTTTGAAAAACCTCCTAAAAACCAACACAAAGGACAAAATCCTGCTAGGAAAACAATCAGGCATTTATGAAATCAGTTGCAAAGACTGCAATAATAAATATATAGGTAAAAAAAAAAAAGGAACATTACCATACGGTTTAAGGAACACACGAGAAGTGTAAAATATACACATACGGAAAAATCAGCAGTAGCATACAATTTCTGGCAAAAAAAAAAAAACCATGAGTTACAAAATGAACCAAAACTCTTAAAAGCTCTTCAAAATCCCATACAATTATTGGTGTGGGAAAATATATTCTTGAACGAAAACAAAGAAAATTTAGTTAATTTTGATCTTCCAAACTCATCGAAAAGTTTGTAAAATCAAAAGAGAGACATCTTAATACCATACTGGAAAGCTGACAGTGGAACCGTGCTGACGATGAAGGAAATTTGCCTTTGAAACATGTCCAAGTAAGTGGAATAAAACTAGTGAAATTTGAGTGACTTCCTCATAAATAATTTGCTAAAAGAATGTTAGTTTGACTCATCACGCAATGATCTTAATATGTGATTAGCTTCACTGTGAATGTTCCAATTAACAATTTTAGTTAGTGGGTTAGGTATTTACAGTAAATAGTCACAAAATTGCTTTTGATGACACATCCCAGCTGTTTTATTTTACTTCAATCAATGGGAAACTATCCTAGTTCTTTTTTCATTCCACCTCAAGCATTGCCCATAACTAACATATTCAGTACGTACTGCAAAGTGAAGTACATGATGCCTGTTGACATGAAATGTCCTTTGGGCACTTCCAATTTCTAATGAAAACAAATACAGCTAGAACATTCAGTAGTATATTAATTATGTTTCTCGCTAAAAATGTTTAATTTGTGGATGTTCTACTAATTCATTTCAACAGAATAATAAAATTGTGATAATATTTATTCATATTAGCTTTTTATGAATCAAATACTCCTTGCATTAGAAGCTTGGCTTTGTGACAATAACAGTAAAAACTTTACATTACAGATGGACACAGTCCCCTCTTACTGTGAATGCTTTCTATAATGGCCTGAATAACAGAATCAGTAAGTACAAAATAATTTTAAATGTTATTGTAATTTCCTAAACTCTATTTACTATGGCTTTTATAATTAAATTATGCAACAGAATCAGAAAACATGTATTTATTTTAATGTATTGCTATTGAATATATATCCTCAAACTTTAACTCCAGTGAGCTTACCTTTCCTAAAATTGTAATAAAGAAGAAAAAATGCTAAGCAATTACTGTATCATTCTTCCATTATCCTCCCCTACCCCTTCTGCTCCTTTTGGTCCTGCATATTCTGATTAAGATTTCATTTAGTAAAACTGAAAAGTACAGTGCATCATTATATATTTTTTCCAATAAATAAAAACCCTGTGATAATTATAAATTGTAATTGAATTAAGTATGATGGATACTGAACTATCATATTAAATCAATAACATTTTCATAAATTGTAGAAATATTTTTCCATTTCAATTAATGTATATAAATATAAGTTTTCATGAAGTATTATTTCAAGTTATTTAAAAGTTATTTTGTTATACAACTTCCTTAACACTCCCAAATTACTGATTATTAAGGTTTTTATATGCCCTGTTAATCTTATATACTGGGTATTTTTCCTTTGTGGGGCCGCTCCAATATAGTTGGCACAATTGATTGAGCTGTGCAGTTTTTGCTTTGTTCCCACATTGAAAAGCTGGGAGGCAGAGGAGAGATCAGTACAATTTAACTGTAGGAACATACAGCTGTGTTCTCGTGTGTTGTATGACAGTGTATTAAGTATTGTTTAGGTGGCATAATACTGAATATTAATTAAATTAATGTGGCTCAAATCAGGTTTTCTATACACCAAAGAGTATTTATGATTCATACATGCATACAGAATCAGCACTTGATGTATGGAGATTGTTTCAAGACAAGATTCCCCGATATTCAACTTCCAAGTCAAAGTTTAATTCACAGATTGGTAAAATGGGAAGTATTCTTGATAAAAAGCATACTGTGATAAAAAGCATGCACAGCTACATACTATACTCAAAGAAAAGAATTTTAGATAACATTGGATATGCTTTGGAACATTCCCCTAAAATCACTTGAACCTCTTTCTCAACAAATAAGAATTTCCAATTCCTCTATTTGAACGGCTACAAAGCCACTGAAAGTAAAACCCTATAAAACTACTATAGTGCAGAACTAACAGGGGTGAACCTACATTCAGGAGTAGATTAGTGAATGGATTTTGAATAGTGTGCATGATAGAGAAATTGACCCAATCTAATTTTTTTATGGACGAATTTTGTTTCCACTTAAGTGGGTATGTTAATTCACAAAATAATCTATACTAGAGTTTAGAAAACCCTTCCCAAGAAACCCCATGATCAAAATATAGGAGTATAGTGCACTATTAGAAGAAAGAGGATAGGCCCTATTTTTTTTAAAGAAACAATAAATAGTAATAGGCATATGCAGAATATTTTGCAACTCTTTTCCATAAACTGTAAAGAAACATAGGTTTGTAACTTTCCAATAGGACTCTACAAAGGTACACATAGCCCATGTCTCCTTGTATGCAATTCACGAAATATTTAACAATAGTCATCATTAATATATGATCCCCCTTGGTCCCCAAATTTTTATTTCTGGGGGGACAATAAAGGAAAAAGTGTACATAACAAATTCACTTACACTAGATGAGCTGAAAAAAAATTTGTGATGACAATCAAAGCTGCAAGCTTTCTGACTTCTGTTCACTGCAATCCCAGCTTGAACCGATTGACTGGCTGTTATGCATGGAGCAGTCCTGTGAAGGAACAATCCTCATTACTTTCTAAAACCTATTTTAAAATAATTTTGTTTACTTCAAGACATTTACTTTCTGATTGGCATTTTAGAGATAAATAAAAATGTGAAAAGGTCGTCTTGATATATCCAAGATATATCACCACAACCACATTCCATTGGTTCTTTCATATGGTTGCAAATGCCAGAGCAAGGTGGATTGGTATGGTATGATGGTAGGAGTGCTTCTGCCTAATCTAGTATGAAAGTGATCATTCTGAAGGTTTTGAACTCCTTGGAGTAGCACTCTGTTGCCATTGGGAGTTTCTTTCTCGAACCCAATATACTGATCACTTGTGGATCCTGGTCACTCAGTGTCTTATCATGTCATTTCTTCCTCTCAAAGGTTCACCCAATGGGGGCATAGGTACAAACAGCCAGCCTTTAAATAAGGTTGAAGTACCAAAATATCCTCCTGCACTCTAACAATCCAATAGAATCCAAAAAATATATCTAGGACCTGGAGTACCTATACAGTTCTGTAACTTGCCTATTGGTTTATAGGGCGCTAAAGAAAATATGGGACAAAGAGAATTATGTAAATAAAGCTGATAGGTGGACGAGAGAGGGAATTGCATGGGCCCAGACAGGATTAGTGTACCTGAAAGGAATAAGAAGAGGTTTAAATATAGAGAAATGTCCAATGTGTGGAATGCAAGATAGTTATTGGCATGCAATTTTGGAATGTAGAGAAACCAAGGAAATGAGAGCAAAACTTAGGATCGAGAAGTGGGCTAACCTATCAATTGAGATACAGAGAAACAAGCTGGTGAATATGAAAACAAGACAGAAAATCTTGGAGTATGGAAATAACTTAGATAAGGTTAAAAGAAAATGGTTGAAGAAAATATATAAAAAAAAGTGAGGAATTGGGTTTTTGATTCAGTGAATTTTTAGATGTAAGTTGCCTGATAGTTCAGTAACTGCAAGGTTGAAACTGTTAGGGCCACTTGGTTACACAGCAACTTGGGAAGATTCATTAGAGCAATTATGGTTGTATTTTCTTATATGGTTGAGCGATTGTAAAACAGTACTGTACAAATATTGTACTTACGAAGCTGTTGACAATGGAGTGGCAATACAACCTTAACTTATGTATTCTCTTTACACCATATTCCATTCACTTACACAAAAGTAAGATGTGTTTCAGGAGAGATTCTCCTGAAACGCGTCTTACTTTTGTATAAGTGAATGGAGTATAGTGTAAAGTGAATACATAAGTTAAGGTTAGTACTGTACAAGTTTGATGTATTATTAAGTGAAAATAAATTCAATTCAATTCAACTTGCCTGCTGAAAATGTGATCTGATTCCTTTCAGCTTTTCCAGCAGGTATCATGGAGGAGCCTTTCTTTACAGGAAGTGATGTCATGCGGTATGTATATGGGGTCTATCTATAAGTTTATAACCCTGAAAACATGCTTGCCCACTTGGAACCTGAAACTTTAGTAACATTGATAGTGCTTACTGTAATCTATCAGAGATTAGATTTATCTGGGCACCTGCCCATATAAATCTAATTAAAGGACTGTCTATAACAAAGTTATACATTCTGCAACTAAGAAAAATTTGAAAATGTTTAACAATATGCTTAGGTTATTCATGTATTCTTAAAATTTAAATTTTCTCCTTATCACCTAGTTTCTCACATGTGTCTAAATAAATATATGCTCTAGTTTTGTTATTTGTTGCTTCAAATTTGTATGTATCTAGTCAATGAATCTTCTGACATTGTATGTTTATTTTTGTATTCTAAAAATTGATAGTTATGTGGATATATTAAAATATTTACAATACTAAATGTGTGCTATGGAAGGAAAGTTTGAATATAATTCAGATTATACTTATTTCAACTGTTTCTTTTGACAAACTTAAAAAATGTGTAACTTGCAGCTTTATTGCATAACTATTTCATCTCAACTACTCTCAAGTAATTACAATTACAGGATAAAGTTTTATAAAGAAAGAAACTTGTTATGAAAGCTTGTAACTATAATACTATAGGCACTTTTTCAATATTATTTCAATGTAGGCAATTCATAATTATTTTGAATGCTCTTACTTATATTATAACAGCATTTACATGTAAAAAAATATGTGAAACATTTTTCAAATTCTTTTATCAAGTATAGATTTAGCAGTATATACCACATACTAAAATAAAATTCATTGCTTCATCATTGCATATTTGCTTATCCACTTTTACTTCAAGTTGTCAAAAGGTTTTTTTTTTAAAAAAATATTTTTTTTTTTATAGTTTGATCAAATGTTTCATATATTTTTGTTTAGTCTTTTATATAATGTAAATAATGAATAAATTGGTGTCACTGTTTTGTTTAGTGCACTAGATTATGGCAGAATAGGTGCTATTGTTGGCCATGAGATAACCCATGGATATGACAGTTCTGGTAAGTTACATTATTGCATCAATGAAATTGATAATAATGATTATCATGATCATTTTTGGGTACTACTAAGATACCAGAGTTTTCCCAGTTGCCATGCTAATCTATATGTCACAGCAATAAAAAAAAGCGTAATTCAAGGAAGACAATGATATATGGATATTTCATAAAGCCCTTTTTTTTAAATATACATATTTCTTTCTTTGTTATTCAAAAGAAATTAAGTATAACAAAACATTTTACTTAAAATGATAGGCCGAACATCTCCCAAATAGAAAATTCACAAACTGGAGAAGATAAAATTTTGCAATCCCTTAGATAGTATATTTACAAAAATGAATTTATATTTACTATTTTTCCCCTCTATGGTTCATAATTTATATGATACTGTTAGATAGAGTATTTACTCATATTATCTTTTGTACTATTCGTTTCAGCTTTTCTCCATGCTGTACTAAACTATTCTACAAACACTTAATTCAGACACAATAAATTTACAATTTTCATTTCAGGAAGATAAACAGGCTAATATTATATAGGATTAGTGATATATCTGCAAGATATATCATCAAGCTTAAATTTAATCAGCTGTATCTTTTAGGTCGACTGTATGATGAGATGGGAACTGCTAGCAATTGGTGGACTGATGCTACTGAAGCAGCATTTAATGAGAGGGCACAGTGTTTTGTACAGCAGTATAACAGTTATTACATACCAGAACTGAATATCACTGTAAGTATGCTGTGCATTTAGTACATTTATTGAATGAATATGAATTTATTTCTCCAACATCAATATACAAAACGTTTTAACAAAATGAATACAAATAAAAAGAAATCTTAATTTTAAATATAACAAATAGGATCAGTGCCTTTGGTAATTCCAAAAGGCACTACAATAAAATTTATTCCAATTTGATTGGCTCAGCGCTCCATTCCTTGGGTCATCAGCAGCTACCTACTGGAATAAACAGGGGATTAGGCTCCAACTCAAACAAATACAATATTGTAAATAATTTATACATTCAATAAATATTAAATTACATTTCATGCAATAATGAACCTTCCTCCTTTTCAAATTAAACCCATTCAACTAAATTTCTATCCTTGAGAGTTGCTTATTCCTTTGGATCTTAGACATACTAACATCCTGGTTATTGGTGTATAAGTAGTGCATTTATTATAAAGAAGATTTAGACCATGAATAAGAAGGCTTCTAATATGTATTTAAAAAAAATACTGTGCTCACAAATCCTATTAGCATGAAATTACTGTTTTGCATAATAAATGTAAGTAAAGTGTTTATTGTGCTAACGTTTAGACAGATTAGCATTAATAGCAATCAATTTATTTTAATGAAGCAACTTCATCCCCTTGTTATGACTGTGTAGCAATTTTCAAATACATGTAGAAGGGAAAGAAAATTATAATAAGCTCTCTTCAACAAAATACGAATATATCACAAAAGGACAAAACCAAAATCCTTTGTACTTAAATGCACCCAACAGATATGAGTTTAACTGAAAAAACATAATGCAAATTAGATTAATAATTTATATGTGTGCATTTGTGTATGAATATATATATTTGTTTGTTGAATTTATGCATGAGAAAGAGCTAGAGAGGGATAGAGAGAGAAAATATGAACAAAGAGAAGAAGAAAGAAAAGGAGGGGGAGAGTGTGTACTTGTTCATGTATTTGAATGTATAAATTAGTTGAATTTATGTTTGTGTGAGAGAGAGAGAGAATGAGAATAAAAACAAAGAGAAGGAGAGAGTGTACTTGTTATAGCACTCATACAGATATGTTAATTTTATTAGTTCAAGACTGGTGTGCAAAAATTAAAAAAGCACCATATTTATACTAGGACTTTCAGTAAAAAGAGATCATTTACTAGGTTGATGGTAGCCGTACATTAGCTGAAAATATAGCTGACAATGGTGGACTTCGAGCTGCACTTCATGCCCTAGAGGCAAACCCAACACCGCGGCTTTCAAATCTTGAAACTTTCACTCCACAACAGGTTTTCTTCCTTGGATATGCCTCAGTGAGTATAAAGATGGCTTATATACACATTAAAATTTATGCAAGAATGAGTAGGTGGCATTATAAAGCCTTTTTTATGCTATAATATATTATTTATTTGAAGGGTTTTGCACTAAAATGATTTGTGTCATATTAGGAAACATAAATAAAATAGATTTTGGGAAGGAATCACATTTTCTACAGTATACAAATGGAATAAGTCCAAAATGCTCAGCAAAAATGTTGGTAATTTGGAATCTTTCTCAGTAGGTTTAATTACTAATGTAAGCTAAGCTTATACAATATTGGATTCTAATTATGTAAATATTCTCTTAAAGAGGGAAGTATTAATAACTTATAGATGTGCAGACTTTAGCAAATTTATATATCATGATAAACAATTTTTGTCATAGGTTTTCTCTACTTTGCACTATTTTTTCAATGACTACAGTCAAAATATCTACGGAATGAACAGTCCTTCATGCAACCAGTTTTGCGGCATGTGGCCAGCTGGTGAGGCTGGTTCCTATGTTGGTGTAGGTGACAGGAAGTCTGCAGTAAATATAGTAGGAAATTACTCATTGCACTCTACAGTTCCCTCTGAGAAATAGCAGCAATTTCTTGATGAATGTTAGTTTTAAGTTCAGCTAAAGTGTGTGGATTTGCTTTGAACACTTTATTTTTTAATTTCCCCCAGAGATAAAGTACACTTTCTGCTTCATGAAATTTATTTACTAATTGATGAATCAAACTCCTATTAGGAACGCGAATATCAGGAAATTCCTCTTGAAATAATCTCCTTACATCATGAGCTGATTCTGTACGCATGTATGAATCATACTTGAATACTCTGGGGAACAGAATACTGGTATTGTCCCATTTCACTTGATACACTTTCACTCAAAATACTGCATTGCATCGCCTAACAAACACGTGCTACTTATGTATGATTTCAACTAATACTGAAGCCTTATGCAGCAGAGAGGAAATATACTCCCCATCTCCGCCGACATAACGCTGCCGGCCGGTCCCGCGGTTGCGTCAAGTATTGCTCACCCAGTATAAAAGGTACCAAATATTATGAATAGTTTTGTTGTGAGAAAATAAACTCTACATTACAGATTTTTAAATCATGATTATTACAATTGTATATCTTAATTGAAACGTTTGCTTGCTTAATAGGTTATAACCCATATAGTGGCTCAGAAAACCATTAAGCTGTAACAAACTATTTGGCTTTACTTAAAGCATTTAATTCAGTAAATTAATTTGATAGATGATAAATGGATCAGGAACCTTTGTTTGCATATGAAATGAATTTATTCAATATTACAAATATAAAGCAAAATTAAAAAAAATTAAATAATTACAATTTAATTTACATAAACACAAAAACTTCAAAAGTTCAGCAGCACCAAAACTGAGGCGCTCCCATATCCTAACCACCAAGTTATTTGTATGATAAAGGAACCCTAAATTGAATTACTAGTTTTCATCACTGCGTGTGTCCTCAAGCTCCTTCTTTATACTTCTTCTCCATTTATCCCCTACTTTTCCTAAAAATCCCCCCACTTTAATAATTTTCTCTACTGTCGTTTATGATAACATTTTTGTTGCCACTATTCCTTGTTGTAATTTGTCGCATTTTCCATCCAAGATACTATACCTCCACCTTTTTACCTTTCACATTCAAGTAAACAATGGAACTGACTTTCCACTTTCCCACACACAATGTATCCTTCTTTACAATTTATACTTAGTTCTTTTAAAAATAATACTGCTGTATGCATCCATGCAAAACCCATTCTTCCAAAATGGTGACAAATGTCTATGTATTTCTCCTGTCTCCAATTTCTTTTAACTCTTTACATAAATCTAAAGAACTCTTTCCTATAAACTAGCCCAAATCTCTTGCCTTTCTATATCTTCTATGCTCTGTCTCACTTCTTTCCAAATATTTTCACCCCATTGCCATACATGTTCCATTCCAGTTTCTTCTAATAGTTTTCCCACCTCCTAAGCCAACACTCTCTTCCCAGTACATCTCTTTGGTACATAAGACATTCTTTTAGTATATCATTATTGTCTGGTTTTAAACATCTATACCAATATTTTAAGATCCTTTCTACTATTACTCCCTTACTTCCTACTCTTCCTTATTCCACCATGCTTATCCCCTTAGTCAGCTTTTTGGTAACCCCAGAACCTCTCTATAAAACATTTTATGCACTATATCAATTTTTGTCCATCCCTATCTCCAAATTACCACTGCATAGATCTTTGACTCAATCCAGACTCATATAGTCTTTCTAACCATTTCATTGACAATGTGGGAACTTTATACAAGCTTATTCCAAGAGCTTTCATAGTTAATTTTCCTTGTGCACATTTAGACTGGACCTCTCACCTTCCATTACATGTAAATCTCATCCCCAAATAACCAAATTCTTTCACGACCTCTATTGGGCTTCTATTTATAAATAATATCTCATTTTTCTTAATCTTGTACCCTTTTTAAATACTATTATCTTTGATTTATTTCTATTTATCCTCGGGTCCCATTCTGCACAATATCTAATAATCAATGGCATGTTGTAATCCTATCACAGTTACTGCCCCTGTTATGAGATCTGCAAAAAAGGAATCCTAGTACTGTTTTCTTTCCAATGATTGGGCAGTGTCTATTTTTTCCTTAATCCTATCTAGGATATCATCTATAAATAATTTAAATATCAGACTCAATTTACATCCCTGCCTCAAGCCCAAATTTTGAATCTTAAAGTCTGTAGATCCTTTGTATCTAACACAATATCTGCTTCCTTCATATAATTTTTAAAGTCCTAAAATAAATTCATTACTAACTCCATTACATCTGAATTTGTATACCAATGCATCCCTACTTATTGTATAAAATGCTTTCTCAAAATCTGCAAAGAAAATGTATGCCCTATCCCTTTTGTTTCTTAAATACCCACTATAGTATGAATTATCATTGTATTATCTATTGTTCTTCTTCCTTTTCTAAAACCTGACAGAAATTCTGATAATTTACATTACATTTCTGCCCACTCCTGCAACCTTCCTGCTAATGTACCAGGGTATATTTTACTTATCATTGATAGTAGACTAATTCAACAGTTACTTGAATTATTTATAACACCTTTCCCTTTATATTTTGGAACGATCATGCTAACTTTCCAACTCTCCAGTCTTCTCCTTAATTCTATTTAATAAATCTGTTAGCAGCCTCATGCCTACTTCCATTTACCCAAAAGCTTTCCAAAATTCTCCTGGAATTCCATCTATTCCTGCTGCCTTTTTCTTCTTCAATTTTTTAATGTGGTACCCTACCTCATTCATAGTAAACTTTTATCTAAACTTTCTATCCTATACACAGTACTATCAAAGTTTAATTCATAACTCAGGATATTCTCCCACCACCTAACAGGCTTCTTAAGTAATTCTTCATCCCTTGGCATTATTTTATGTCCTACCCTTCTCTTCCTTAAAACATTCTTTACAACTGCCCATATATATTTACTATCCAGTTAGTTATCATTGCTCCTTTAATTTTTTTCACCCATTCTCTGTTGCCACTCTTTCTGTTTATCCTGAACTAGGCACTAATATCCCCTTTTTTGAACAAAAATGTTGCCTGTCATCTTCCTCTTCTAACCTTCTCCATATTATTAAATTCTTAAACACTTCTTTCTTTACCTTAACACACTCTCCATTGTACCATCGATAATCTTTTGCATTTCCTCTTTGATTCACTTTCATTTTACTCCCTGCCCACCTTACCATAGACTCCAACTTTTCCAATGCTCCTAATATCTTTCCTACCTACAGTGCCTCTAGCATTCCATACTTTCTTATTTCCTCTCTTTTGTATATCACATTTTCCCAGAAAAGCTAAACATACTCCTCTATCTATTAATACATTTTATATATTTCATTTCTATTTTTTCTTTCCCCTATAGCATTCCCCTAAATTCAGCCTCCTTTTTAGTGGAAAATGTTCACTATTTGTTACCAGGACTTTGAAATCTACCAACACCTGGTTGATTCCTTCACTACATACCATATAGTCTATCACACTCTAACCATTTATATTCATGATGTAAATTCTCCTTGTTGGTCTTCACCTCTTAAACCATTGCACATAATTAAATCATTCAGCTCACAGGACCGATCTATTTTTTTTATCTTATTAAGCACCTTATCTCTACTTTTCTTATCTGCTCCTCTTTGTTCAGTCATCATATTCATTCTCCAACCCATAAATCTGATATCATGTTCACCTACTCAGGCATTAAAATTGCCAACTATAATAAACTCCATACTAGGGTAGTGTCTGCTTAACATCTCCATACTATTATTTAATTATAGGTACAAATTTTCATTGTAAAACTCTGATGACTCAGGTGGGTTATACACTATACCTAATCCTAAGCATAATTTAATTCCTTTCATCTTACATATCTTTAACCACATTACTTGCCCTTCTTCTATAAATAACACTTCATTCACATTTACTCCACAACTCTTATTTATAAATACCCCTATACCACTAGAAACCCTTCCTCTATTACTCTTTCTTATACCATGATCACCATATAATCATAAACTTCTATTTCTATCTTTTCATATTTATTCAAACAAGTCTTAACCATTACTATGATGTCTCCTATTTTTAGCACTTCAAACACCACACCACTTATCATTTTTGGTCTTAAGCCCTCCACATTCCATAACACCACTTTCCAGTCCCTTTTCTACCTTGAACCATTCTATCCTCCCTTAAATTTCACCAACTTCACTGCATACATGGTTCTTCTTTCGCCTACAGCGGCATTTCACTTATCAGCTATCTCCATTATGCTGCCCTCAACAGTTTACACCACTTTTAAGCACAGCACCGCCGATACTACTATGCATTGCTCTTTCGGCAATTCACAACGCCATTTACTTCTGCTGTTTCCCTCTCATATGTTGTCTCTCGCCTGCTTGTGACGTCTCAAGGTTTCCTTTCTTCCTTTCTCTTCTCATGTCTTATCTCTGTGTCTCCTCTTCTTTGCTTACACTCGAGCCACATTGCCATTTCTAGTTCTGGATATTTCACTGACTCGCCATTTCTCGTTATCTGTTCTTTTATATTTTGCCACTGACTCACTTTCTGTTTTCTTCCGTCAATCCATAATTCCATCCTTTTACATACGCTTTTGTCCCATTTTCCGCTTGCCAGTTCGTGAAATTAGCACTACATATTGTAAACATAAGTGGCGTAATAAGAGTATGTAGTTCGATTCAATCATACAGTGGTCTTAATTATATGATTAGCTTCATTGTGAAAGTTCCAATTAACATTTTTAGTTATTAAATGTGTAGCTGTTAATATGCACTAATTTATAGACCACAATTTTGTACTTTTATTTTTCTTCTTAAGTACAAACAGCGTTATTTTGGAAATTTGTGTTTTATAGAATGTGGAAGTCCTTCAGTGACCACTTTCTGATTTAAATGAAGATAACTTAAAAATAGCCAACTTCATTTATAGAGTAGATAAAGAATGCACATTTACAATTTTTCAAACATCTGTAAATTTCTTGTTTGCAGATGTGGTGTAGAGTGGACACACACAACAGCCTGCAGTCAGCTGTTAAGAATGATGTTCATAGTCCAAATCGCTTCCGAGTCATTGGCTCACTGTCCAACATGCCAGAATTCAGCTCTGCTTTCAACTGTCCCAGTTGCTCCAAAATGAACCCAGTAAAAAAGTGCATGCTCTGGTGAAATGTAGATGTGATACCATTTATATTAGAAGGTCCTCCTTCTTAACATGGCTTTTAAAAACCTAAACACTTAAACACTGTAATATTAATGGTAATTTTTAGTAATTCTTTTAGTTTCTTAAGGAAACTAAAGAATAATTTTGTCAGTTTAATATATATATATAACAGTAACTAGAAAAGCCCAAAAGGATAAAACACTTAGAAAAAGTTACATATTTGTAATACCTATAATTTGAACTACTTGAGTTCTATGGAAAGAAGACATATGAAGGTAGTAAAATTAAACATTGAATATCGAAGATACAGTTTACTGCTCGAAGGGGTTTTTTTTGGGGGGGGGAGGCGGTCAGTTACGGACGCTCTTTAATATATCTGGTCACCAGAGTCCCATTCGAATCAGGACGTGAAATGGCCGTCAAATTTTGCTCAGAGGCTTGAGGTTCTTTATCGTGCCGTAAATGTACGACATGGGATCCACGGCTTTACTTCCCTTAGCTATACTTAGGATTTTTACGCCCGAAAATGTCCTGGCCGGGATCGAACCCGCGATCTTGGATTTAGGAGGCAAGTATGGTTACCACTACATCACCAGGACCGACTTCGAAGGTGACGTTATGCATGGAAACAGATAAAACAAGAGTGAAAGGGAGGAAAAAATGAATATGTAAGATGTAATCCCGGTGGTATACACGCTTTATGCAAAAATATGCTGCCATTTCTCTATCTCTGAGTAAACTTTCAGAGCTATGGGTAGGTAATGCATCAATAAGTGTTACATTAAAAGCATAATTAAAATCCTTGCATTGAGATGGGGCATGTTGGGCAACCGGCAAGGGAGACTTGGCTTTAACAGAATGCTTATGGTAATTCATAAGGAAATAACAGTAGAGGTTAAACCAATATAAAATGCTTTGCAAAGGTTACAAGATAACATATGTGCGACATTCTTTGAAGAACAGGTAGCAAATGAAATGTTAAATTCTCTGGATAAATTAAGTCTGCAGAATGAACGACATGGCATATTAGTGCACAGGTTTTACATTTAGGGCGTTTCAAGAATATGAGCCTGCAACGGGACGTTGTAAATCATACACGAAGAAGTTTCATTGCGGCGAAATATACTTTTAAAGTTAGGGGGTATTCTAAAAGTAAGGCGGGACACAAATTCAGAAAAATCACTTAAGATGAATGCATTAATAAGACATCGTGACATTCTTTCGAAATAGATCTGATGCTATCAATTCCAGGCACATAAGTAGTAACAAGGTTAATGAAATTCTTATTAGAAGTTTTAGGTTTGCATTGGAAATATTTGTGCGCTGGAATGATACAGGTTTTAAAAGAGAGGAAGGATATTTTTGGTCTTGAAACTTTTGAGCTAGGTTTTTAATATACTTGTCAAGAGATGAAACGTTTTTACAAAGACGGTGGCCACGGATTGAAAGAGAAAAAGGAACACATCTTTTTGTAAGCAACGGATGACAGCCATCAAAATGAAGATACTGTTGTAAATTGTTCTTTATGTGCACGGACGTAAGGAAATAGATATTGCATAAAGAAATATTAATTTCTAGGAACGTAGCAGCATTATGAGAGACAGAAGAAGTGAATTTAACTGAAAATTTGCAGTTAAGATTAGTAAGGAACTGATCAAGAGATTCTGAGCCATGAGTCCCAAGCACATATATATCATCAATACATCTCAGCCATAATGACATTGCCAAAGGTTCTGACTTAAGAAATTCCTCTTCTAAAAATCCATAAAAATATTGGCCTTAGATGGAGCCATTCTGGTGCCTATAGCGTACCTTTAACGTAGATTACTAGCTTTTAATTTGTAGATAATATTGATTATCAAAACTAAAAGCATTGCGAGTGAGAACCAATCACCTTATCTTGTTTCTGTGCCTTGGATATTCGATATTTATTTTTACCGTCTTCATTTGTCTTCTTGCCATAGAAGAACTCAAGTAGTTTGAAATATAGTATCTATAAATTTGTGACGTTTTCTAAGTGTTTTATCCCTTTCTGTTTTTCTAGTTATTGTTATTTTAGTTACATTGTTAATAGTGTTACAATATTTTTCATTTATATATATATGAAGTGATAAGTTTAAATAAGCACAGACTTACAGACCTCAATAGTAATCATTTTCTAATGAATGCAGAATGTGCTGCATAGAGGAAGACAAAGAAGTAACCAAAAATTTCTCCTTAAAGAATGGAAAGGAAAAAAACATTTGGTTATGAAGGCAAAGTATTTCTAATGTGAAATATGGTTCATCTACAAAAATATTAAAAATTAGTTGGTTTCTATGGCCATTGGGGATAATGATATCATTTATTTATTGCATTATTTTTCATTTGTTTGTTGCTATCTATTTGGCTGCATTTCAGTAGATGTTCTTTATTTAAGATAGTATTCACGTTCTTACACAGTGGACAGTGGCTGTCCTTGATTAATTTGGTCCTGAAAAGATGTTCTGACAGGCAATCATGCCGAACAGTTACGCGAATTTTGAAAGGTGCTGTTGCGTATTGCTCTTACATCTTGGAAAACTTGCCATATCTGTAATCCATTAGTGTTACCCAGGTGCACCTTGAGGAAGTGGGATTATTGCACAACCATATTAAAAGTTTAGCGTATAAACTAATGATACACATTTCTTGGGCCTGTAATGTTTATATTTGCTATACTGCTGTGCCTCTGCAGCTCAGGCTCATAATATTCTGTTTGTTTCTCTATATTTTTATATTTACATTTTCCCCATTCAACTTAGATGAAAATTTAGAACTGTGGTGAAGAAAAGTAATATTTGCAGAAATTGTGTAGTGCAAAAATGATGTGCCAATTTGGTGAATACCAAGAACATATCAACTAAATAATAATTAAAGCCCAAAAGCAATAAAAAAACAGGCAGGAGAAAGAATCCCAACGAGAACAAAGAATGTTTTGCATACAACATAATCTACTATTAAGCCAGAAATACATATTCAGTTAACTGGCATAATAAACTGAAAAAAGGAAGTATCAGTACCAAATGACATGTTACAATAATTTCAATTATGACATTCACCATTGTTTTATAAACACCATAATATTTGTTCCACCAGGCAAGGTGACTCAGGTAGGAACATTTAAGATTCGCATTGAGGAGCTTGACTCCTCGAAATGAGGTTCTGCTGGCATTGTAATATATCAACAAAAAATACAAATCTGGAAATATCAGGGATCTCACATACATCTACTACCTCCCCTAAAACCTGCCGTCCCCTCACATCCCTCAAAGGTCCTCATTGTGTTTCCGTATCTGACTATTTCCTAAGAAAATCACTCTTGAATTATGCCTGTAACATTAGGAATATAATGAAAAGTTACCAAAGTTACTTTTTTCATCAACCTGGCCACATTAAACATAGAAAACGTTTTTTTTTTTTGATTGATTTATTTATGGATGCTCTTTAACAGCTCAGGTCATCAGCGTCCCATTCAACTCAGGGAGTGAAAAGGCCAACAAATTTTGCTCAGAGGCCTCTCTTTCAGCCTTGAGATTCTTTTTTCGTGCCGTAAATGTACGACCCACAGCTTTACTTCTTTCTGAAGGAAGCCATATTTAGGATTTTTACGCCCGAAAAAATCCATCGGTCCTGGCCGGGTTCGAGCCCGCGATCTTGGGTTTAGGAGTCAAGTATGGTAACCACTACACCACCAGTACCGACAGAACACAATTTATCTACAACATAAACTCCAGATAATAAACAAAATAATAAGTTAATAATCATGAAAATATATCTCTAAATATTGATGAAAGATTATCCATAAACCAGAAGAAATATAATAAATTTAATGACTATTTTATAAATATATGGAATGGTACAAAATCATACATAACCATACAAATGCATTATCTATTCCATATTCAATATATTTGTACTATACTAAGAAGTGGACAATTTAAAGAATGAACTTAAAAACCGAACTTCCACAGGTTAGGATAAAATGTCTCCTGTAATTCTTAAACACTTGCAACGGGATTATTATGACCCCACAGTTGATCGATAATTTTCAACGGTCAATACAGTTGTTCCAATTAGGGGGGATTGATGGGTTCTCAGGGTAAATTTGGACTGTTTTTAATGACTTGAAAGTCATTAGGGGGGGAGGAGATTGTTCAGTGTATTAATAAGTTTCGCACTGTTTGAACATTTGATTTATTTAACAACTTGGCAGGTTACTTCCTGACGGCTCGTAGCTGACCTCACTACTCACTTAGATTGACTTTAGGATCACCTTAGAATGACTTAGAATCTTTCGACCGCTTAAGAATGATTTAAACTGATTACTTTCGAATGACTTAGGCTGCCTGCTTCCGTATAGCTCTCGAGTGAATCCTCTCGTGTCTCTTGTCTCGTCTGATTGTATCTCCCTCTCATATCTCTACTGAATGTCCCTCTGACTTCTGTATTCCAGTTTTTCTACCACATCGCCACGCCTCTCGCTAAATTAAACTCCCTCGTATATTATCCTATATCCGTGTTATATGTTCATCATTGGCTATCCAAAAATATTTATTTGTATCTAAGTTCGCCTTATTCGTTGACTTTCATCCGATGACCATTGGCTAGAATTATTCTCTCCCACGAACCTGACTTTTCTAAGAACAGGCTGTTGTAAATTTCGGCACTTTCCTTACACGCTGATTTCTATTGAAACATCTCTGCCTCCCTTTAGTTGTAGATTTCTAAATGTTCTGAGAGATAACGCACGTGTTGATGGGCTGTTTTCAATAACTTGTACCTGCGTCTTTCCTGCAATAAAACATTTTCGTCTCCGTTCTGACATTCCCATTTTCTCTTAAATTATTGCTACGTCTGACTTTGTTCAAATACTATCCCGTTACAGTCACATGTTTTTTTTCTATTGTGAGCTCTTAAATATTTCCTGGGCAGAAGGTTCGTGACCTAACAAATGATAGTTTACCCTTTTCTCAGCCTTGTCTAAGGAGCGGCCAGCGATCGAGGCGTCAGGTATACATCTCTGTCTCTTTCTAACATCTTTTACCACAAAATGAATGCAAAACCCTTTTGTAAGATACCTGTCAAATGACATATACATAAGTACAAGTTACAAATTATTTCAATTTCTGTTATACCTATCTCTAAATTATTCCCTTTTACCTATACATAACAATTATCCTTATCAAATCTAATGCCTTTATAAATATAACTCTACAGCCTCAAGTTATTAAATTAATAAAGGCAGACTTATTTCCGGCTTCACACTATAAGCTGTACTAATTGACAAACTGGTCTTACTAATAAATATTACCACAGATAAAACACTTTTTCTGACAGCTTAAAAGCAAGCATTATGAAACCAATCTTTAGAAAAGGAAATAAATGTAATTTAATGAACTATAGGCCAGTATCCCTTATCTCTGTCTTTTCTAATTTTTTTGAGAAAGCCATTAATGTATGATTAACTTTTTTGATAAAAAAAGAGGGGAATAAAAAGCTTGGATTTAAAAAAGTTTATTCTACAACTATAGCCATGATTATTTATGAAACACACATTCATTTACAAGAGGGATAAAGTAGTGGCACTGTATTTAGGCTTATGAAAGGCTTTTGATGGGATGAAATGAAAAATACTTCATCTGTTAAAATCCTCAACTTGAGTATTCATTTTTTACACTAAACTCCATTCACTTACACAAAAGATGCGTTTTGGGAGAATCTCTCCCATCTTCAGTTGCTCACTGAACTGCTGTTACTCGAAACTATGACTGGACCTATTTAAAACATTGCACACAGTGCCCAGAAATATGGAATACAGAAATTAAAACAACTTTGGCATGGTTAGTGAGGAGCATGGGGAACATTTTCATCAGGCAGTAGCAAGAATGGAGAAAAGATACTAGGGAAAGTGGTCCACTTCCATGATGTCTGACTACTGTTGGATGATCATGGAAAATAACCTTGAACAGTTAAACAAGTGGTAGACAAAGCAATGTCAAACATCAAATACATTAAAATTGAAGCAAGGGAATAATTTCAAATGAGAATGAAAAAAATAATCACTCAAACTAAATATTTTGCCATACTTACTTGGGTTGGTATTTATTGGCGAAAGTAACAGTGCTAATAAAATGATGGTAACTGTTCATAGACAGATTTTGACCAAGAGAATATGCAGAATGTATCTCTCATAGCAATCAATTTATCCGGTTTTTGCTGCTCTTATATTCAGATTTTATTGGCAAATTGAAGCGCATCTTATAAAAAAATCAAAATAGTTTTTCAAACAATGTCACTCTAAAAATATTGAGTATTCCTGAAGCCATGCATGTTCTGATGTGATGTCTATAGTCAGTGCCTTTTGCTACTCAATTCATAGTTTTTAAAAATGTTAAATGGGAAGGAGCAATAAAGAGTAGAGTATACTTCATTGTAGGGTAAATACTGAATGAAGAAAAGCACACAATGGTGCCCTATTATGCAAAAAGAAAACAATTTTACTAAAAGGCCCTAAATGTTTTAAGACAGAATTATGACTTCTTTAATCAAAAATTTTCTTCACATTTTCTGATATATGTACCATAACACAGGTGAAATAGAATAGTTTTGGAGTCATCTCATATGATGGGATTACTGCAGATATGACTAATGACTAATTTTTGTGATGATTTTGAACTGACAATAATACTTTTAAAAAAGAAATGAAACATTGAGCTGTAGTTATTTTATTTAATGATAATATTGTACAAATGTTAACAAAAAATATATTTTTACATATAATTACAAATTTCAATTTTAATACATGAACCTTCCTCAAAGAAGTGCTTCGATTCTTTAAGTTATATTTTCATCAAACATGAATTTTCCTTACAATTTTAAAATATTCAGGAATCAACATAGTGAAAACAAGTATAAAATCTCCAGTATTTGAAACATTTTAAAATGCTAAAAACATTTCTGTGGCTGCACTTTCAATGGACTGGGAAGCACTCTCGGTTAAAAACAATTAAAATATTGATACATTGATAAAACACTCTTAACATTGCACTTTCAAAATTATAAAATTGGGACATTTTTTGCGAGATCTTTGTTGACATTGTCACTGTTCAACAACTTTTTTTTTTTAATATTTTTTCCTTTCTCTTCCAGGGGTTTCCTTAGAATTCTGTCTGCTTGGTTCTTGGTAACATTAACTTCATCCTTCACATAAACAAAGATCTAATCCTGACATACATATGTAGATATTTCTTATTCACATCTTTTGCTTCAATCTCTGTTAAAATTCCAACGTATTCTTTATTAAGTTTTTTACCCTAACAATAATACTAGTTAACCACTACAAATACCTCTTGTTCCAGGATATATTTATGTTTCTTCTACAGAGGATATCAACTTGACAATGCATAAACATTGTTATGGAATCAAAGAAACAAAGAAAGTTGACCATTAATAATGAAAGCCACTTGAACATTACCTATCTATAGTGTGTAACTGTAAATTTTGTACATACCTATAGTTGACAAAAGTTCAAACGCAGAAAAGTGTAGGTTCAGATATTTTGACGTTTTGGATAATTGATGTTCCGATAACCAATGTCCTGTTATATATGCTTCTTTATTTTTGATCAAGTGAAACAAGCTCAACCAAAGTATCCTCATCTCTTTGTGTGTATCATGTCTTAAGGCTTGTCATATCTTATGTAATGGCTCAGTTTCTGCCAATACTAGTACCTAAAGCATTACAACCATTATCCTAATTCTCATAAGTCCTCGGTCCTGGTGGTGTAGTGATTACTATACTTGCCTCCTAAACCCAAGATCGCGGGTTCGAACCCGGCCAGGACCGATGGATTTTTTCGGGCGTAAAACTCCTAAGTATGGCTTCCTTCGGAAGGGAAGTAAAGTCGTGGGTCCCATGTCGTACATTTACGGCACGAAAAAGAACCTCAAACCTGAAAGAGAGGCCTCTGAGCAAAATTTGTCGACCGTTTCATGCCCTGAGTTGAATGGGACGCTGATGACCTGAGATGTTAAAGAGCATCCATAAATAAATCAATCACAACAATTCTCATAAGTCTAATTGTTCCTTGTGCAATGCTAACTGACATAGCTATTTGAGATATTGATTTAAAACAATTAATTTTAATACAAATGAAATTAGAGTCCATAAGAAGCTTAAAATTTGCATATAGCCACTAACAATAGCACTAAGAGGAAATTTTAGAAGAAAGCTAACTTGCTCCAACTGAAAATTTAAGGCTTGTCATATCTTATGTAATGGCTCAGTTTCTGCTAACTTTTGCTATTATGCGCTCTTAGATTAAATTTTCCATCGGTCCTGGCCGGGTTCGAACCCGCGATCTTGGGTTTAGGAGGCAAGTATGGTAACCACTACACCACCAGGACCGACGACTTATGAGAATGAAAATAATGGTTGTAATGCTTATGGTACTAGTATTGCCCTGATAGTGTGCAATACAAAGATAAACAAATATATACATCCTAAACTTAGGTATTAATTTTTTACACTAAACTCCATTTATTTACATAAAATAAGACGCATTTCGGAAGAATCTCTTCCTCTTCAGTTGCTCACTGAACCGCCATTACTCTAAACGATGGCTAGACACCCGGATGTTCTTGTGTTGGCATCTGTTGGCTGAAGTAGGAAATGGCCGAGTTCATCCATAGGAGGAAACTCGAAGTTAATTAGGTTTTCTTTATTTTTTAATATGAAAATTTTTTCCCTAGTGGATAATCCCATTGGGTTGTGAAGATGTTTCAGCAGTTTAATTTCCAGTTTTATTTCATAGTTTTTGGCCCAAAAGTGACCTGCTATTGCTGATTTATCCACCTGCTTAAGCTGAACATTCCTAAAGTGTTCTTTCTAAATTTCTCTTTGTTTTGCCTATGTAGCTCTGTTCACAATCTGTGCATTTTATTACATAAATTCCTGATTTCTGTTCTGTTGGTATGGAGTCTTTTACTGTGCAACATAATAAATTCTTGATATTATATTTGTTCTTTGGGGCTAATATTATCCCATCCATGTTCTTTGAAAATTTTCTTGAACTTGTGGTAAATTGGATGATAGGTGAAACTTTTGAATTTGTATCCTTCTTTTGTGTTTTTCAGTGTGGAGACTTCCCTTATCTCTTTTTGTCTTTTAGATTTATTGATAATTTTTATCACTGTGTCTTTGTTGAAACCATTGATTATAGCTGTCTTTATTATTTGTTGATATTCTATTTTGTATTCTGCTTCTGTGAGTGGAATATTCATCAGTCTGTGTGCCCAACTGTGAAACACTGCGTATTTATGTGGAATGGGGTTATAGCTCTCATTTTTTATGTAATTTTCTGTGTGTGTTTCTTTTCTATAAATTCCAAAATTCAAACAATCTTCCATTTCTTATAATTTTTAAATCTAGAAATGGTAGCCACCCATTTCTCTCTTCTTCTATGGTAAATTGTATAGATTTATGTTGCAAATTATGAAGTTTCAGGGCATCTATTGAGTATTTCCTTGGTATTATTACAAAAATGTCATCCACATACCTATACCATATTTTGAAAATTAAAGGGAAGGCTTTCGTGATATGTATTTCAAATTAGTGTAAAAAATAAATTCCTAAGTTTAGGATATATTCCATTGTCAACAGTTTCGTAAGTGCAATATTTAAAAATATAAAAGTCATACTGTTTACAAATAAGTACATAAGTCCAGATTATACCAAAGACTCTGACAAGGAAGGACCTATTGTTGCACAAATTACATTCATATATAGTGCATTTAATAGAGAATCACAAAATATATCCACCATATAAATTTTAGCTGCTTTGGACTATTACAACAGGAGATATCAGTCTTCAGAGTTACGATGGGGATACTATGACTATTCAGAAATCATATGGATTATTATGAAACAAATAAATTCTCTGAGAAGTATTAAAACGTTTACTTGCTGAACTAGCAAATCAGAAGCAAAAAATATGCAACTCAACAATAAAAGTGTGGTCCATGCAAACATATTTCTTACAGTGTGCATATGTCATGAAAGCAGGCTGGTCACAATTCTCTAGAAACTCTCTTCTGTTAATCTCCCTTTGAAGTAATACTCCAAGGGTGTATGAAGTCATTAGAATGATCTTTGGTGTAACAGCTTTGAATAAAATAAAGCAAATTTGATCAAGTTACAGAATCTTGCTGCTGAGAAATGGAAATACACAAAAGATTGAAAGCATAAAAACTGGTCCCTGTGCCATATGTTAATTTCATGTCAGCAGAATATATCTTAATTGTATCTCTGATAAATTTAACAACTTTTTTGGGTAGGTAGCTTTTTGATGAGTTCGACAAAAGAAGGAAGTTTTATTTTTTTTTATGTATATCTAGCCACATTGCAGGAACATCTATAAATTCCTTTGTCATATTAGTAGATTTATTTGCAAATGCCTTGATGTTCAGTAAATTAATATATGTTTGTAGGAAAGTAGCCACTGAGCTCCAATACAAGGACAACCAATGGAGATAGCAGCATGCCATTCATCATTTTTTTTTTGATTGATTTATTTATGGACGCTCTTTAACATCTCAGGTCATCATTCAACTAAGGGCGTGAAACGGCTGACAAATTTTGCTCAGAGACCTCTCTTTCAGGCTTGAGGTTCTATTTCGTGCCGTAAATGTACCCACGGCTTTACTTCCCTTCCGAAGGAAACCATACTTGGGATTTTTACGCCCGAAAAAATCCATCGGTCCTAGCCGGGTTCGAACCCGCGTTTAGGAGGCAAGTATGGTAACCACTACACCATCAGGACCGACTACCATTCATCATAATCCCTGGCATTATTATATAAGAACGTGTGGTTGGCTTGTGGATCCAACTATACCAAAGATCTGCTAGCTTCCCTTTATTGCAAGAGTTCATCCAGATCATGACTCTATCAAATCTTAATTGTTCTGCATTAATTACTTGATCTGGTGATAGACTATTTGCCTCAATGAGAGACCTGGTTTCTCTCATTCTCTAAAATGCATGAGCTTTTTGTCCAATTATCACCAGTTCATGCAAACCATCATTTGCTGACTTTGTGGATAGTTTCTGATAAGTGATCTTATTATTCAATTTAAACTGTTTTACACACAAGTTTGAAGCTTTGAATAGCAGTGTGAGGACCCAATTCCTTTCTTAATTTTCATTGCCCAGATTCTTAATGTATTATTGTCTATTGCTGGTATGCATTTCATGTTTAAGCATATCCTGCAGAATGTTTAAGTCTGGGCAAAATTTTTTGAGTCCACTTTCACATTTTATAACATTATCCTCATCTTTATTTTTTTTTCTGTGCCAAGACCATTGTAAGTTTCAGGTAAGGTGTCATATAAATTGCCAATTCAGGATGACACAGATGGGGAGGATCATATTTTATATCTTTCTCCCTTGGTTGTTCTGTCCATATCTTGTATGCATCAAATAGATATGTTTCCAGATACTCCATTTTTTATTTTATTGGAAGATGGATAAGATGAACTGCTTCTTCTCTGAACATCTCCCACTGGTGACATTGCTTCATCTCCCATTACATCATCACTTCTATCTGATGCCTTCTCATCAATTAAAACATACCTAGCTCTTCTATAACACTTTCTTCTTCAAAAATCTGTTTCTTTATTTGTGGAAAAATAGCATGTTCTTCCCCTGCAGATGCACCTTCCTAAATGTCAAAGTAATCCAAAAAGAGTTTTGCAATTACTTCCTTCATTCTTTGTATTAGAACACTGTACTATATAAAATGACCAACTCTGTAAATGCACCCACTACATAAAGACATATATATTTTATTTTATTTAATTATTTTTCTCATTCTATTTAAGTAACTATGAATTAATTCTAACAACAAAAAGCTTACTGCTTGAAAACATCATACCAAAGGAAAATAAATTTCTCGAGTACAGAATTGCCAAAAGAAAACAAAATAATGTCCTTGTTCAGCATGACTGTTTATTAATTCTTAAAAATAGTTACTCTTACACTATTCTTATGGCTATGCTATAACACCTAAATGCCATTAGTACTGTTTTTCAGCTTTATGTCAAGCTATAATTATGAATAGCTCTTTTCATTAACATGAATGCATTATATTAATCAAAATATACTTCGGCAATATTTTTTTCATCAAATTATTCACTTTCATAGTTATAAAACTCGAAAAATAATTGATCCAGTAATTCACAGCATTTGTATTCTACTGGGCAATATGAACAAATGGAAATATTTGCACACTACTAAAGCATTCTTCAGGCAAGCCCTTTGAGATAGAGAACCAAAGGTCAAGGGTTACAAACTTGTATGCTAGGGCTTAAAGTTTCAAAAGTGTATGCATGCCACTGACTTTTACTTTAACTTTAAAGTATGCAAATACTATCAACAGATTGAAATGTAGTATGGTGTGGATGGTTTCTGTTAGGGAATTTTTCTCTGTAGATCTGATTTGCAGTACAACTTCTTGCTTCTTCATAAATCAAGTACATGTAGGCAAGTTCAGGAAAAATGTAACCATTCTCCAGTTCTTCAATTTGTAACTTGTTTGATGAGTTATTTTAACTTATATCTTTGTGTTACAAAACAAACAACTGCATGAAATAATAATAGGCATCTCATAATATTAGGAAAAAAAGTAGAATTGCAATTTTGTTCCTATCAGCTGAATTCCTTTTCCCACACCAATGCCATAGACCCAAGATTGCGAGTTCAATCCCAGCCAGAGTCAGCGAATTTTTTGGGGGGTAAAAATCCTAAGTATGACTTCTTTCAGAAGGTAAGTAAAACTGGTTCCCATTCGTAGATTTATGGTATGTAAAAGAACCTCAAAGCCTGAAAGAGGAGGTCTTTGAGCAAAATTTATCAGCTGTTTCATGTGCTGAATTGAATGGGATGCTGATGCTGATTTTTTTAAAAAAAAAAAAAAAAAAGCATGTGTTTCGTCTGAACTTTTAATACTAAATTATGAAAATGTTGTTTAATGGTTATTAACAACCAGGTTGATTATTAAGGAGATGCAAAGCCAATCTAATACACCTTTTTATGCTATTTAGCTTTTAAGATCGCTCTATGTAACTGAAAGTATTTTGGTGTTTATTAATGCAGTGCATACAATTTCATATATTGCTGGTATCATTTCAAACAAGTCCAGTATTTTGCATATATGAATGAACATCTGTTCAGCAAATCTGTTGCAAAAATATATCATACAACTAAATAGAAAGTGAATAAGAAAAAATCCTTACAACATCCCTTTTATCAAGTCTTCTTCTTCTACTTCTGCTTATCAAGGTTGTGTTATTGCTATCCCATTCCAAGGTATACTGCACCTTTCCATCTCCATCAACCTAGTTCTTGTTTCCCCACAGGTTTATTATAATAAGCTTGTCTTGATCTCTCTAAAAGTTTCTGCCATTGACCCTTTCACCAAGTAGTAATGACTGATATTTGCATTGTAGGAGTTTAATTCCCAATGTCTGCAAATATGACAATGTTTTTATATTATATTTTCCTGAAGTAAATGCAAGAGAAGTTTTCTCTTTACCATGAATTCACAAAAAATCTGCTGTACATTTAAAAAGATCCAGAAAAACAAGAGATGGTAAGACTACTATCAACAAATTACTGTATAAATGTAGCAAGAACTAGAGCTATCTCTCTGGCAGAAAGCAAATTGAATATTACTTTATATTCTAAATTTCAAATGATCATAAACAAGAGATGTTTATTTACATATCCAAGTTCATAAACAAGGAATAAATGACTAGTTTAAAAAGTGCCTGCACTACCTATAAAATGACTTTTTTCATTTTATCATCTTCCCTTCTTATTTTTAAATACATTTCTACATCAAATCAATTTAAATTTATGGATACTGATGTTATACTTTTATTACAATAAAATCAAAATAATAATATTATTATAAATCTTGTAGTTTATGTATATATTACTAGAATTGTCCATTATGTTAAAAAATTAATATGTAACATTTGCTAATGCAAGAAGAAATTAATAAAAATTCCATCTCCAAATGTATTTCTCCCCTCTCACCTTTCATTAAGACAACCTGGGCTTGATCCTATTGGCTATAGGTGAAATTTACTGCAGACAAAGTCGTATAAGGGCACATTTTCTGGTAATCTTTGAATATATAACATTTTACTCAAGAGGTTAGATTTCCCATGATGCACGGAATGAGGGAACGTGAGATTGAATGTGAGGTGAGAGTATATGTTTGTATAAGAGAAAATAGAAAACAGGAGTAAATGTTACAAAATTCCAGGAAGGAAGTATAGGTTAATCTGTGCTTGCACCATGGGAATATGTTCATATATATTATTCTACCAATTGTATCTGAATAAGCGGTGTGAAGCATTCTTCTGTCTGTGTTGCAGAAGTATATTACATGCAAGGTACATATGCACTGTTATATATGTGCACATTTTTACCACAAAATGTGTCCTTTATGTTTTTAAATGCATGTAATTCTGTAATTTCATCAATTATAAGAAATACTTGTTTTCAGTCATGGAAATCACATGAGGTCCCCCAGCAGGGAGGGAAAGTCATTCTGCAAGTTATGGAAGACCTGAATTTGAGGCTTGTTGTAGTGGCTGGCAGCAACCAAGTTAATTAAAAATGAGACTGCAATGTCAGTTATTCATCGCTCTGCATGGACTAATGAATACATGTGGCACTGCAAAATGTACAACCTGTGAAGCAACAAACCAAATTCCACAAGGCCAACATCACCTTTTCACTGCAATCGTGGCAAAAATGGCTCTTCACCAAGTTTATCAATAAGGAATATTGGTCCATTGACCCATGTACCCACCCCATATTTACCAGGCCATCTTCACAATTTCATCGCAATTGTGGCAGAAAAGGCTGTTGAGGAGCCATAACACTAAGGAGCATTAAGTCCATTGACCCATGACCCATGACGTACCCACCTTCAATGCTTCTGTTTTTTTTTGTACATTTCTGTGATAAAATTTAAGAAAACGTGTGTTTTGATTCCAGCAGTTTCATTCCAACCCTGTGCATCATGGATAATCTAACCTCTGGAATAAAGTGTCATATATATTCAAAGATTACTGATTTTCTTTATGTTAGTTATCTGCAGTCCTCCCTACCATTCATTTTGCCAAATACTCTCATGCACATCACCTTCGTAATTTAATACAAGATGATTTGCCAAATTCTGGTGAATGGCAGGAAAATGGACTTCATTACTACAAGTATGGCACTCCAGTGTCTTGGATGGCAAGTTTGTTGTAATTAGAAATCATCATCCTTTAAATACTTGAAAGAAAGAAAATAGCTTCATTGTTAAATCAATTGCTTTATTCCATGGAATCATCCAAGATGTTTGACATGACAGTGGATATTGCATTGACTTATAAGCTGTCACTCATGACCACTACAATTGGGGCAGGTGGGCAGCCAGGGAAATACAAGCATCCTGATAGAAATACCATAGTGACAGTCTAATAAATTCTAATGTAGGTATAAAATATAGTGAACTTTTGTAACAGTGGTGTAAATTATTAACATTTAAGAGAAATTGAGTCGAAATAGTAACATACACACCACTAAAATTGAATTAAATGGAAGACTAGTTTCGGGAGCCATCGCTCCTATCATCAGTTCCTGGTCGACTGCCGGCCTCGTTGTTTGTGATAGATCGATTCGTCTCTGGTGGAGGTTTGATGAACTTTTGTATTAGTACATCACTTGGCGGGATTTCGAAATTAAAAACTTTCTCCTTATTCTTCCAAATATAGATATTTTCCCAGACTGTAAGTTCAGTTTTTCCTTTAATATATTTAAGTAATTTTGGGTTTTTATTAATGTTATGTTGTTCTTTCCAAAAGTGCCAGGCTACCGCCGATTTTTCTTCTTGTTTTTGATTTATATTCCTAATGTGTTCTTTGACTCTTGTTTTTATGTTTCTTTTGGTCTTTCCAATATAAACTTTATCACAATCATTGCAGTTCATCTGATATATTCCTGATTTATCTTCATCTTGTAGGCTATCTTCTTTTTGTTTTGAGTTAAGGATATTTTTAATGGAATAATTATTTTTTGGAGTCAGAACAATGTTGTATCTTTTAAAAATCTTTTGAAATTTATGAAAGGTTGATGGATGGTATGTGAATTTTTTGTATGTCCTGTTTTTTTCTTTGATAGGAGTAAGTGTAGTGTTGTCTCTAATTTTCTTTTTCTTCTTCTCTCTGTCTATTTTCTTGTGTACAACTTCTTGTTTGAAGCCATTCTCTGTAGCTATATGTATTATATTATTCATTTCTAGTTTATATTCCTCCTTGTTCATTGGAATATTAACCAGTCTGTATGCAAGACTATTTAAAACTGCATGTTTATGGGGAACCACAAAAAATGTCTATAACCTATCACAACAAAAATTCACAGATGCAGAAATCACTTTTTTGAATAAAGGTTTAAAAACTTGTGTAAATTTCTCCAAAAAAACTGAAGATTATGTAGCAGACATACAGATAGCCACCAAAAACCTTACAGAAATAGATAAGAATACAATTCAAAGCCAGTGTTGTAATATTATCGAACAAATTGGAAATAAAAACAATACCAACCCTTACACAAAGATAATAAAGACACTAAAAGACAAACCTGTTATTTACACAAGAGCAGACAAAGGAAATACTGTTGTAATTCTAGATAAGAATGACTATATAGACAGAATGGAACAATTACTAAAAAACACTGAATACTCAATAATAACAAAAAATCCCCTAAATCAATACAAAAGCACATTTAATAAAACAATTACTGATTGCAAATTAATAGATAAAAAGGAACATTATAAAGTTAAAGTAGATAACCCTGCAATACCTACAATCTACGGTCTCCCAAAAGTACACAAGCCAGGGAAAACTATGAGACCTATCATAAATAACATAGATGCTCCAACCTATAAACTAGCAAAATGGTTGACTTACAAACTTTCTACTTTTCCAAGATTTGAATCTCTTAGTATAAAAAACTCATTAGATCTTATTCAAAAAATTAAAGGCATAAAAATAGAAAAAACAGATACCTTAGTTTCGTTTGATGTTACAGCACTGTTTCCAAGTATTCCTACACTAAATTTATACTCCCTGATAAAAAAGTGGTTACAAAAAGTAGGAATAACCACAGAAGATATCCAAGAATACATCATATTAATCAACTTATGTCTAGAACAAAATTACTTTACATTCAATAACAAATATTACAAACAAAATTTTGGTCTGACAATGGGTAGCCCACTATCACCAATATTGGCAGACATTTTCATGAGTGCATTGGAAACTAGAATAGTAAATAGTTTCCCTTGGATATTTAAGACTTGGTACCGTTATGTTGATGATATTTTTGCAATAGTACCAGAAAGACACTTGGATGATGCACTAAAGTTGCTTAACTTACAGGAAAAAACAGTTAAATTCACCATGGAGAGAGAATGCAATGAACAGTTACCTTTCTTGGATATTAAGATAATTAGAAAAGAAAATCATCTAAATTTTGGCATATACAGAAAACCTACACACACAGATAACTACATTAAATGTAACAGTTTTAATCCAGTTCCCCATAAACATGCAGTTTTAAATAGTCTTGCATACAGACTGGTTAATATTCCAATGAACAAGGAGGAATATAAACTAGAAATGAATAATATAATACATATAGCTACAGAGAATGGCTTCAAACAAGAAGTTGTACACAAGAAAATAGACAGAGAGAAGAAGAAAAAGAAAATTAGAGACAACACTACACTTACTCCTATCAAAGAAAAAAACAGGACATACAAAAAATTCACATACCATCCATCAACCTTTCATAAATTTCAAAAGATTTTTAAAAGATACAACATTGTTCTGACTCCAAAAAATAATTATTCCATTAAAAATATCCTTAACTCAAAACAAAAAGAAGATAGCCTACAAGATGAAGATAAATCAGGAATATATCAGATGAACTGCAATGATTGTGATAAAGTTTATATTGGAAAGACCAAAAGAAACATAAAAACAAGAGTCAAAGAACACATTAGGAATATAAATCAAAAACAAGAAGAAAAATCGGCGGTAGCCTGGCACTTTTGGAAAGAACAACATAACATTAATAAAAACCCAAAATTACTTAAATATATTAAAGGAAAAACTGAACTTACAGTCTGGGAAAATATCTATATTTGGAAGAATAAGGAGAAAGTTTTTAATTTCGAAATCCCGCCAAGTGATGTACTAATACAAAAGTTCATCAAACCTCCACCAGAGACGAATCGATCTATCACAAACAACGAGGCCGGCAGTCGACCAGGAACTGATGATAGGAGCGATGGCTCCCGAAACTAGTCTTCCATTTAATTCAATTTTAGTGGTGTGTATGTTACTATTTCGACTCAATTTCTCTAATGTAGGTACTTAAAAAGTTATGTGCTCACCCATGTCGCACAAGAAGTTACCGAAATTACCTGCCCTCATTTTTCACACATTCCTGGTATTTATGAAATTTCCCATTACCCTCCATAATTATTTTTGAGAAATTAAATTTATTTCTTGATGGATGTAGCCTAAAGTGGGTGAATACCTAATTTATGAGTTGCATTACAACTTGGAACTCAATCACAGACATATGGAACCAGAAATAAACTATTACAGAATAATAAATTCAATTTATTTCCACTTAATAATACAACAAGCTTCCACAGTACTCTTTTACAATCACTCAGTCATACAAGAAAATACAACCACATTCACCCTAGTAAATCTTCCAGAGTTACCGTGTAACCAAGTCGCTCAAATAGTCGCTCATAAATGCTGTTACTCAACTATCAGGCAACTTACATCTACAAAATTAACTCAATCAAAACCAACTTAAATTATGTTTCTGTCCAATATGGTTTTCCTCATTTCTAACTTATTTCCTTCAACCATTTTCTTTTAACCTTACCCAAATAATTTTCAAACTCCCAGATTTTCTGGCTTGTTTTCATATTCACCAAATTGTTTCCCTTATCTCTATCGGTAAGTTATCTCATTTCTCAATCCTAATTTTTGCTCTGATTTCTATAGTTTCTCTACATTCTACAATTTCATGCCAGTAACTATCTTGCATTCCACACATTGGACATTCCTCTATATTTAAATCTCCTATCATTTCTTTCAGATTCACTACCCCAGTCCGGGCCCATGCAATTCCCTCCCTCGGCCATGTCTCCTTCATCCACATAATTCTCCCTACCCCATATTTCCTGTAACCTCCTATAAATCCTCAATGACTTTTGATTACTAAACTACCTAATATCTCCTGTCTTTGTAATGAATTACTAATATATCTTACAAGGTCAACAGAGGTAAATTCTGAAAAATGCTTTAGTGGACAACAGTTTTAATAACATTCCACAGGAGAAAAAGTCAGGCATCTACAAAATAACTTGTAAAGAATGTGATAAGATATATGTTGGAAAAACTAAAAGGAACATCTCAGGAATGTTACGTACAAACAGATTGATAGGTCAGCAGTGGCACACCATTTTTGGAAAAATAATTGCGACATAAAAAGAGAAATAAAGTTACTTAAAGAAGTACATGGACGTACAGAATTGGACACATGGAAGAAGATTTACATTCATAAACATAGGAATCATCTTATGAATTTCCACATTACAGGAGAATGTAATACAAATTTCCAGTTTATAAAGGTGGGGGAAACCACCAGGACGGAGCCACAGGTCCTCATAGATGTTAGTTTCTCGTACCAGTCGTCAAGTTGGTTGAAGATGGAGAGGATGTCTCTTCGAAACCGTCCCAAAAGTACGTGAAGCATAAGAGTGTGTTAGACGATAGATTAGATATAATTTACATTTAACAAGCTTCACTGTGCGAGTTCGAACAGAATTTTTTAAAAAGTCTTATTTTTCAAAAGTTATTAAATGAATTTTTAGGGAATTAAAAAGGGCAAAGATTAGTCAAAATGTTCAAATTTTTAAAAAAAGCAAAGATAGGCTTTAATTTTTAGGGAATTGAAAATGGCAAAAATAGGCTAAAATATTCACATTTTTAAAAAAGGCAAAATAGGGAACAATTTTTAGGAAATTGAAAAGGGCAAAGATAGCCTAAATTATCAAATTTTTAAAAAAGGGAAAGATAGGCCTTAATTTTTAGGGAATTGAAAATGGCAAAAATAGGCTAAAATATTTACATTTTTAAATAAGGCAAAATAGAGAACCATTTTTAGGAAATTAAAAAGGGCAAAGATAGCCCAAATTTCAGATTTTTAAAAAAGGCAAACATAGGCTACAATTTTTTAGGGAATTAAAAATGACATATATAAGATAAAGTTTTCAGATTTTAAAAAAGACAAGGATAGGTTAAAATTTTTAAGGAAATTAAAAAGGGAAAGAGGGGCTAAAATATTTGGGAACTAAAGAAGATAAAGATAGGTTAAATGTTTCAGGGAATTAAAAGGCAAAGATAGGCTAAATTTTCTGACTCTTAAAAAAGGCAAAAATAGGCAACAATTTTCAAGGAATTAAAAAAAGCAATGATAGCCTAAATTTTTCAGGTAAGTAAAAAGGGCAAAATAGGTCAAAATGGGATGGGTACAAAAGATTGCTTGGATCTTACTATTCCTGTTTCATCAACATATACATATTTTACATTTTTTCAATTTACTATCAGTTTTGAGTAGTTGCTCTAAAACTGTTCTATAATCACACCCAACTTAAATTACGCTCTTTAGTGAATAGTAACAGGGAATTGGTCTACCCTTGATACAAATAACAGTAGCAATTTGGTGTAGCATGGGCTGGACAAATCTGAGGATGAGGTTTGCATCGATTTGAAGTTACTCAAGATTAAAAAATGGATTTGGCAATCACTTTATTTAACAAAGGGAGATGTATACCATACATATATTATATATACACATAGGTTGTTGGCTTAACAAATGCTCATTGCTCACAAAAATACCACAATGCAGCACAAATTCATGCCTAGGTTAGTACTTGTTGATACCAAAGAGCCGGACCTGGTGAAACTGAGGCAATTTGGGTAGCACCACTAAGACCATTGAAATGAAGTTTACAATAAAATGACTTGTTGCATACCTTGTGTAGAAACTCGTGAGCAGAAAACTGGAAGAAAAACAGAAACAGATTATACAAAATGTTAAATAATAGAAGACACCTGTGTAAATTAGAAAGTATACTTTCCATATATTACATTATGAGCATATATGAACTGAAGCATATGCATATAGCTGTGATGGTTGTGGTCATGGCGGTGGCAATCATGTTACTTGATGAGCATATTCCCCAGGGGAAACCAACTAGCATTTTCAATTGTAATGAGGTACGTTTGCAAATTATTTATAAACCAAAGAGTATCACATCGTTGGGAGGAAAGAAGAATGTTGTGAAAAAAAGATTGTGTCATGATATGTGTTTCTGCAACAGGGCATTATGCGCCTTCTTTTGTCATTATGAAGGATCAGAAGTATAACTAAAACTTTGAGCTAAACAGGCCTCCAGGTGAAAAAATAGTGCTCTCTGACAGTGGCTACATAATGGGAGCAGTTTGCCCAGTTATTGAAGCACTTTATTTGTGTGAAGCCACCTGGACCTGTCATTTCCATTTGTAATGGACATGGCTTCAATCCCCCCACTTGAAAAGGTAGTGAAAACAATATGTTTCCTTTTATGTTTGCTGCCCATGCAACGTACCAATTGCAACCTTTATACTTTATGTTTGCGCCCATGCAACTTACCAATTGCAACCTTTATACATATCAGTCTTTGGGCCTTTGAAAACCTTTTATAACAATGTATGTAGGCATTTTGTAAGCGTATCTTTTAGGTGTATCAGTCTTTAGGCTTTTGAAAACTTTTTATAACAACATAAGTAGGTTTTTTTGTATGACAAAGGAACTAATAAAAATTGCAAAATTATTTAAGACATATTTTAGCTTACTTAAACGTACAAACAGCAGTAATAGAAGGTTCAATAAACTCACTAGTATGTGCATACCACAAAATTTCTTCTGTTTTTACCAAAGATTTATCATCAATGACTAGCAATGGAAAATGCATTTTCTCCTTTTCCAGCTGATTTATTCAGTTTCTTTGAAATTCCTACCAATTAAATTTCATATAATTTTCAAGACATACAGGAATGTGGATGAGTATGTGTGCTAATACCAAAAAAAAAAAAATGTTCATCATATGCTATTGAAACTCCTCACTTACAATATAATTCCATACTCTCCATGATTCTCTCAACACTCCTACCAGCTCCCACTTCTGACAGTTTTGTACCTCTGTCTCTCCAAACATTTTCAGTTCATTGATGATGCTGATTATTGTGCTAGTGAATGTGTCCAACCACTTGGCACACAGAATAGTCAATATTTTACTCAAAGAAACAGAGTACAAAACACAATTTCAACAGATAATTCATAATACAGTAATGGTCAATGGTTTCAATAGGGACACAAGAGTAAAAGAGATCAATAAGTTTAAGTGTCAAAAATATATGAGATCCTAAATTTAGATATTAATTTTTTATACTTAACTCCACTTACATAAAAATAAGACGCATTACCACTTTATTGTCAACAGCTTTGTAAGTACAATATTTATATATATATATGAGATGTTTCATACTGGAAAACATCAAGGAAGCTAGCAAATTCTGAAGTTTCACATATCCACTGATTTATTACAGCAATTTCAAAGAAATATTAAAAAACCATTCCATAAAGATAGATCTAAAAACAAATATATCAAAAATTTACTAGATACCACATTAAAAACCACATACTAACAGAAAAGAAATTAGGAATTTATGCAATAGAATGTGCAGAATGCAATAAAAATACATAGAAAAATAATGAAACATTTTGGAAATTCAGAAAAAGGAACACTTCAGAAACATTTATTTTAAAACAAATAGATAATTAGCAGTAGCAGCAAACTTTTGGACCTAAAATCATGAAATCAAACTGAGATCAATTTATTGGAGGAACTTTTCAACCCAATAGAGTTATCAGAGTTACTTGGGAAGAAATTTTCTGAAAAACAGAAGAAAATTAATTAATTTTGACATTTCACCAATGGATGAACTCAGCAAGTTTCTAATTCAACCTTAGATATCTCCACAGAAGTATCTCGGAATTCAGTCACTAAATTGAGCAATTGGTCAACAGCTGTTGATGGAAACAAGTGCTCCAAGAAATATATGCTAATGTTATATACATAAGTGGAGTTGGTATTAAAATGTTTTAATAAATTCTACAAAGAAGTCCTTTTCCATGTTTACCACAAATTAATTTATTTACCACTTATCTACACAATATTTGTAACATATAATTACTATTATTTAATTAATGTTTAATTTATATAAACAATGTATACAGTTTTTTTCACACTAACTCCATTCACTTATATAAATTTGGAACATATGTTTCGGGAGCGATCCCTCCCATCTTCAGCCTGTTAGTGTGAAAAAAACTGTATACATTGTTTATATATATACCACTCCATTGTCAACAGCTTCGTAAGTACACTTATTTAATGTTTAATTATTTGTGTATGATGAGGTTACAAAATTATATAATTTCATACAGTGAATAAATACTACCTCTGTTCCTCTGTTTCACAATAATAGTAACTTTCCTCAATGTCCTTGCTCGCTCTAGAAAAGAAAGTGAAGGAAAAGTATGCACAGAGCATATGAAATATGCTTGCAACATTTTGTAAAGTGTTAGGAGGTTCGTATCTATTTGGTTTTCCAGTACAAAACAGAATGCATTAGGGAATTGCAAGGCTATTTCAGGAATATGAAGGTTTGTTGACATAATTCAGAATATTTGGAATACTACACTGCAGTTTATCTGACCAAAGGAACAAAGTATTTAAATAATGTGAAGAATGAAAAATAGGAGATGATCAGCAACTGGCCATTCTGATCACCTGTTTTAAACCAACTAAATGGTATCTTATAAAATAGGTTTGATAAAGGAAAATGCTGAGAAATTTGCCACAGTCTCTGCAACATTAAGTCACATCCATAGTAGATTGAGCTTGTTACCATTGTTGTAAAGTCCTTCCAATATTTTCGTGCTGCAACACTAAATAATGTCTTCCTGACCTTGCAACATCGAATGAATGTATTATGGTTCATGGGAAGAACTGCTAAAAATCACCTCACATGGGGAAGCAGAATTTATGACAGGGATTTTAATTTTAGCTCTCCATTGCAGCCACACATTGTCATTTCCACCTATGCTGCTATATGCTATGTTGAGTGAACAGTCATCTAAGAATAATACCAATACTATATATTCATTATTTCTAATTAGTACTCTCTGTTAATAAATATTTACATTTATTCATTGTCAATAAATACGAGGGTAGGTCTCATAAGTTTCCTGCCAAACCATGTTCTAGGTATGATAAAGACAAAACTATATTTTCCTTTTCAATATAGTTACCCTTTGTTGCAATACACTTCTCACATCTTTGAATTAACATTTTAATCCTTCTGTCCACAAAATAGTCAGAACTCTTGTCTGTAAAATGGGCATAAACAGCATCCATCACTTCTTCGTCACATTTAAATTTCTTTCCTTGATGGTTCTTCTTGAATTTTGAGAACAGGAAATAGTCAATGGAAGCTAGATATGGGCTTTAGGGTGGATGGTCGATCTCCTTGAAGCCACATTTCTTCACAGCTTCCTTTCCAACAGGAGCTGTGTGCACAGGTGAATTGTCGTGAAGAAGGCGCACACCACCACTCAGCTTTTCTCGCCTTTTCTCTTTGATGGAAACACATAGTCTGTGGAGTAGGCCAGCAAAGTACCCCCATTTACTGTGGTGTTTCTCTCCTTGAAATTAATGAAGAGTATTCCTTCACAGTGCCAAAAGATTGTGGCCATGATCTTCTTGGTTTACTGAGTGACCTTGGCATTTAGATGCAGTGCTTTGCAAGGCTTATGCTACTCAATTGATTCTCTTTTGGACAAGGGATAATAGTAAAGGGATTATCTCCTGTAACAATGGTTTGCAGAACTTCTCTCTCGTTGCCTCGGCAGAGCACCGAAAATGCCTAACAACAGATGGCTCATTGCTACTTTTGGACAGAGGAAAGAAGTGTAAGCGCACATCTTGCACTAATCTTATTCATATTTATATGTTCATGAATAATTTGAAGGACTGCTGTTTTAGAAAAGCCCAATCTTGCTGCTATTTCTGTAACTTTGAGCTGCCGATCTTCCATAATTTCTCTTTCCACAAGAGCAATGCTTTCAGGAGAGAGCACCTCCAAAGGCCGACTTGCATGCTCTTCGTCTTCAATGCTTTCTCAACCCATTCGAAAAAGTGTGGCCCATTCTTTTAAGATAGAATATGATGGAGATGCTTCCCCATATATACCATCTAATTGCTGTTTAATTTAATTTTGAGTAAGTTCTTCTTTTGTGAAGAACTTAGTAACAGCTTGATACTCCATTCTGAACATGTCACCAACTTCTAAGACATAGCCTTCTTTATGCAACCAAAGCTGAACAATTAAACACAGCAGAGCAAAAGTTACAGCTGCAATTATTTACTTAACAGATAGGATGACACCAGATAAGGGTTTTGTGAAGGTGATTATCTTTATAGGCATGGCTAGAAACTTGTGGACCTACCCTCATACTTCTATAACTATTATTTTGGGATAGAGATGGTACAATATAATATAGGACTTGGTTTATTATCTTCTGTAAATACTGTTCATCTGTACATATATTTTTGTGTAAAAACCAATCTTATTATCTCAAACTTTTTAATTAATGGTAATTTAATCTTGAATAGGGCTCTAATTCAGCATATTTTACTGATTAGTGAAAAAATTAGTTTCATTCATATGCCTATTTACAATATGTTTACATACATTAGACTCCTTTTTAGGCATGAATTTAAATCATAAAATGAAATGATTTTTGCAAAACAAAAAATGGGTTTTTGCAAAATATTAACAAATTTAAAATTATATCACACATAACTGGCAAATTTTCTCCTGAATTTCACTTTATCAGTTTTGAAACGTAAGGTGACATCCTTCTATGGTATTGTATAGTTATGTGCTCATTTGTTATCAGGCAATGGTAATGATGTCACAGCATGGATGCCATGGTCATGAAGCAAAATAAATGTGTCTGGCACATGACATGAGAAGCAAGCAGCCATTTAGTTCCAGTTCAGTGAAATTGTAGCATGTTTCTGATAACCACATTTGAATTAGATAAAAGAATTATACGTATTGTGTTAGTTATGGTGATTATGGTGATACAGCTGTTGAATATAAGCCTGAGGGATTGATTGTATCTGCCAGAATATTAATGTGCAACTATATTTAGATTATAAACAAAAAGATGCAATAAATAAACACTGCTGATTCGAGAAACATGTGAAGCACAATATTGCTGCTGGTCAAGCAAAGGAATTTTGAGTAGCTATGTTCGATAAAGCATTATACTATGCGAAATGAGTGAAAGACTTAAAAAAAGAATTTATTTTGGTTACAGGAGAGGTTTTCGTAAAATGTAACATCCCAGTTGAAAAGCTTGATCAACCTGTTCTTAGAAATTGGATGAACAAATATGTGTGGTGCTGGTAAACAGCTTCAGCTATTAGATTCACATAACATTATATCCCTTTAATTGGAGAATTGAAGAAACAAGAAATAAAAGTCAATAACCAATGCTCTATTATGTTAATGTCATTCTTGATACCTTGCATTGAAAGAAAACTTCTTGTTGCTGTTGTAATTTACAGAAAATGTAAATCATGTTTAGTGTTCAACGGATAAAGTAGAAAACAATATGGATACCTTCAATGCTGCATTATTTAGATAAAAATACTTTCCTTAATACCAGGATGAGAAAAAAACAAATATTTATAGTATATGAGGGAGAAATATGAAGACTCACATCATAACAATGTGGTCACAATTTTTCGATGCCAGTACCCTGAGACGGAATGCTTGGGTCAAGTGTGCATATAACATTAATGACATTGTTGAATTTTTCAGTAACTTGATGATGGTGATGCTTAGGCTCAAGTTTCTCATAATAGCACCTACTGCAGAAATTCAGACAATTGGAAGCAGTGCTTATTGCTAAAATTTGCCTTCTTATAATGAATTTGATTACATTCTTGAATTTATCATCTTATCATCCAACAATCCATGTTCTCACAGGAAAACTGAAAGATACTGAAGTATAACTGAAAGTATTAAGTAATGGAGTCATTAAACACATATTCTTAAGGAACTTACACTGCTCCCCACTATAACTGAAGACAACAATAAAGACAAATATGATACTTATCAAGCTGTTGACAATGGAGTGGTAATATATCCTAAACTTAGGTATTCATTTTTTACACTTAAACTCCATTTACTTACATAAAAGTAATATGCATTTCGGGAGAATCTCTCTCATCTTCAGTTGCTCATTGAACCGCCGTTACTCGGAACCAAATGTTTCAAAGTTACCAAACAATTAACAGCAGTTCAGTGAGCAATTGAAGATGGGAGAGATTCTCTTGAAACACATCTTACTTTTATGTAAGTAAGTGGAGTTTAGTGTAAAAAATGAATACCTAAGTTTAGAAAATACAGACAAAGTTAACATGCTAGAATTAAATCTGTCATCTAACACTCTTCATACTTCACTAAAATTAAAAATATTCGGTACCAGTTTGAAAGATACGTTATCTCCATCTTTGGCCGTGGATGATTACGTATCTTTGAAACTGGTACCGAATATTTTTAAGTTCAGTGAAGCATGAAGAATGTTAGATGGCAGATTTAATTCATGTGAACTTCACTGTGTTAGTTCCATATGAAAAATTTTTTTTTTAAAGTTTTTACAAATTTTAAAAAATTTTAAATGCTAGACTCAGTTTTGGTGAAACTACAAAACATTTAAAATCCTGGATCCAGGAAAGAACATTGTGGAATCTACAGGAATACTGTTTGATCCACAAAGCTTAAAAAGCCAACTCTGCAGTGGGTTTGTTAGCCATACAGAAGAATGTTCGGTCACAACAGTCCCTAGAGGGTCATAGAATCTTCCTGGGCAATGTCACGGAGCAGCTTAAACAAGACTGTGTTACAGTAGATGTAGAAGAAATTCTGAATGGTATGAAGCTTTCTGAAAGGGAATATGCAGCAAATGCTAATAGATGCATTTGGTTTTATTGTTCAAATGCAGACTTTCGAAGTGTCTTTTGTCAAATACACTCTGGTAGGCAATGTGGAGGAAGAGACTGACAATGGCAAATGCAGATATACTTACAATGATGACATTAATAAAAATACAAAGCACCATATTTTTACATTTTAATTCATCAATTTTCAAAAAATAAAACCAATTTCGAACACCCTGAATTAGATTAAACTTATTTTGAGAATGGTAAGCAAAATTTTATCTAAAGATCACTTTACTAACAAACATACATTGTTGATTTCAATTTTAAAATATTCAGGAATCAACACAGTGAAAACGAGTATAAAATCTCTACTAGATAAAATGTTTTTAGAATTTTAAAATATTTTATCTACTGAAGATTTTATACATTGTTGAATTGTTAAGAACACAAATGATCACAACGTTATCAGTTGTCACAATTCAAGATTGAAGGAAGTTCTGCTGTGTCACATATATGGCTCTGTGTTGAGCTATCCCTTTTCAACTGAGATGCACAAGGCCATGCTTAGAGTAAGTATTTAAATCAATAATACATATTTAAGAATAATCATTTTTTTTCCTGCATGCTGGTGTTTTTTCTTTTTAAACCCAAATTATTTTCTGAATTCCTTTTCTGTTCAGTTTCAATTATTCATTACTTCTTAACCTAATTTTTATAGAAATAAAATTAAAAATTATCATCAATAATTACGAAACCTACAACATCTTAAAAATTAAAATAAGGAAAATGCTGCTTAAGAAAAGAGACATCTATACAAAAAACATTGGAAATTACCTCAATAGACAGTGTGTATTTATTCAAACTATATGTGAACTATGCATTCTTTAAAACATTGAATTGTGGTAACTGTAGTAACCAGGTGGTAACTGTAGTAACCAGATAATCAAATAAAAGTCTTAATATATATACTTACAGCACAATTGGTGCTACTGTAAGAAACTTCCGAGTGGCAGTGAACTGTTGGCCATAATCAATCTGCTCCCAATGTGTTAGAATCCTACTGTCACCTTGATCTTGTGGTATCCAAGGTGCGCCTTTCAGGATGTGAAGGAATATAAAGTGACACTGTAACAGCAACATTTTTTATTTAGAAATGCACAAAGTATTTCATTGCTATTCATAATTTTTAATTCTTTTCTGTACAAAATGTACATTGTAGAATATTTGCATTGATAGCTTATTCTCAATAAGATAACCAACAAAACTATCTGTTCAAAATTTGACATAGGCATACTATAACTGAGGTATAACATTCTAAAGAATGTTGGTCTGCACATGTATGCCAATAAAGAGGGAGAGAGCTTCCTTCTCCCTGTATACTGCTCTGTAAAGGATGTAGGTCTGCACATATATGGAAATAAGGAGAGAGAATGCTTCCATACTGCTACTTTGCTTACTTCGTCTAAGAAAGTCAAGGCTCATTCATAATGAGTAGGTTTATACTAATGCAAAGACCAACAATGTGCTTAGTGGTTAAATTATGATGGACTTGTTTTGTCATGAATATAACTATAACCAGATTGTTCAGAAAACAATGTCTCTGAATTAATTTTAAGCATGTAAATATTAATGTAGCAAAGAATATTTTCCTGTTCAAGCACAATGTCAAATTTCCACCCAGCTGACCAAGTGAACAATTATCGGAATAGAAATCAGTCCCCTTAAGTTCAGCAAGCTGTTAATCTCTGCAAGTCGGAATATTAGAACACTCTTTCTGGTTTCACTCAAATGAGATATTACTCGGGACATATGTTTCGTGACATTTTTTCCACATCATCAGCTGTTCATGACTAATGGATCATTCGTAGAAGTTGGGTAGGTAGGAATCTGGGTGGACTATTGTGGTTTTGTGATGAACTTATATAAAGTGTTGTCTACTTCTGGGATATCAAAATTCATAAGGTTACGCTCATGCATAGAAGTTGGGTAAGTAGGAATCCGGGTGGACTCTTGTGGTCTTATGATGAACTTTGATGAATTTTGATATCCCAGAAAAATGATGAATTTTGATATCCCAGAAGCAGACACCACTTTATTTAAGTTCATCGCAAAACCACAACCATCACCCGGATTCGTACCTACCCAACTTCTACGAATGATCCATTAGTTGTGAACAGCTGATGATGTGGAAAAAAGTCCATGAAACATTAAGTCCTGAGTAAAATCTCATTTAAGTGAAACCAGAAAGAGTGCTCTAATATTCCGACTCACAGAGATTATTAGTGAGTGTTTCACTGTGTTCGATTCCAAATTGAATTAATATTGAACTTAGCAAGCTGTGTTGATTATTATTTAGTGTCGATCAGTTGTTTGTTTTTCATGCACTTTCCTGCAGTGTTTTTTTTTTTATTGTAGTCACTAACATTACCTCTAATGCAAAGCCTTTGGGTTTTGTTAGTTGTTACATTAGTCAAATTTTTATATTTATTTAAATATTTGAACCATGATAACACCTACTTCATCAAAATGTTCAAGTGTGTCTGGAAGGCTTCTTAGAAGTCAAGTGCAGAAAATATAATATAGTTAAGTGCAGGTATATAATATAGAGCAATACTTTAAAAGAATAAAGGAGGCAAATAAAATAGAAAATGCAAATGTTTTACTTATGGCAAGTGAGGTGGATTAGAGCACAGTAGGTAGAGTTCTATGAGAAGGAAAGGAAGCTGTTGCAAGAAGAAACCTCACATTTTCCACCTAAACACCAAATAGCTCAGCAATGAATTGGCGGTTCTTTAAAAGAGGAGGAAATATGCAAGAAACTATTTCAGGATTATACTGTCCAAAATAGGAAAAATTTCTCTGAACATGTTAAAAAAAAAAAAAAAAAAAAAAAAAAAAAAAAGCAGTACCTAACCTATGATGATGATGATGATGATGATGATGATGATGATACAGATAATAAAATGGACAGGATTATCATAAAAAGAAATGCGATGGAGATGTTAGCACATCTGATGGGGATGATGACAGCAGCACTGATTAAGAGGGGGAAGAGCGGAAAGAGGAGGAGCTGAGACTGTGGAGGGGGAAGCAACCTTGCAATGGACTATGTTGAGTCTTTCCTCCAACCTTCTTTTCAGTGTGGTGGAGCTATAGCTGGTGCATAACACTTAATGATATTACTGTTGTATAAAATGTCAGGTTACAGATAAGTAGCAGTGCACATTGTACCCATATATTGTAACCACAATGTATCAGTGGATGTGGTAGGCTATATAATTCATAAATTTTAAAGTTTTGAAGTTAAAAATATACAGAAAATACCAATACAATATAAAAAATAATTGCCTAAGAAAAGTTGGCAGAGGAGCTGGATTACACTTGTGATGAAGTTTTATGATACATCTGTTATTGTATGGCTTTATTAATATCTGATTGGCAATATTATCTTGATATAATAACTGAGCATAACAATGAAGTGCTCTTAATTATCAAATCGACTCACTAGATAATTAAGAACATAACAGTCGCTTCACTGTATTGGTTCTGACAAGAAATTAAATGCTATATTTAATGAAATGCTGTTAGAATTTCAGTCTCAATCAAAACAGCCAAACCACAGTTATCTTTATCGACATATAGATTAGGATAAACTATTTCTATCAATTTTTTCACATTTTATTTGGTAAATTTATGTCTATTTTGAAAGGTAAATTATTATGCTTTCTAATTATGTCAACTTGGCAAAAGTGTTTAGCTCTGTCATGTCATTTCATGAATTCTACACATAACAGCCACATCATAAATTCATAGTCATCCATTTTGCAAAGACATCCAAATTCTAATCCACCGTCCCAAGTGAGACTAAAATTTAAAACCTTTAGCATTTAATATTTAGACTACCACAAATTCCAGTTTATGAATACAAAAGATATTAGTAGTCAATTCACTGGAAGTCTCTAGTTGGTCCATTTTAAGAACATCTATGAATACTGCCCAATTGTATTACAGTAATAATAATAATAATAATAATAATAATAATAATAATAATAATAATAATAATAATAATAATAATAAAATTAGTTTTCAGTAAAAATTTACATACTATATTGTGAATCAAATTTGTAAGAGTCCATGCCAGGGCAACACTTATTACTGGCACACTGAGAAGAATAAGATGAAGTAGTAATATTCCCAAGATGTAACTTATCCATAATCCACGACTTTGAAGCCAGTTTGTATTAGGGTTGCTTTCTCCGTGCCCTCCCACTAACATTGCTGTAAAATAAGTACAAACATAAATATTTACACACAAACATTTAGCCAATGTTTACAATAATAGGAAGAAAAGTACACTTTGTATCTTTTTTAAAATCTATTTTCTAATAGTTTCAATTCTTGGATTGTCTTTACACTGGAATTTCTGTTATCTAAAACGACACATTAGCATTGCAGGCATCAAAATGTACCCATTAAGGTGCGCAATGTTGCTTTGTCGTTTTAAATATTATCCAGAAACATCACTTTGTTATTTTAGTATCTTTACAAATATCTTTCCTGATTTTAGAACTTCCAGTCTAATGTACCAAATAACTACAACAAAGATATTTAGTACATTTGGAATATAAGCCGAAGTTAAGGTAAAAATAAAACCAGAAGGAATGTTTTAGTATAAATTGTTTGGCAGCACTGAAAGAATAGCAGATATTAAAATGACATATTATGTCAATAAGTCAACAAAAGCATGAATACACACAATATAGTAGTAATATCACTAAGAAAACACATGAACAGTAAACTTAATGTGCCTGATATGTATTGATAAAATTTTATTTCTGTACAGAAATACTTGTACAACACTGTTAGAAACGGAAAGCAATCACAAATATCAAAAGAGAATAAAAAATGTCTTTAAATACTCTAAGAGATTGCTTTGCTTTGTCATCAGCGTCATCGCAACCGCAATGTAATTTAAGTTTAACCTGTTGCATTCGCATACACTTTAGAGAACAAGGTTATGCATTTATATCCTTGAACTTTGAAACTGCCTTGTCATGGCATCATTTGATCACAAAAAAATATGCTATGAACAGTCAAACCGGCACGTATAATTAGCGTAAGAAGTAACAAACCTTTAAACTGATTTAATTACTCTTCAAGTTTGTCAAATTTTCGCTATTATAGAATACAACTAATTTCCATGATAAAGGAACTCGCATTGATTTCTTTACAAACTCAATCTCGGACAGTGAACATATTTCGGTCCTAATGAAAAGACAAATAAATTAATTAATTGATTAATTCCTAAAATAAAGTCATTTCGCTTTTTGTTCCTATACGGCCGTTCACTCATGCACGTTTTACTGTCATCATGCTTTACAAGTTTACACTTAGACAGCAAGCAAATATAACTGTGATGCAGAGAATACCAACAGCCTGTGTATACAGGAAATAAACAGTGCGGCTGAAAGTGTTACAAAAGTGTCACAAGGGCGCTGACAGCTTTGGCAGTTTGCATTGAAACAATGCTTTCCTGTTTATTTACATTTTGTCATTTAAATTAAATATTAAGAGACAAGAACCATGAAGACGTGCAGCTGTTCAATAAGTGGTTATTATGGTTGGCAAGTTAATGTTCTCGTTATGATGTTTCAGGTATATTACACGTAATTTATTGGAGCAAAAAAAAAAAAAAAAAAAAAAAGGATTATTCTACGAAAACTAATTTTATATACGTAACTTATAAAAATAAATTTATATGTTAATTATCTTGCATATTTAAGCACAAATTTTTATTTGATAAATATTTTATAACCTCTTTATATTATATTTATATAAACAAAAAATTCCCGGATTTTTTTTTTAATTTTAGAAAACTGGCTCTGTGCGCTTCTTACACTAGTATTATAAAAGCACAATTTATTTAGAGGTGATTTCAAAACTTCCTTGTGTATATTTTATTGCATATTGTTGTAGAAAGAAATAAGTTTGAATATTATACTAAAGAATAAATTATTGAACAAAGATTTTATTGCTTATATTATAATGTATCTGATTTAACTTTCACAGCTGGATATCTGAAGAGTTAACGCTATATCATTTTTCTCCTTTTAAATATGTTCTACATTTTAAATGTTTAAAATTGTCACATATCAAATACTCCTAAACATTTATTTGATGAAAGTATATTTAAGAACTGCTGTTAAAATATCTATGATAAAGGCCTGTAATTGAGTAATAAATGAATTTCTTGATAAGTATGGTTCTGTATGTACAAGTATGTAGATCTAGTGGTAACCATACTTGTTTCGTAGATCCAAAGGGTTCAAACATGGTCATGGTCTCTGGGAATTTTAGATCTAAGTGATGATTCCATCGGAAGGAAAGTAAAGTCCTGTATCATAGATTTACGGCTCATAAAAGAAATTCAGGCCTGAAAGAAGAGCAAAATTTGTCGCTTAAATTGCACAGGAAGTTAATGGCCAGAAATGTTAAAACAGAGTCCTTAAATAAGTCAAATAAAAATCACAATTATAAGATTATTACATAACTCTTTAGTTATTTATTAAAAGCTGCCATCAATGTAGTTAATATGCTGAAGTCGTTAAACATGATTGTGGCTATACACGAATCTACAGAATCCAAAACAAAGCAATACACCGTTGATCACACTAATATTTATCATTGTCATGATGTTGCAATCAAGTGTAAAGCCATACCTGAAGTAGTTTTTTTTTTTTTTTTATTGTTCAAGCTAAGTAGGCTACCTGTGATTTTATGGACAGTGGACCAATAACAGAAAAAAACTTTAAAGCAGAGCTGAAAGTGTTGGGATTGATAAAGAAAAAAAAAAAAAAAAAAAAAAAAGGTATAGTAACTTGTGTTTTGTTTCCGAGAAGCGAAATATCAAAATGTAGTAGTGATCTATCTTTTCCTTCATTTTCCTCGACTTTGTTATACTGCTTGACCCAAGGGTTGGAGGTATTCTGAAACAAACTGCTTCACTTGTTAATAATATTAATTTTCACTTCCCCAATTCAACTGCATCTGCAACAGTTTCTTTGTCTTTTTTGGCATTTATTTGTTGATGTACTGAACCAAGTGCTGCGATTGTATCGGCAACTCTGTAAGAAAAGTTAACGGAAAACCTAATAATTGAAAAATGGAGTTTCTCAGTTTCATCACGCTGATGACCTGAGATGTTAAAGAGCGTCCATAAATAAATCAATCAATCAGTTTCACCAAACGAAGCAGCAACTTCGCTCATTGTATTTAAATTGATTTGATTAAAGACAAACATGATGTATCGATCTTTAGCGATATTTTCCCCTTGATTCACTGAACATATCACAAAAAAGTTAGCCTGTTTGTGAAAAACTTTACATGTGATCAGACATCTACTGACATGCGACTGGGAAGAAGAGTTGAAATGTGGGAAGAAGAGTTGAAATGACCTGGAAAAACTCAAACGTATATTCTGGCGAAACGTCGGGCTTCATACAAACCGCTAGACCACGGCTGGATAATCCCATAAGTGGATAATCCCATAAATTTATTCACAAAACATAAAATATTTCTCGTTTTCCTCTTTCTATTAGTTATGAGTTTTTTTTTCATATCTATAAAAATTAATACATCACAATGAATGCCCAATATTTGTAGCACGTTATCATTATAATTTATAAATGTACCTTATCTATAAACAGAATGCAATATCCAAACACTATTAAGGAAAAAGGAACATGACAAGTTTTTAACATGCTCATTACCTTCTTAAACTGAATGTATTAAAATATTTCTGATGAGATTTGGGTTATGTACACAAACCGTGGCTCCTCAACATCACAGTTTGAGCATTAACTGCAATAATTGTTCTATATCGAGCATTTAGTAGTTTTGACTTTTTCATCCTCTAAGTGCAAAGTTTAATTATTGTGAATTCTAAGTTTTATCGAGTTAAATGTATCTTACAATTTCCGTTTTTGGTGTTTATTCCAATTTGTATTCTTTAATTCAAGTCAAATTCTTGTTGAAACGCTAAATAGGGGGATTTGGCAATAGAAAACGTGTTCATTTCCCTTCCTATATCAACAATTTAGGTTGAGCATCGGCTGGAGAGGAGGGGAGATAGCAGCCAGAAAATAAATTCTGCTTTGATCAATCCTTCAAAAGTCAGTTGGCAGTATCGGTATCGGTTGAGAGATATAAAAATATTAACAAGATGTTTGAAGAACAATTAGATAAGCATTGTAATTAATAAGAAATAACTAATCTCTTACTTTTCCTCACGAAACACCAGTGAGCACTAGCAAAATTTTTGTATATTTTTTTGAATTTGTCATAAATCTAGAAATGACAATTATGACTGAATAAATAAAGCAGAAATATAAATAAAATCACACTAAGAACATAAAAGATTAAGTCTATCCTCTAGAATAACATGTTGATCCTGATGGTGTAGTGGTTACCATACTAAACCCAAGATCGTGGGTTCGATCCCGGCCAGGATCGATGGATCTTTTCGGGCGAAAAATCTTAAGTATGGCTTCCTTCGGAAGGGAAGTAAATCCGTGGGTCCCGTGTGGTACATTTACGGCACGATGAAGAACTTCAAGTTTGAAAGAAGAGGCCTCTGAGCCGTTTCACCCCCTGAATAGAATGGGACGCTGATGACCTGAGATGTTAAAGAGCATCCGTAAATAAAACAAATTTAAAAAATCTAAAATAACACCAAATAGATAGCAGACATTTTGGATACTTTTATGTGAACTGGTAAACTACGATAGATATAAACATAGAAGAGAAAATTATAAGGTTTATTGTAACTTTTAATAAGAACAGGAAACTATTCTATAAGTATTGGGCACTACGGTTAATATAACATTTATAAGGAAAATATAACGCATTTTCTATTAACAGAAATGAAATGTTCTTAAATGAAATATAAAGAAACTGTTTTGTTATTATTTTTTGCATTACTACCAAGTCCACCAATCATGATGATCTAATTAGGAAGGGTCACAACTTGTAAAGGAGAACAGAACAAAAGTATTTTAGTTTTGTTAAGGGTCATAAACAAAACATCCTTACAAATATCTGGTGCTATGGTGAAATAATATTGATAAGAGAGGTAGGAATAGGTGGAGCGATGTAAATTTTCCTATGCAAGCAGTGCAGAGGTCAGAAAAGGGTCGCGTGTTGTCAGTTAAAGTGGATCACATTATTTGGAAGCTGTGAAAGTGCATTTATGGAGTTGGTCATTTTGTCCTGCGGTGTTCTACAATGAGACAGGCAGTAATTGTGAAACTGTTGGTAGTTAGTTTACTTTGGTATTTCAGAAGATCCACCTACAGGAAAAGAGTGTGTTATTTTCGAACAAATAAAGAAACGGCTTTTTGAAGGGAAAAGTTTTAAAGTAGAGATTTGTAATCTTGTAATCGACGAGAAAATACCAGATGGAGAAAATAATAGTGCTGTGAGAGGTGAAGCAATGTCACCAGTGGCAGATGTCTAGGGAAGCAGCAATTCATCTTATAAGCCATCACCTATTAAGGAAAAGAAAGAAACTTCCGGAAGAATATCTGGCAGACGTATACAAAATATGGACAAAACAACCAAGGGGAAAAAATTGACACTTTGATGCTACCCATGCTTCATCCTGGATTAGTAACTGATATGATACTTCGTCCGGAACTTTAACAATTTTGGCATGAAAAGAGAAACAAAGAGCAAGACTGTGTTATAAAAATTCGAAATCATGCTTAAAAAATGTCATCCAAGCCCAAAAATCAGGCAGGGTGATAAACCATGAAGTGCGTGACCATTTTATACCAGAGACAGGAAAACGCCATAATACATGACAGCACATTGAGAATCTAGATCATGGATTTTATGTCATTCTATTGCATGTTCGTCTAAAATTATTTATTTACTTCATAATAGTCCATGTGATATCTCAAGAGTCGCAGTATTCCCCTCGTAACTGGAAGGACTGATAACTCCTATTGAAATTGTCCATTAAAATTAATATGGTGGATATAAACAGCATATCTCTATGAATATAAGGATTTAATTTGCGCGACAACATGTCGTGGCCTTTCCTCATTTAATTTTTCAGAAGTGATTTCGCAAGTATACAGACCTCAATCTTTAAGCCTTCCCACACTTGTTGGGCATATTTCCTTCACACCCTCCTCTCCTTGCTCTTAGAATCGGACAATCCTTAGCTAGACACAGTCCTCTGATTTATCCACTAAAATTATCATTTGGAAATACAACGACCGCATACTGACAGTACTTCTTTAATTGTGTCTGACAATTAGGACATGATGGTAATTTATCATGTTCTGTGCAATGCTGATTTGGTGAGGCAGCTGCCTGCCCTCTTAAACAAGACCTGCTTATGAACAACTCTTATCCTGTGAAGGTCAGGGATGAGTTAAATTTATAATGCACTTTTTAGCTCCTTTTTAAGGCTAGCATTTCTTTTTCTGTTATAGGAACTAGGACCATTATTGCTGCAGAGTTATTTTTAGTTAGCATGTTTAGTCTAACAAAAAATATACGTGTAATATAGAGAAATTAAAGAAACATGAGCTAATTGCGGTGTTTTTACACCGAACGTGTGCACATGTATTTCTAGCCGTAGACTGAAATAAGAACACTAAGCTTCTGGCTGTTAATGTGGTTCTGAGCTCAGTAATAACGGGTGACATATTTTGTTCTGTATCTAAACCCGAATGAATTATGGCTCAGTCTGTGTTTTCTACTGCACAACATATTTTATTCATGACTAATATGTGTTAACACTGTCAGCTCCTCAAACTACAAAGAGGATACTAAGAAATAATCGCGGGTATAAAAGTTCCAGGCTCTTTAACGTTTCAGGCAACAGTTTTTTTTTTATGGACGCTCTTTAGCATCTCAGGTTATCAGCGACCCATTAAATCAGGGCGTGAAAAGGCCGATAAATTTTGCTGTTTGTGGTAAGTAAAACCTCTTAAAATAATCAAGGAAACTGTTATATGCTTTATCCGCACCACACTATGATAACGGATGGCAGCAACGAGCGCTGCTGTCGCCAATAGGTAAAACAGCTTAAGTTGGTTCATGCAAGGGCTGTTCAATAAAGAATTATACGATGGGGCAACGTGCCTTTACTCATTCCCATACCTTTAATAATGATTCTTCTCAAAATAGTCCCCGTTGGAAAAAATGTGCTTGTCTAGGCATTTCTTTCAGTCTTCAAAGATATGCTGGAAAGGTTTTTATTTTTTTGACACGTCCATCAGAATCGCCTTCTTAGTGTTCAACACTGTTTCCGATGGTGGAAAAGGCTCCCACAAAGGTGTTTCTTCAATTTGGGGAAATGAAAAATGTCGCATTGGCCTAAATATGAATTTTACGGAGAATGAGGGTCACACTTCTCGAAGATGTTTGTGAGATACGCTGCAACATTTACAATGTGTGTCCATGCATTATCGTGGCGCAGCATCCAGCTTGTTGCCAGGAAAGGTGGACTTTTGCTTGTGATATGGGCTATGGTCTTGCAGATATTTCTGAATATCTAAGTAGTGTTGTCCAGTTAACGTTATATGTATGCAGGTACATGCAGACAACCCATTCCTTGAATCGAAAAATGAGATGACCATAACTTTCCCAGCAGAAGCACCGATTTTTTGCTTTTTCCTTTATGATCCAAATGATAAAGCCAAATTTCAGGGGATCTTGTAGGGGGAAAAAAAACAAAAACAAAAAAAAACAAAACAAAAAAAAAAAAAAAAACACATGCATCTTCAACTGCAACGTCTGTTGTCTTGAAATTCATCGTGCAGAAGCATTTCTCATTTGCAACTTTGTTACCAATGTAGGGTGGCACCATGTGAACTTTTCATAATTTCTGAAAGTATTGTTAACGTAATTAGATATCCCCCTTTATCAATGACAGTGGCTGTGTTAATGTTTTCTTCCATTAGAACATGTACTGGAGTGCCGGGTTCACCTTTCTTTTAAAACCGATTGCCCTCCCTCTTTAAAACATTTAAACCATCTTCGAGCTGCACTACGAGACAGAACAAAACCTCTATAGGCCACAGCTGAAGATGATAGCTGGAAATAAAAAGGAAAATGTACCAAATGAACATTTGCATTAATTAAATAAGTTATACTTACGAAGCTGTAGACAATGGAGTGGTAATGTATCGTACACTTATGTATTCAACTTGTCCACACTAAACTCCACTTACATAATACTAATGCTGGCCGACTACTGTTACTGAAAACAATGGCTGAATACCCGCTTAAGCAGCAGTACCAGCTCAACTTTGGTCCAAAAACATGAAATTAAACTAGAAGTTAATCCACTGAAACAACTTCACAGCCCAATGGAATTATCCACATGGGAAATTTTTTTAATCTTAAAAATATAAAGAAAACTTAATGAACTTTGATTTTCCCCCTATGGATAAACTCAAGTACCTACTGCAACCACCACAGGATCAACCATTTCGAATAACAAAATGGGTACGAGTTCTGCCGAAACATGTAGTTTTATGTAATGAAGTTGCATACATAAATGTAGGATATTTTGCATCAAGTTAACAATTTATTGTAAAATAAATTTTAGCATGAGAAATGATGCATGTTGAAAATAATTCTTTATTGATCAGCCCTCGTAGTTCATTTGGTTGCTCCATACAAACACCAAGACTGTTTCCCTATATGGTTATTAAATGCATTTAATTTACGAGGGCTACGTAAAAGTATAATTTATGATACAAATGTAGGGATTAGGCATCCAGAATAATGACCAGTAATTTGCTATACAATGTTGACTGAACTATGTAATTTCAGGATTTTCTGAGAAAGACATTGAACATGATATATCAGACTTGAGCATGAGAATGCCTGGACTCCAAAAAAATAAACAAGCTTAGAGGAAATGTTGATCCTTCACATAAATTTAACGAACTTTACAAAAGCAGAATACAGAGACAACCAGTGCTGTGGTTGGGAGGGTAGAAAAGTAGGGAGTACTGTTAAAATTACTTACCATTATGCCAAAGCAGTCTCCAGATGAACTGCACTCCATTATGGTGTTTGTTCTTGACAGATATCCTTCCAGATTGCTTGTAAAGCAAGGAGCAAAATGCTAAATCTTCTATTAGAAGACTTTTATTTCCTTTCTTAATGCAGGTCTAGTTTGTTAAATACTCTTTTGCAACCTGAAGTGGTACAAATCTATATGTAATCCGCACCAAACTACAAAGTATTGGTACTTTCAAGTTGGTGTCAATATATTCCCCGAAGGCACTTTGCTGGTCATTAAGGTAACATTCACAGAATTGTAGTTGCTTGCACCACCACATATTATCTTTGTTCCAGGCCGGTTTTTTGTATTTATGAGAGCCAGATTTCTATAGAATCTTTTCCATTTCTACCACACTAAAATTTTTATGTAAACTTCGAAATTACAGCAGCTGATTTGATATTTTCTGTTGACCAAATAGTCTGTTATTCATTCTGATATAGAATATATCTGATTTATAGGGAGTTAAAAACATTTATCCCTTTAGAAAAGTCATTAAAAGGATAATGCAAACCATTAAATATTGGTGTTCCACGTCCTTTACATGGAAATCCTTAAATTTTCAAGTATTTTTGTAAACTTTTTGAGGTAATTTTGTTTTACCCTTCTCAAAAAAATCTGGTCAAAAGGCTAACTGGCTAAAAGACAACAGAGAATGATATTTATTCTTCTGGACTACATTAGAGACCTGGTTAAGTTAAATCTCAGTTTAGGCTATCTTTAAAAAAAATTTTCCTAAACATGTTTAGTTTTCTCAGAAACTATGATAGCTATTTCATAGAAAAATAAAATAAAAATAAACAAAAACAAATTATTTGTAATTCAGAATTATTTTATTTCAAAGTATAATACTATTAACTAATAAATTGTTTGCAGTATTAATCACATTCAATGAACTAAAATTAAATTTAATCACCAGAGATAAAACTATTTGCAACTAATCCAATTATTTATACTACCTTCAGAAACATTTTCATACAGATTTTAAATTACTTAATAAAATTATTAATTTATTAAAATGGTCATTAATATAAGGCATAGTTTTACTTTTGTCCATCTTGTCAATGACATTACGACTAGTTAAGAGAAAAATCTAAATGTGAGTTTAAGTGTGTTTGAATGACATTTTCTTAAAAGTATCCAAGGTTTTGTGCACTTTTTATGTCATTCATCCATTTACTCATTATTGGTACTACAGTCCATGAAGGACCCGAGCCACCATAATTAACTAAATCCACTCTTCTGCTTGCTGTCTCCATCTTCAGGTTGTCCTTCACATCTTTGGGCAGTCTTTTCCCTAGGTGTACAAATAATACCCTTGTTTTCAGGCATTAGTGTTCTAGTATTCTAGCCATCTTAATTTACCTTTCTTAATGAATATTATATTTTATTCTCCAAACAATTCATTCTGCATTTAATTTTCAAAACCTGGTCCATACATCCTCAAAACCTTCCTTTCCCAAATTGTCAATATATTTTGACTAATCACCCAAACCTCACAATTTTTTGTCTGTAGGGAGGGGGTTTCGTTTTACTCAGGAAGTTCATATGAAGCCATTTGAATTTCTTCCAACCTCTCACTTTGACCTCACTCAAAGATTTTTTCAAAGATTCATCTTCCATCAAGTCCCTTATCTGTTATTCATTAAGACACTTTTGTTAAGTGTTTTGCAGGTGAAATATTATAAAATGTTTTTAAGAAGCTTTTAGCTAAAGCAAGTTCATTTTGACAAATAGACAAATGATTATGCATACACAGTGAAACAATATGGTTCAACAATGGTAATGCTCAAGACAATGAACATTTGCAAAAAATTACGTAAATAAAAAGAAAATTAAGAATAAATAAAAAACAGATTTGTAATGAACACATTATACATTTCTTGTAGATAATCTACTATTTTTGGTGTAAATTCTCAAAGACCAGTGTTATTAAATACATTGAATTCACACACACCAAATCATAGATACTGCAAATATTTTCTACATCTCTTAAAAGATGTCAAAATGCTTAACACTACATAATTTAACAAATAAAAGTTGACTTAGGATGCAGTTTTTAACTGCAAATAAATAAAATCGACACATTTAGTTTGGGGGAAGGAAAAAGAAAAGGGGAGGGGAAAAAAAAATTATTAATGGTCTATTTTAATTACAAAAAATATAAATAGGAAATTTCATAACTTTTATTGAACCTTTATTATTACAGAATTATGCATGTTATTAGAAACGCAGCTTTTGGAAGAACCACTTATTCTTGCCAGAGTTGTACCTGAAAACAAAGACAGTACATTATAAACTGTTTTACTGAAAGCAGTGCATAAGCCATTCCAGTAATGCATGTATATTGGTTCATATTTTAAAATATCATTTCCCCTTAGAAATTTCACCAACAAATCATAAATTTCGGATTGGATTATGTAATTTTATACTTCATTTGCAGATTTTACATTATAACAAAAAAGTCAGTAGCCTAACATTTAAGTTTTGAAAGTGCTTTGTATGGCAAGGTTACAAAATTGCCTTCTGTTCTTTACAAACAAATTTGTTAATCATGCTTTAAATTAATTTTGTTTTAAGCAGAAAAGAACTGAAAATCACAGTATTGTGATATTTGAAATTTGTTATAATACAGGCAGGAAAATAACTTAATAATGTGTCATTATTCATAATGTTGCACTGCACTTTTTTGATTAGTGTTAAATGCCCATTTTGCAGTGCACTATGATCTTGTTCAGATTATTTAGGTAAAGGCTTTCACCCTTCAATTTCCATAGCTCGTCATTGTTTATATGGGGCAGAGGAGAGTGATTAGACTTCTCCCTTAATGCTACCATATTGAAGTCTAAGATAAAATCAGGAATAATAAAATTTAACAGTTTCAATCTAAACCTAATTCCAAATTTAGCATAGTCTTCTGTTTTTTTTATTAGCCAATACCTGATATCAAAGTGTTCAGGTAAATCATACTTTCCACTACACTTCATATCTGAGCTTTTATAAGTTTGATGACACTCACCTTTATCGTTATATTTCGTGGCAATAACTGCAAAATTGGGGGAAGGCAAAGATCTGAGAGAGAGAGGCGAGTTGAAAGTGTGGTCAAATACTTGAGAGTATAATGCTCACCTAATATTTTTTGCTGAGGCAGATTAGTTATTAGTTGGGCACCAATAGTACAAAAATTAAATTGTAATTCAATTACATTTTATCACAGTGCATTTAAATGGACACTCCACCGCTAAGTGTGGTCAGTGACAGCAATAAGTGCTCCTAACCAGTTCCTTTGATTTCAGTGCCCCAGCCTAAAGCAGTCTTCATATTGTTCAAAGTTTTAAACATAAGTCATTAAACAGGTATATTCTTAGTTTTTGAATTGCGGGAATTTTTACAGTGAAATATAGTATAACATAACAAATTATTATTGAAGAAATCACTCAAATTTCACTAATTTAGTTCCACTTACTTGGACATGTTTCAAAGGCGATTGCCTTCATCGTCAGCATGATCCCAATGTCCGCTTCCCCGCGTGGTATTCAGATGTTGCTCCGTAGATTTTATGAACTTTGTGATAAGGTTGCTATTGTTTGGAAGATCAAAATTAACCAAATTTTCTTTGTTTTTATTTATGAATATGTTTTCCCACACTGTCAATTCTATTGGTTTTTGAAGAGCTTTTAAGAGTTTTGGTACCTTTTGGAATTCGTGGTTTTTTTGCCAGAAATGATCTGCCACTGCTGATTTTTCCATGTGCTTATATTTTACATGCCTCATGTGTTCCTTAAACCGTATGGAGATATTTCTTTTTGTTTTGCATTTATGAAATTGCTTGCAAAGATTGCAATATGAAATATATAGGCAAAACAAAAAGAAATATCTCCATACGGTTTAAGGAACACATGAGGCATGTAAAATATAAACACATGGAAAAATCAGCAGTGGCAGATCATTTCTGGCAAAAAAACCACGAATTCCAAAAGGTACCAAAACTCTTAAAAAGCTCTTCAAAAACCAATAGAATTGACAGTGTGGGAAAATATATTCATAAATAAAAACAAAGAAAATTTGGTTAATTTTGATCTTCCAAACAATAGCAACCTTATCACAAAGTTCATAAAATCTACGGAGCAACATCTGAATACCACGCGGGGAAGCGGACATTGGGATCATGCTGACGATGAAGGCAATCGCCTTTGAAACATGTCCAAGTAAGTGGAACTAAATTAGTGAAATTTGAGTGATTTCCTCAATAATAATTTGTTAAGGTATATTCTTAATTACCTAGTGAGTCAATTTGATAATCTTATGCTCCACTTACTGTTGAATTATGCAAAACTAGTATTGCAGGCTTTTGCCTGCATCCTCAGTTGGGAGTCAACTGTCAGATTCATTGTTGGTTGGCTGGACTTGGTGTAGCTCTGGAGAACATTTTATGAACTTCTGGATTGATTTGTCTTCTTAATTCAGAAGTTCATAAAATGTTCTCGAGAGCTACACCAAGTCCAGCCAACCAACAATGAATCTGACAGTCGACTCACAACTGAGGATGCAGGCAAAAGCCTGCAATACTAGTTTTGCATAATTCAACAGTAATTGGAGCATAAGATTATCAAATCAATTGACTAGATAATTAAGAATATATTAGTTGCTTCACTGTATTGGTTCCAACACGAAATTAAATTTTATATTCATTAAATATACGTTTTTTTCAATTTACTATGCAATTATAATGCCAAAAAGCAGTACACTTTAAAACACAGAATTTGCAAGTACACTTATGTGAAAAACTCTTACACGGCAATTTATAAGAAAATGCCACAGTATACACACCTCACAGATGTGCTGTTCATAATCTTATGAATACATTTAGGGAACAGAGGATGTTCTCAGTAAGAAACCAAAAGTAACCTGCGATAAGCCCTAATGAGGGGAAACTATAGAAAGTTTAAACCAAAGTCTAAAGAAATCTCATCAGCAAAAGCTTGCACACGAAGTGGTAATTTTGTAAACCTCAGCTTGGAATGCCATCCAATTTTTTAAAATTAAAACTATATAACTATTGTAAGAATAGTAGGTACATGTTAATGTTAAATAGAATCTCTCTTCACCCTTAAGAGTGATCCTGATCAAAACAATGTCATGTGATGTCACTAGCATCACTATGTGGAGTAAAGTACAACACAGTAGCAATGCATGTAATTCATATTAGCAATCTAAATCTGAGCATGGGTTTAGTAATAAATACCATCTGCTGTACAAAAAAACAATACATATATTTAATTACTGCTGATTTATGAAATTGAGCACCTTGCTCGATTCAGCAGTTGTTTAAACAAGACAAGCAGTTTGTACTTGTTACTGATGCTACCAAACAATCTGTTGCTGCTCCTACAGGGACATTATCTAAAGCATAAACCAAGCAAGTCTTTAATTAGTGGTAAGAAAACAGTTGTTTTAAACATATTTTCAAAGTTCTAACACCAGAATTTACTGGTCTCTTGTCCTTTCATATAACCCACAACTGCACTACAAATTCGAAAAGGTTTTCAAAAAATTTAATATAAAGCTAGCCCCTATCAACAGATACAATATCAAGAACCTCTTAAGCACAAAATTAAAAGACAAGATACCCATAGAAAAGAAATCAGGAATATACGCCATAGAATGTTTAGACTGTAATTTGAAATACATAGGAAAAACCAAGAGAAATCTCTCAATCCGGAAGAAAGAACATTTTAGAACCATCAAATTTAAACAGACGGAAAAATCGGCAATGGCACATCATTATTGGAACCAAAATCATTAAATAAATTAAGAGATAAAACTTCTAAAAGAAACAAAGATCCCATTTGAATTAGCCGACTGGGAGAATATTTTCATCTTAAAATATCATAAAATCGCTATGAATTTGACCATTTGCCATGGGATCACCTTTCTAGATTCATTTCAGATCTACCAGAAGTCACCACAGTTCACACAACAATTTGCAAGGGTCCAACACAAGCATCAGAAACCACTGGGTCAAAGGCTGAGGGTGGGAACGCTGGTTCCCGAAACTTTGTTCCAACTTAGGAAAATATAGTAAGTGAAGTGTGTACATAAGTTACCCATATGTATCATTTTAAATGTAGTACTAGTTTCAAGAACCATTGTTCTCATCCTTAGCTACCGGTGGATTGTTGTATGATTCGTGATACTGTGGGAAGGTATATTCCGCTCTGGTGGATATGTGTTGAAATTACAGTGTATTCATTTAAGTACTTTTGAAAAATAAGACATTTTTAAAAAATTCTGTTGGAACTTACACAATAAACTTTTTAATGTTTACAGTTTATATTTTCATCCCTGGAAGTGTCCAAGTTCACTAAACTGTCTCTGCATTTGTAAATGTACATTTTCTTCTATGTTAATAATTCTGTAAGTCCTTGTACAGATTTTAATAGGTTTGGTTTGCTTTATTCACTTTAACCAGGAGTAATATCTCATTTCTGGACAGAACACTACGACATAGTGAAAAAGGACTACTTATTAAAATCAGTATTATGACCTACAAAATTAGTAACATGGGAGAAGATCTACATTTACAAATACAGACAGTTTAATGAGCTTCGACACTTCTGGGGAAGAAAATAAATTAAGTTCATCACACCTCTACCATAGCAGAATACACATTCCCAAATCATTACGAATTATCCTGCAGTTGACCGATAGCAGAGGAAGCAAATAATAGTTCGTAAAACTGTACTACGTATTATAAACAAGTGGAGCAATAACAGTGTTTAGTTCCACTCAATCATACAATGGTCTTAATTATTTAGCCTCATTGTATAAATTCCAATTAACATTTCTAGTTACATTATGTTTGCTGATGTCAGGATCCCTCCAAGTGAGAACAGATGATACAACTTTGCAAGTGAAGAATAACTTTTGATTCTTATTTAATTTCTTGCCATGAAGCATAGTGCTATTTAAATCCCATAAAAGTGATACAACAGGTATTGAAGCAAAGAAAAACATGACATTGCACAGAAAATGCCATCGTGTGGTCAATTCATTTGGATTTAAATTTTTCCTTTCTTATTAAAATTTTTTAAAAATTGTAAAAACTAATAATTTTTTTTCATATGGAACTAACACAGTGAAGCTCACATTAATTAAATCTGTTGTCCAACTCTCTTCATGCTTCACTAACCTTAAAAATATTCGGAACCAGTTTCAAAGATGTTACCTTCATCTTTGGCCGTGGACGACTGGTGTGAAAGGTTATTACGTAGTATGAGAACCAATGTTCCGCTCTGGTGAAACTTTTATGAAGTTAAAATTTATATTTTCTTCTTTCGGAATGTCAAAATTCCTCAAATGATCCTTATGTTTATAGATTTAAATATTTTCCCAAAGATCCAGTTCTACTGGTCCCTGCACAGCTCTCAATGATTCAACTTCTTTTTTATATCATGATTTTCAGTCCAAAAATATGCTACTGCTGATCTTTCTATTTGTTTGTATATTTCTCATATGTTCTTTTAGACGTGTCCCCACATTCCTCTAAGTTTTTCCTATGTAGATCTTATCACATTCAGCACATGAAATCTTGTAAATTCCTGCTTTTTTTTTTTTTTTTGGTGTATTATCTATAGTATTGTCTTTCAAAATGTTGGTTAGACTAAATCTATTAGTGGGGGCCAATTTTATATTAACATCTTTAAATATTTTTTGAAATTTACACATCACTGTTATATTATATGTCAAATTTTTAAGGGACATTTTTTCTTTAATTATTGATAATGTAGTGGAATTTTCAATTCTTTTCTTTCTCTGGATTTTTTTTATCTTATTATGTATTAAATCTTCATTAAAACCCTTTAAAGTTGCTATTTCTTTTATTTTTTTAAATTGCATGTTATATTCTTCTTTACTATTGGTAAATTGATCAATCTGCATATCAAACTATTAAAAATTGCATGTTTGTGAGCTATAAAACTATTTTCTTTGATATAATTATCTGCATGTGTGTCCTTTCTATATATGCCAAATTTCAAGTTTCCTTTACTTTTTATAATTTTAATATCCAAAAAAGGCAGCATATTGTCTGTTTCCATTTTATGTGTGAATTTTATGTCTCTATCTTGAATATTCAAAATCTTTAGTGCATCCTCAATTAACTTTTTATTAACTATGGCAAAAAATATCATCCAATTAATTGAAGAAATAAAGGATGTTAAATTATTACCTACACATACACTAGTGTTGTTTGATGTGATCTCATTGTTCCCTAGCATACCTAGAAAAAAACTTTTAATCATTTTACAAAAATGGTTAATAGAAGTAGGAATCAGTGAAACAAACAGAAAAGAGTACACACATCTGACAAACATTTGTATTAATCAGTCATATTTTACATTTCATAAACGTTTTTATACAAAACAAACAGGCTTGACCATGGGCAATCCTCTATCTCCTTTCCTGGCAAATCTTTACATGAGTAATTTGAAACACATATTACTTTGGCCTTTCCACACTTCTTTAAGTGTTGGTACAGATATGATGATAAAAGTTTCACCAGAGCGGAACATTGGTTCTCATACTACGTAATAACAACCTTTCACACCAGTTGTCCAGGCCAAAGATGGAAGTAACATATCTTTGAAACTGTTTCCAAATATTTTTAAGGTTAGTGAAGCATGAAGAGAGTTAAGACGACGGATCTCATTTCCCTTTCTTGTTTGGAGTAAACTTTTATTTTACCAAATGCATGCTCAACTTAGATTCTAGAGGGCCACAAAAACATATCTCTAGGATCACTTGTTCACATTCTATAATTTCAGAAACACTAATATAATATTAAGTATATAGAAATTAAATTGTTAATTGGAACTTGCACAGTGAAGCTAATCATATAATTGATATCATTGCATGATTCAGTTGAACTGCACACTCTTAAAGCTTCACTTACTTGTCATAATGTGTGGAACCGGTTTCCAGAATATTTAGTTCTCATTTTCAGCCCGGTGAAAGTTCAACTGTCTGATCAATCGTTGAGCTGGGGGAATGTGTATTCTGCTGTGGTGGCGGTGTGATAAACTTGTAGTTAATGTTTCCTCTCCGGCAGCGTCGAAGTATATTAGACTGCCTTTGTATTTGTTGATGTTGATTTTCTCCCAGGTTGCTAGTTCCGTAGGTCCTTGTACTGATTTGAATAATTTTGCTTTATTTATTGTGTGTTGATTTTGTGTCCAAAAATGATATGATACTGCTGATTTCTCTATTTGCCTGTACTTTATGTTGCTGAAATGTTCCTTTAACCTTGTTTCTCTTTGTTTTTTCCAATGTAGATTTTTTTCACATTCTGCACAATTTATTTTGTAAATACCTGGTTTTCCTCTTGTGGAATACTGTCATTTACATAGTCTATCAGTAAGTCTATTAATCGGTGTCAATCTGATATTAAAATCTTTTAAGAATATTTTGATATTTTTTGTAGCCCATGAATATGTGAACTTCTTAAAAATTACCTTACCTTTTCTTGCTAAAAGTGTTGTTTCTTTGATACATTTTTGCCTCTTGTTTGTCTGCATTTATTTGTGTACTTGTGCTTTTTTTAAAACCATTTTTAACAGCTGTTTCTATTTGTTTGTATTCATTAAAATATTCTTCTTTGCTAATTTGTAGGTTAACTAGCCGGTGTGTTAAACTGTTGATAACTGCATTATTGTACGCTGTGGGGTTAAAACTGTCAGCTCTGATATGATTATCTGCATGTGTACTCTTTCTGTATATTCCAAATTTCCTTGACATGACATGAAATCTTCCATTTGTTTGTATTCATTAAAATATTCTTCTTTGCTAATTTGTAGGTTAACTAGCTGGTGTGTTAAACTGTTTATAACTGCATGTTTGTGGGGTTAAAACTGTCAGCTTTGATGTGATTATGTGCATGTGTATCTTTCCTATATATTCCAAATTCCAGATTTCCTTTACATGATATGAAATTATTTTTTTTACTCATTGAAATATTCTTCTTTGCTCATTTGTAGGTTAACTAGCCGGCGTGTTAAACTGTTGATAACTGCATTTTTGTGGGGTTAAAACTGTCAGCTTTGATGTGATTATGTGCATGTGTATCTTTCCTATATATTCCAAATTCCAGATTTCCTTGACATGATATGAAATTATTTTTTTTACTCATTGAAATATTCTTCTTTGCTCATTTGTAGGTTAACTAGCCGGCGTGTTAAACTGTTGATAACTGCATTTTTGTGGGGTTAAAACTGTCAGCTTTGAGGTGATTATCTGCATGTGTATTCTTTCTATATTCTTCTTTGCTAATTTGTAGGTTAATTAGCCAGGTGTTAAACTGTTGATAACTGCATGTTTGTGGGGTTAAAACTGTTTGTCTTCAATGATTATCTGCATGTGCATCCTTTCTATATATTCCAAATTCCAGATTTCATGTCATGTCAAGGAAGGTGAGGATGCTGTGTATATTCTGGTGGTTTGTGCAAGAGTGATATGGAGGAGAAAATTCATTTGAGAAATGGTTAAGGGTGACTAAAATGGTTCTGGAGGGGGGGGAAAAAAATGGATTATCAGCTGAGAGGCTTAGGGTGGTCTTTATGAGAAATGAGGATGAAATGGAAGTGATTGGTGGATTTCAGGTGCTAGAAACTTATTAAGAAAAAAAGAGAGCATATGAAATGGGCAGAGCCTTCAGGTTGCTTGGGTTCCAACTTGCAGAAACAACTTCAGGCAACAAAAAAAATACTACCATAAATCTGTTCTAGTCTTGATATTTTACACCTAACTCATACTAGAATTTTTCATTTCCTTACTTTCAATCAGAATGTATTCTAATTACTATTTGTTAGATAAGCTTCAATGAAATGTACATTTATATTATTATCTTGCTGAGTTTGTCCATTGTACACTTAGTGCTTTGGTTATAGAAATGTAGCCATACCAGCAACAGGTGGGTAGGTGTGCGTGTATGGATGGGGGGGGGGGGCATGTTCCATAGGTGCCTAAATTAATTCATGATGCTCACCTTTCTTCAAACTTAACTTTTGCCTGGAACCTCGCCTTCTTTCTCTTGATGGGGTCCTTCAAATCCTTCACTGAGGTTTTTTCCAAAGTTAAATCTACAGTGTATCGTGTTGGCATTAAATGATTATAGTTCAGCACCTGTAAGATTAATATTCCAGTGTAACAGTACATTTACCATGCAGTATTCTACACAATTATAATCGTTTTCATACTTTCAAGCTTTTTCAACCTACCCATTTTTTTTTCAGTCTCCTAAAAATGTTTAAAATAATTTGCATTGTTTAAAAAGGAAACGTCACAAAACCATTTCTAATTGAACAAACAAAAACATTTTCTCTTATTGTAATGCCTTTGCACACAGTTTATACCAGTTAAACATGGTATAAACTGTGTGCAAAGGCAAGCTTATAGCAGAATATAATGCTAGTGGAGTCGCGTACAGATACCAGCAGTATGCATAAATACTGAAACAACTTTGACATACTAATTATTAATGGGCATAAGCCAAATAAAGCCAGAACCACCAGTTTTTGGGTTTTTAAAAAATGTACTGTTATTGAGGTAATGTATGAGAATAGGTTGCTTAATTCATTCGTTATTTCCCAGTGCTGCCACTTGCGAGGAGGGAAATGCATGCAGAGAACCACCGAAGTCAAAATACAAGTTGTTATATACTGGTAATGGATTTCATAATATATCAGAAGCATGATACTGAGTACCATCGCATAATAACACATCAGTAATGCCCCAATTAAGTGGATAGCTGCAAACCCTTAAAACATATATAAATTTTGTGATATATATTACCAGCAGATTCTAAAGGAGCCATTGATGCCGTGAATGCAATGAATAATTGCAGAGTGCATGGATAGGTGGCTGCAATTTTTTGGAATTTAAAATGTTTTATCAAAATAAGAATTCCGTTGACATTATAGATGCTCCTGTCCAAAGTACACTTAGTGCTTTAGCTATATGAAATGTTGGAGTAGAAGCAACAGGTGTGTGGGTACGTAGCATATTCTATAGGTGCATAATTTAATTTGAAATATAGGTCATAAATGATGCACATACATTGGTATGTGCAATGCATTATTCCACAGGAACTTGTGATGGTAATTAACACTCAGCATGCATAAGCCATAATCCCTGATTGCAGTGGAACCCTTATAAAAACACAAGCACCAAAATAAATATAGGTGGATAAATTACAAGTCACGTGGGACCACAGCTTTTTTGTGATAAATCTGGTAGCTTCTAAATGAGCCATCAATGCTGCAAATGCGATATGCTTGGATTGGTGACTGCAATTTTAAAATTTCTTTCAAAACAAATGGGGAATTCTTAATAGAGCAATGAATTTAGTTGACATTGTAGATGATTGAAATACTTATAAAACTGAAATGCATGAATGCATTTCTCCACTGTAATTCCAAAAGATAATTATCTTCAACACAAAGGAAAATGCCTATGAAATAAAGTGCTCATTTCTTTTGTACCCACACCTAACAGAGAGTGAAAGAGAATAATTCAAATTGGCGTACGATGCCACAAACAGTTAATTTTGCGGGAACCATAACATTCGCATGAGCCTTCAGAGATTACCTACTGCTGCATAAAATTTAATCATGTTATTGTTTGGATCTTCCACCAGGAACAGTCATTTTGTGTCTTTTTATATCACCTAATAAAAACATACAACTCTCGTTCCTCTTTTGAATATCTGCTAATAATAACATAAAACTCTTGATTTAACTCCTACAGTTTTGCTCCTCAAATCCCATGCAACCCTAATGCCTTCTGAAATAATAACACCAAATGAATAAGGTGACTCTCAAACATTACTTTAGTTTGTCTTACATATGATTCTCAGATTAATCGCCGGGCTGAAGTTATGAACACTGTGGTTATAATGGTACATGTTCTCTAATGATGAAAGGCCTCAATGAAATCTATGCTTCAAATCAGGAATTCCCTATAATAGTCATGTGAGTTTGGCCATGGTACTGTGGCCTACAAATTACCAAATTGGACTTCCATTGCGACGCAGCCATATCAACGTTCGCCCAAATTATTACATCGACAAAAACTTATTCAGAATTTTTCTTTCACTTACCTTGACAAAAGGCTTTATCTTCAGATCTTTTATGTATCTTTAATGTTCCCATCAAAGTTTGCCCATTTTATTACATCGCCAAAAACTTATTCCAAATTTTTCTTTCACTTACCTTGACAAAAGGCTTGATCTTAGATCTTTTATGTATCTTTGATCTTCCCATTCTTTTGTGAACTTTCCGTGGATATCTATCGATGCCAGCTACCAGTGCATGTCCATATTGTTTGTCCGCAGTACCATCGTCAAAATTTCTCATTACAATTGCCTTCTTGCCCGCGTATCGCCCACTCAGGACCAATACGACTTTACCTGCTTTCATTATCTTGCCCATTTTGATCTGCAATAAAGAAATTGGCATCGGAAAATAACTGTCTTGTGCATGGAATTAGCATAATTAGCATCGGAAAATAACTGTCTTGTGAATGGAATTAGCATATTTATTGTTTTATTAAAACTTAGATAAAAGAATTTAACATATATATAGCATTATTACTAGTTGACTCTTTATAAATTGTCTACTAGTTACACTGATTGAACAGATTTTAGTTTAACACACGCTGCATTCTTTTACTCACTTTATGGTTATGTCGGAAGAGGAAGTTCTACCACCTTTCAAATCACTCAGGTTAGGCAACCTTATTGAGCCGAATTCCCAGTGTCACCAGCCACAGACTTATACACAGCCTTCTACATTATACTTACACCTGGTTTCAACCTATTAGGAAACAAACACAGAGGCTGACAAACTGACAAGCGCAAGGGTCATTAGCAACTCTCATTTTCTGCTACCTGGTTTCGAAAGTTCGTTTGTATATATGTATATACAAACATATATTTCGTTTTGTAGATTCTGAGTTCAGCGAGAGTTCTACAATATAGAACATGAAATAAATAAATAAAAATGAATTAAGCCCAAAATATTTATCCATATTGTAAAAAGTGTAAGCTATTAAGAATTCCTTAAGAGAATTTTTGAAAGATATGCATTTACATTCATTTCCTAATAATTTAATTCTGTTTACGCTATTATATGTGAATTGCAAAAGATTAGGCATCTTTTGAAAAACCTATAATGAGCTAGTCGGTCTATACAAATCATCCCTGTTTCTAGTATTGAGTCAATTATACATATATTGCATAACATATATATTACATAACATATATACATATTCTCCCGTGAGAAAATGTATATATGAAAAGAGATCTAATTCTCTTCATTTCCTCCCACAGATTATTCTAACAGTTTCTTTTGTAAACGGTAAAACTTTCTCTATAAGAAGAATTATCTCAAAAAACAATTCCATACTTATTTACAGAATGGGAATATAGGAAGTATACCATAAGTAAGGCGTCTTTAACAAGAAGTCATTTAAAACTCTTAGAGCTAAAAGGTTGCAGTAGGTTTGGGAACTATCATTTCAACATATTTTAATTCAGGTATAAGTTGTGGACTAATTTTACAGGAAATAGACGATGCAGCAACAGAAAAAGACTGCTTACATTTATGTATTATTTTGATAGATATAGTGCTTCAGAGTTTGAAAAATGATACTGTGTCTTCAAGTTTAAACCTGTCATTCTTTCTCAATATAGTAGATACGAGTACATAAGTTTCCGGTCTCGCCGATAAGGATCATAGCCTTCGCATAACCCTTATCTGTTAAGTAAATAATTGCAGCTGTAACTTCTACTCTGTTTTCAGTTGTTCAGATATAGTTACATAAAGAACTAAGATTGTGGCATGTTCTAAATGGAATTTCGAGCTGTTATTAAGTTCTTCACAAAAGAAGGACTTGCTTCTAATGAAATTAAACAGCGAATGGACGGTGTATATGGGGAAACATCCTCCTCATGTTCTACCGTAAAAGAATGGGTCAGACTTTTACGAATGGGTCTTGAAAGCATTGAGGACGAAGAGCATGCAGGTGGACCCTTGGAGGTGCTCACTCCAGAAAACATCGCTCTTGCGGAAGGAGAAATTATGGAAGACCCACGGCTCAAAGTTACAGAAATAGCAGCAAGGTTGGGCATTTCTAAAACAACAGTCATGCGAATTATTAATGAACATTTAAAAACGAACAAGATAAGTGCAAGATAGTGCAGGAACAGTTCTGCGAATTATTAACGAACATTTAAACACGAATAAGAATAGTGCAAGATAGGTGCCTATACTTCTTTCCCCAGTCCAAAAGCAGCAACGAGTCATCTGTTGTCAGGCATTTTTGGTGCTCCGTCGTGGCAACGAGAAGTTGTGCAAATCATTGTTACAGGAAATGAAACTATGGTCCTCTACTATGATTCCTTGTCCAAAAGAGAATCAATGGAGTGGAGTAAACCTGGCGAAGCCAAGGCCTCTAAAAGTCAAGGTCACTCAGTCAACCAAGAAGAGCATGGCCACAATCTTTTGGGACTGTGAAGAAATGCTCTTTATTGACTTCAGGGAGAGGAATACCGCAGTAAATGGGGAGTACTATGCTGGCCTACTATACGGACTACGTGCTTCCATCAAAGAGAAAAGGCGAGGAAAGCCTTCTTTATGATAAGTGCCTGTGCACATAGCTCTTGTTGCAAAGGAAGCTGTGAAGAAATGTGGCTTCAAGGAGATCGGCCATCCACCCTACAGCCCAGATCTAGCTCCCAGTGACTATTTACTTTTCTCAAAACTCAAGAAGGAACTTCGAGGAAGGAAATTTAAGTGTGACGATGATTGATGGATGTTATTTATGCCCATTTTGCAGACAAGACGTCTGACTAATTTTGGAGGGGGGGATTGAAATGTTAACTCAAAGATGTGAGAAGTGTGTTGCAAGGGTAACTATATTGAAAAGTGAAATAATTTTTTTGTCTTTATCATACCTAGAAAATGGTTATGCCGGAAACTTATGGACTTATCCTCGTAAGGTAAAGATATTTCATCTTGCTCCTTTAATAAGATATTTCATCCTTGCTCGCTTAATATGCTGCTATTTCTCCAGCATCTTCAATTTCTAATTCTAGTTCTAAACCTTCCTGTGCTCCACAAACGTTTGAACCCTCTGATTACTCTTGAATGCATTTTTGAGTCCGTTTTATACATTTATGCTATACTACTTGAACATTCTTCTTCTTCTTCTTCTTCTTCTTCTTCTTCTCCTCCTCCTCCTTCTCTTCCCTCTATTGCCACTAATGCAGCATTAGGGGAACATTCTTTTTCCTAAATGAAAATGTGCTTTAAGGTAGATCTTCAGACAATACAGCTGGAAGAACATCAGTCAAGAAAAATCTTAGTTTTGATTAAAATTAATAATTATGTGCAACTGAAAGTAAATGAGTTCAAAGAATAACATTATTTAGAAAATTCAAAAATTAAAGCAAAATGTTCAAGAACTTATCTGTAAACCAAACTTTTAGTTGCTCAAGAGAGAATAATGTGCCAAAAGATCAATGAGGGACAAACGACAAACTTGCGAAGCCTTTATATTCTCTTTTTTTCTTTTTCACCAAGACACCCAGGATACATAGAGTTATTATGGGCGATGAATACAATTGTGTTAGTTCATTAGGTGGTTAATTTGGTATAAAGTAGAGCTCTGTAAGCATATATACATCAAGCTTATATGAATGTAATACGAATAGGTATGAGAGAGCTCTGATATTTAGATTATATATATTGTAGAACGTACAGCACATGTAATTTATATGGCAATGCACTCTGCAAATTGTCCTAACTCTTTAAACTGGAAAAAATCTCATTCATTTGTGTTTTTATAAAATTAATGAGATGAAAAACACAGTTTTAGAGCAGCTGTGCTCTTTATAGGTTACTAAAGAAGAAAATGTGCCTAAGTCTATATTATGCAGTGAATCAAAGAATTTTATAAAAAAATAATGAGATTCATAGCTATAACACTAGAAGTAGTAAAGATCCATAGGTATATTTATAATAAACAAATAGTATGTAAGGATGTAAATGTAAGAAGTACCCTTTTGTATAATAAATTGCCACCAGAGATTAAATCTGTAGAAAAATCAAAATTTAAGTATCGGTGGAAAAAATATCTTATAAACAGAAATTTATATTCGTTGGATGAGCTGTAATAATTTGTGATCTTAACAGTATTTATAGGTTAACTCTTTCAACTCTCGCAAACATGTACTAAAAACTTGTCCTAAATGCTTTGACAATGTCTGAAACTTATGTAAATGAGTCTATTTACAGCAATAAATTTATTATTATTATTATTAAAGGAAATGCACTACAATGAAACATGTTTGCAACATCAGAAGAGCCTCCAGTTCAAAAATGTCTTTAGATGTTAAGATATTATATTACCATATGATGATTACTAGAAAAGTGTTGAAATGCCTAAGGCAGCAAATAAACATACCATATAGAAGTACTCTGCAAACCATACCAATCCTATATGGATAATCTGAGAAATACAGAGGATGTTTAAGTTTCACACAATCATTAAGAAGGCTCAGTATGAATTTCATATCAGACGCCGCAAGAATCTACTTTCCAAGAACTCCGTCCGAAACATGCTGAATAATATATATTATAATCCAAGATAAATGGTACCAGTGTAGGGGCAATTCGACGGGCGGGCCTTTGCTTCCAGTGATTAAGTGCAAGGTCAATATCAAGATATGGGGGACTGAGAGCCTTAATGCTCATATGGCGAATTGCAGGGCTCATCCAAAAAGAATGTTTTCTGCACTACTTCTCAGTGTATAGTTAATTTTTCGTCGTAGAAAGCAACATCATGGAAATGACTTATCTTGACATGTTAACAGAACGACTAATGCCGCAGCTAGAGACAGATAGCAATATACATTTTCCATCATGAAAAAAACATCCCATATTTACACTACAGTACCCCAGCAACTAAAGGAACGACTCCCGCAGCGTTGGATCGGACATGCACGTTATTGCTATCAATAAAATATAATTGATAAAGTGTGGCCACCATTGCCAGATCTCACTATCCGCGACTTTTTCTTACGGAGGTATGTTGAAGGCAAAGTGTATGAACCTTCTTAACCAGCTGATCTGGACGACTTGAAGAGTACATTTACTCAGCTGCTGACTATTGACAGATACCTGTCACTTCGCGCTTGAGGGGTGCTTCATTACCGAAGTGACATTTCATCTTGAGACAAAAAACGTTCACATTGGCCATTTATATGATAAAAAAAATCTTCATGCATGTTTACATTTAATTAAGTAAAATAACCCATACATATTTTAACAGCAAACATTTGAAATCATTCAAATCTTGTTCACTCAGTCTGTATGTTTTGAGCTGCCACAATTGTTGCAGCATAATCTAACTAATTAACTACCTGGTTGTAAGCGTTGAAGACAAAACAAGACCATATAGAGTCACGTTTCCCGTTGAGTTTAGCACTGAAACAGGTAGAAGTGGGGTATTAGGGGTTGAATTGAACTCTGGAATGAGTTTTAATAAAAATATTCTTAATGAAACCAACTTGATTACTTACTCAAACTGGTCTCTTGTTTAATTTTACGTGATGACGTACAGATAAATATCATCAAGAAAAAGGGAGAAGCGCGATAAGACAAGAAGTTTCGGGTCATAACTATCACATATGCCTTGGATAAGAAAGAAATTTTTGTAGTATTCCTTGATTTTACGAAAGCTTTCCACTGTGTAAACATAACATTTTTATTGAGTACACTTGAGATATATGACATAATAGGTGTACCATTTAAATGGATTGCATATCAACAGAATCGAGTTGTTAAAACAAAGCATAAATATGGGGGGACAAAAAAAAAAACCTTAATTGTTTCTCTTTTATACAGTGAAGCAGCATGTATTACAAGGATGTAAATTAGAAAGCAAATCAACTAATGAATGATGTAGAAATGTATCTAAAAATCTTGATATGGCCTTAATGTTGTAAAAACTATATGGATGCAATTTAATCTAAGAAGTACTAGGAGTATTAATATTAAAATACAAAACACAGAAATACCAAAAGTTGAACAGAATTTCTAGGGGTCACCATTGACATAAATCTCAACCAGCACATAAATTAAGTAAGTAAAAAGTTAAACAGAGAAATTTATACGATTAGACAAGGGTAACAAATTATGAATACTAAGTCTGTAAAACCAGTGCACTATGCACTATTCAGCTCCCATCTAAACCACATATAAATGAATAAGGAAAGAGCAGCAAAAGGGAAATGAAAAATATACTTAAAATACAAAAGAAAGCAATAAGAATAATTAAAAAAAAAAATTAAAATATTAGACTCATGCAGAAATAGGTTTATAAAGTTAAAATCCTAACAATCGTAACAATTTCATCATTATTTATAGAAAAGGATAAAACACTAAGAAAAAGTCCATATGGCCATAGAAGAACTCAAGCAGTTTGAAATATAGCCATGACAACTCTGTGACTTTTTTTTAGTGTTTTATCTTTTTCTACTTTACTAATTATTGTTAATTTAGTTACATTGTTAATAGTGTTACATTATTTTTCATTTATATTATGGACCTACCCTTGTGTGTGTATATATATATAATATGAGGGTAGGTTCATAAGTTTCCAGCCTAACCATTTTCTAGGTAAGATAAAGACAAAAACTATATTTCACTTTCCATTATAGTCACCCTTTATTGCAGTACACTTCTCATATCTTTGAATTAACATTTCAATCCCCCCCCAAAATAGTCAGAAGTCTTGTATGCAAAAGGGTCATAAACAGCATTTATAACTTCTTCGTCACACTTAAATTTCATTCCTTGAATGTCCTTCTTGAGTTTTGAGAAGAGGAAATAGTCACTGGGAGCTAAATCTGGGCTGTAGGGTGGATGGTCGATCTCCTTGAAGCCCCATTCTTCCTTTGCAACAAGAGCTGTACATAGGCGCATTTTAGTGAAAAAGGCCCACACCAACATTCAGCTTTCCTCACCTTTTCTCTTTGATGGAAGCATGTAGTCTGTGCAGTAGGCCAGCATAGTACTCCCCATTTACTGTGGTGTTCCTCTTCTTGAAGTCGATGAAGAGTATTTCTTCACAGGCCGAAAAGAGTGTGGCCACGATATTCATGGTTGACTGAGTGACCTTGGTCTTTAGAGGCGGTGCTTCGCCAGGTTTACACCACTTTATTGATTCCCTTTTAGACAAGGGATCATAGCAGAGGACCATAATTTCATCTCCTGTAACAATGGTTTGCACAACTTCTCGTTGCCACGGTGGATCTCCAAAAATGCCTGACTACAGATGACTTATTGCTGCTTTTGGACTGAGGAAAGAAGTCCAAACACTGGTCTTGCACTATCCTTATTTGTGTTTAAATGTTCATGAATAATTTGCAGGACTGTTGTTTTAGAAAGGCCCAACCTTGCTGCTATTTCTGTAACTTTGAGTCACCAGTCTTCCATAATTTCTCCTTCCACAATAGCAATGTTTTCAGGAGTGAGTACATCCAAGGGCCCACCTGCATACTCTTCATCTTCAATGCTTTCTTGACCCAATGAAAAAAGTCTGGCCCATTCTTTTACAGTAGAATATGAGGGGGATACTTCCCCATATACACCATCCAATACTGTTTAATTTCATTTGGAGCAAGTCCTTCTTATGTGAAGAATTTAATAACAGCTCGATACTCCATTGTGAACATGTCACAATCTTCAACGCATTGCCTTCTTTATGCAACTATATCGGAACAAATGAACACAGCAGAGTGGAAGTTACAGCTGCAATTATTTACTTTACAGATTAGGTATGACACCAGATAAGGCTTGTGTGAAGTTGATAGTCATCGGCGAGGCTGGAAGCTTATGGACCCACCCTCATATAATATATAATAGCTAAAGAAGGGGAAAAAATATAAAACACTTAGACACATTGTACATGGCACTAGAAATAGATATTACTACTTTCAAACCACTCTAAATGGATCGTTAAACAGCAGGGCAGCAAAAAATAATGGAGCATTATTTTATAATCTACTGCCAAATTAAGTGATGGTGATACCTTAAAACTAAGAAAAATTAAAAATTACTTTATAAAGCTAGCATGTTATTCAGTAGAGGAATAAAAATATTTAGCTGAGATCTATACTCTTAAAATGTGAAATAATTAATGTATATGCAAAATAATCACCACCACCACCACCCCCACTGCCGCCGCCATGTTTTGTATCTGTCTTTCCATAGTGACCTAAGTAATCAATATACTTAATATTCTCAGCACAATTTAATATTTATTATATAATTTTAGTTTCTGTTTGATACCCAAGCTCTTATTTACATTTGTTGCATATTCTTAAATTTTCAATAGTGTAATGATGGTTAAATGTACCACTTTTGGAATATTGATGTTTGGAAAACACACATACATAATTAGAGTCAATGATCAACAGTTAATTACATTTTCTCTAGATATTGGTATGTTAAATTATTAATTTTCTCCATATTTGTATACGTTTGATTTAAACTTGAGTAATTAATTTGATATGAGTATCTTAACTTGTGTTCAGTTTATACATTGAATTATTAACTGATTTATTGTTTGTATGTAATACCTACATTTGTCTACGCATTATTTAAATATCATTACTTCTTCATGAGCATAGTTATTTTTACAAAATTCTGCTCTCCTATCAGATACAGGAAGTGACCAGGAGTTGGATGATCCCTAATATGTGCCAGAGAATTGAACATTCACAACATTACAGAATGTTCACTTATTACATACATGTAGCAATCTAGAGTTGCTGTATTGTCTTAATTAGTTTTTAGGATGACACAAACTTAACCTTACTGCCTGCATACTCAAGAGACCAGGACAGTTATTTCAGAGACAGATGATCTGTTATATGCCAGAGAATGCAACAGATATAACATCTAAAATACAGGACTTTGGTAAAACTGCAAATCATAGAAAAGAAAGAAAAAAAATTGAAAAGAAGATTGTAAAGAATGATAAAAGAACATAGTAAAGAAATCCAGAAGTGAAAAAGTAACAGTTACTAGAGTATCTGGGCACAAAGCTATGAAAATAGGACCTCCTTGTAGTTCTATAATTTGTTATGACAGTAATATGTATCATTGTTCAGAACTAACAGAAGATGACAGGAAAAGTATATTTTACCACTTTTGGAAGAATCTGGATTGGAAATAAAGGAAAATTATGTATTTTCATTCATTCACATCCTTAACCCAAAGAAGTCTTCAATTAAAAACCAAAAGCTATCCAGAAGAATCTTCTACATAAATATATTCTTTGAAAATTTGCAGATACAAGAAAGGTGGCCTATAAAATATGTTTTAAGTAGGGGAATATATGAATGGATAGCAAAACAAACCTGCAAGAAAACAAAGCCAACTTAGTCCTGGAACAAAATGGAAGCAACCATAGAAGACCTTTTAATTGATTTTCTTTACAAAATCCCAAGATTTCTTTCATTTTATTGCAGAAAGGATAGCATTAAACTCTATCTGGAACTAACTTTTATGTCTAAAAGGGCAATGTCAGTCTCTTCACATCCAGCAAAAGGTTTGAAGATTCAGTTTTTCCATTGTTTAAACCAAGGAAGGACATGTATGATGTGTTGCAAGTACAACATTGATAATGTTCCAGAGGGAGAATGGAAGATGCACAAAATCCAAAAGAACAGGGCTTTAATAGAGAAAATTCAAATAGAAAGCATTAAATAACAAATGTTATAAAATGATGATGAGCTTACAGTCAGTTAAAAACGGTTCTTCTGTTCAAACTAGTGTTCGAAATTACAAAACTAAATTCTGTTGCTACAATTTTACAATTTACAATATGGAAAATTATCATGCTACTAATTACTTGTGAAATGAGTTAGAAGGGGCACTATTAGGATTAGCATTTGCATCATGTCTTATAAATTATTTGGAAGAGAACTGCCTATAACCCAAACTTCAGTTAGTATTTACAGCTACATTTGCGTGCATCAGAAGAGGAATTTAGTCATGTCAAATAATCTATTCCCATTTTGAATTAAAATATATGGGTAGAAATATTAAAAAATCTATCCCTGCTGTATTGAAGGAAAACTGAAAAAGAGGGACATCTATCTTTCTAATGAATACATTAAGCCTACAAAAGAAGCCAGGAAGAAACCCTGCCCTTGTGAAGTGAAATATTTGCTTTTCAATTTTTCAAAAATTTCTCAGCAAAACTGCTACAGTACTATGATTCTGTTCATCCTAGCCAAAGAAGTGGGGATCAAGGGAAATGAGGGCATTTGAACACAGTGATGGAAAAATGAGATACAACCTTTCATTTCATAGGAATTGCCAAGAAGAGTAAATTAAATAAACCTATTAGAAATTTTAAAGAATCTTAACAATGACAGACTCAAAACATCCAAAGTGACTGTATCTTCAAGAATTAAAATCAATAATACCAAATATTGCCAAGCCTTTTATCCAATTAACCTCACTAATGCAATAGAAAGTAAAACAAAATTAAACATAATCTTATACAAAGATTAAAAAAAAAAGATTTCTTGAATAACCTCTGTTCTTTGGTTTGGTTTATACTGGTTATAAGAACTGTGATCAAACACCATCTTAACATAAGCACCGAAGAAAAAAGAAAAAAAAAACATTATATTAACTGTAGCTCACATAATAATGAGTGTTAGATTCAAAAGCACAACAAGGGTTGCTTAAGTACTATTATTACAAACAATGTATGACACACAAACATGAAGGGGATATTTATTAGAGTGCAGATTCCTGCACTTCAGCCATAGGTTTTTTTGTGCCACCTGATACCCTTTATAGCAGTACAAATTCTGCATTTTTAATGAGATCCAAAATCTTAATTCCTATGAGAGATCATTCCTTTCTCCAGAATCTCACACTCTAGGAGCATGTGGTTTGCAATTTTGTTAAACTGATTGCAGAGTCTACAGATGAGCTCTTCCTGAAAGAGTCCCATTTTCTGGAGATGATTTCTGAAGTGACCATGTCCAGTAATTAGTTCCACCACATGTCTGAACTTTTTCCTTCCTAACTTCAGGAGTGTTTTAGCGAGTGTGCAATTTGGTCCGTTGACAAAACTTTTTCCAGGATAGTTGGACCATTGCATTTTGTGTTGTTCTTTGGCCCATAACCTAATTGTTGTTCTTGCTGTGAAATTGCTAACCTTGCAGGCTGGTCAGGTGGAATATAGGAGCTTGATGCTCCCTTCTTGGCCAGTTTGTCTGCTGCTTCGTTCCCTGTCACACTTCAATGGCCTGGCACCCACCTCAATTCAACTGAGTTATCATCTGACAGAGCCATCAGTGTTTGAAGACAGTCCAGTTTGTTCTTATAAGATATATAATGCATAATTGGAGAAATGTCAAGGACATATTGTGATCTAGACACTAAGAGTAAAACATAGCCTAATTAATAACTTGTGTACTAATAACAGGTTTGATTAAAAAATGTAACAAGGCTTGTAAAACTAATATTACAAAGAGTGTATAAAATATAAATTGATTTATTGAAAATATGTGTGCTTTTGTAAGGCTTATATCATATTGTTATAAGAGTTGTTCAGGCCAAATAACACAAGCCACCATATCTTTTATTCCAATAATACATGTCTGACAAAATAATTCATATTTAGAAATATATTATCAAGTAAAAGGTTTTTTGTCTCTCCTGAAAATTCAAAAATCACTTATGAGGCATTAGAACTAGGCCATTGATATATTTATATATAAATTTTTCATTTTACAAACATTTGACTTATTCTATGTACATAAAGATGAAATAAAATTATATGTTGTAGCAGAGTTGCACTTATGGAAAGAAAATGCATCAAACAAATCCTATACTTTCAAGAGTAATGCATGGGCAACATTTATGCATCAAAGACTTGACTGTGTCCAAACATTAGTAAGCCTCTCAGATTTTGGCAATATTGCCTGTCACATCTGCCACACCAGAGAGATAATTTTCCATGTTAAAAAAATACGACAAAATGGCCTAGTTTAATAAACAAATAGATCTTCATGTCTGAGTTTTGTTATAACCAGGGATATGCTGGCAACGGTAATTTACCAAATGGTCTGCGGAAAAGAGAGAAAGTAAGAGAGAGACATGGAGCAAGGGAAGGGAGTTACTTTATAATGAGAGCAATAATAATATTTGACCAATGCTGGCAACGGTAATTTACCAAATGGTCTGCGGAAAAGAGAGAAAGTAAGAGAGAGACATGGAGCAAGGGAAGGGAGTTACTTTATAATGAGAGCAATAATAATATTTCACCAACAATCAGGGATATCACTATTACCACTAAATAGTGGGCTTTTAGGCATTAAAAACAATGATTTTTGGCATAAAATAAGCTCTGAAAAGAAAGACATCTGCACTATAAAACTGAAAATATCTATTATAAATATTATTTTTTAAAATTTAATGTTTTTCTTTTATAACCTCTTAATTATAAACTTAAGTCATTAAATTTTACACATATGATCCCCATTTTATTAATATAGTATTTTCATGTAAAAATTCCTGTACTGGAATTTAAGAGTATCTATAATACTTAAACCAATATAACTAACATACAATTTAAAAAATACTTGAATTTGGTATCTGAAAAAGGCAAATTGAAAATGTTTGTATGAAAATATTATTTTTGTTATAAGAAAAACCATAATCACCCTGTTTGACATTGTTTATAGTTTATTTCATTTTTTCCCACAAAAATAACTTCACAAAATATCCTTTAAATGAGGATATGATTTGGTTTAGATAACTAGGAAAAAAATAATTATTGTGCTATTAATTAAATTGTGCTTAGGAAGCTGTAGACAATGAAGTGACAATATATCCTATTAGAATTTATTAAATATCTTAACATTAACTCCACTTACTTATACACCTTAGGACATGTTTTGGAGGAGTGCAAGGAACTCTGCAACCCAGCTAATGCAGTAATAACATACATTTTTTTTTCTCATACAATTACCCATGTTTTGGAAAAGCAGATAAAAGTTTTAGATAATGCATTGTCGCTTACGCATGTGGTGAATATATGATTTCATCGAGTCAATCTATACTGTTGATATATTTCATTAAATTTTGCTACTCACTTTAAATCACCAAATGCAAATGGGGGGGGGGGGGTAATTAAAGAAATTGTATATTTTTGAAGTGGAATGATGTATTTGTTGCCTTCAGGTCTCACTTTTAGTTGAATGAAATTCAGTCACTGAACATAAAATTTAATATAAAAAAATAAATAAAATATATATGATTTGGTTGCATTTGCAGTTTTACACATAAAATGCAATATTTGAAGCACAAAACTTAGGAATAAGCAGTAATATTAAATAGGCATTTATAAACACTATAGCTACAAAATTTAAACTTTTAATGCCACAAAATATAAATATTCTTATTTTCTTCATCATATCTATAAAAGAAAAAAATAGGCACTTGTCTGAAGATCTGCTCTCTAATTATCACTTAAACTATCCATTGATTTTGAGTATTTGAGCTTGTTTGCTTCTTTTTCAAACCCAAGACTTTTATGACTGTTTCATCATGTAAGAGGATTTCTGAATAGTCTGTTGTATTTTTCAAATTTAATTCAGAATCAGATGTAACGGTTCAATTTTCACAATCACCTTTACTACTTTTATCTGAGATTTTTCTTTTAAAAAATCATATTAATGAGTTTTGTCCCTTATTATCAGAATTATGACATTTAATTTTATCTAACAGATTAACAGTACTTCACAAACAAACTACATTTTGATTAAAATACCAAAAAAATTAATGGAAACATTAAAGATAATGCAACAGAACAAATCTTAACTGCACCTGAAATAAATGCAAGCTCAAATATGACAGTAATTGCCAACATTAATTATCTATAGAAAGTCTCTAACAATAACTGCAAATGCTGCAAACTCTTCTATTTTCAACCAATTACTTTAGCAGAATGTAGAACAGGCTATGTATGGTTAAATTAGAGAAGTGTTAAATTTAAAACTAATTTTGTATCAGAGCTAATACGTGAAGCAACTAAATATATTCTTAATTAGCTGGTAAGACGATTTAATACTCTTATGCTTTAGTTACCATTGACTAACAACTTATGATGCAGGCTATGACTTGTGAAACATTTTCTGTATAATTTAATGGTAAGTGTATTAAATTGACACACCAGCTAATTAAGATTATGTTAGAGAAATGTGTTTACTTTAATAAAATTTTCCTTACTAGTTACATTAACAAAGGGCTCGAAGCTAAAATTAAGATTTAACAAAGACTGGTATGAAAGACTGTGATCCCTTCCAGTGCTTCTTTGCTTATAGCATTATCAAATTGGCTAATATTACTGGAATTTTAACAGAGCAATTGAATGATATCATATTAGTTAAATTTACTCTCTGATCAGAGTATTTTACTCTTTCAGACATGGCTGGATGGATTAGCCCTCTTGTGCATTTGCTGTTTGAATATTGGTGGATTTAAACAACCTTGTTAAGGAAAGAAAGAAAAAGAAGAGGGGAGGAAGAAAAAAACTGGACTTGTATAAGAGGAAAATTGTAATATTAATGTAAGGATATATATAAGTTTTACTTCACTTTGTCTAAAATACTTATATTAGATTCTTTCCTACTGATTAATTCCACTGGATTCAACTTATCTTTTAGTCTAAAATGTTAAAAGACACTAAAAATTCAAAATTAGGAAATTTACATCAGTTATACTTTCTATGAATTTGGCTCGATTCAATTTAATATTCGTTGGTAGAGGTGAAACTCCTCCAGAGGGAAAAATTATCAATGCTCCAGCATGCATTTCAGGATAACTATACATTTATTAATAATTTTAATTGGTTAATTATATATGCTGTTTATAAAGTAAAAAGTAATAAAAATACATTGCCCCAACGTTTTTTGTACTGGGTGGGGAAAAACAATGTGCAGAAAATTGTACAGTAGAAAGGCAATATCAAACTAAGCATTTTGAGGATAGGAACAAAGGGTCGCAGAAGCTTTTTTTATTGCGCTATATGCATCAATCTTAAATCTGTCATCTTAAAGTCACAGATTGTGAAATGTGATTGTAGCATGCCAGAGGTAAACAAAACCCCCTCTTCAGTACTAGTCACTGCAGCATTTGTGTTTTGAAGCCTAATGGATATTATGGTATGCCCAATGCTCTTCTTGAAATTAAGCAAAACTTATGGTCCCAACATAATGGCTCCCTTGCACATTTTCCCTTGCAATTCGAAATCACCTAAACAGAATGCTTGGTGACAGTTGGATCAGGTGCAGTGGACCAATGCGGTGGCCTCCATGCTACAGCAATTAAGTACCCTCATGTATAATATTTAGTTTCTCATTGTGTACCAGTACGCATTAGTTGAGACAATATGTACACATTCCATTTTGACTGGCAAATGAAGGTGTTTCATAATGTCAGTTTTCAACTATGATCATGCAGTGCTCCTGTATTATACTGCATCTACAACCCCATGTTCCAAACCTGAAAACGCTCTACTCTACAACTTTGTGCACATTGTTTTTCTGCATTATGTATATAAATTTTTATGGGAAGGTTCAGCATTTGAAATTATTTTCAGCTTCTTTTGCCAATTACCAAACTTCCTATTTCAATAACTTCTGTTTCCAAATGTTATTCAGTCTAACCTTTTTTGTCGAAGCCATGAGCTGCAAATAGATAGGAAACATATGGAATTAGAATTGCATTGCAGGTGATTATAAATGGTATTTATAAATGTCATAATAACAAAACAGTACATTTTAGTCCTGGGTACTTTAATAACTCTGAACAGGAATAATTTAAGGATGGAATATTTAATTGTCTTTGCAAACATTGACTGAGGTAGGAAAGGTGTATTTCAGAGGGCTTAGTATATTTGTTCTGAAAACCACATGGTTGACAGTTTATTTAAAAGTATTATTCTTCATTCAGCACTGAACCTTATCTAACAGTTGTCATAAAATGAGAGGATATTTCACATAATTATATTTGTTATTATTTATTTCTGAGTACCACAATTTCTCAGAACCTTTTGTTTTGGTTATAAAATTGGCTTATTGAGTAATATATCAGTAAAAATTAGGCACAAAGCATGTAGCTCAAAATTGTTGCTTGTGCTGCTGAATGAATAAGTTGAAAATTAGTGTTATACTTCTTGTACAATATTATCTTCCACACTTTAAAACAGAAGGAATTATTATTTGAAGGCAAGCCATATATCTTGAGTAAAATGATGGCAGTGAAAGGTTAAGTCTGGCCAATTAGGTTATTTTTACATAAATTATACAGTGACCCAGAAAACATAAAACTTATTTCCTGTCTTCTAAATACCTTTGAAATACCTGAATCATTCAAATATGAAATGTTATTCACAATTATATGGGTCATTTTCTGATATCTGACATACAACACAATTCAGCTACAAAAATCAACATATTTTGTCACTCCATACTTAATGGTTTATAAATATCTCATATTTTTATATAACTTGACATTCAACATGTTATCAATATTAAATCAAAGCTTTCAGCTTCATCATCCAATATATTCAAATATTTTAGAAGATTTTGGTCTACTGATGCAGCATCTTTCTTTCACTTTATTTGTTTATTAGTAATTTTAGCTTCATTGTCACAATTTTGTGCACACCATTATGTTCAGGTACTACACTCACTAATTTATAATCACTTACTGCAATTGTTATTTATAAGTCTCTTCCAGGGTGTAATGGCTATATTTAAAACTGTCTGTTATGTTATATTATTTATCTTGAAAATCAATATTTTGAAGCTGTTAAGTTAAAAAAAAATATCAATTAAAAAAAAAAAGGCCTGAGTGTGCTCTTCAGTATAAATTAATCTAAATCAAGCATGAACATTCTGGTTTCTGATAAACTCTTTTTCTTTATTTTATTTCAGTATTCAAAACTGGTAAGAAACTAGCATTTTTGGAATTACTGTAAACCTTTTAAAAAGTGTAATATTAATACTTTTGATATAAACATAACTCCTGTACTAATGGTTTCATTAAAAATTTACAGTTTTCATCATGAATATATCAATAATATTTAAAAAAAGAAACAATGCCCACATTTTCTGTTCAAAGAAATACATGCAATTGTAATTTTAAGTATAGAATGCACAACAAAATTAATTACTATGATATAATAATCTTGAATTTTTCATATAAGCCTATAAGCATACATATTAGTAGAAGTTACATTAAATATGAAAAATAAATTTTGCTTAGTTAAAGGGAAAATATAAGTAATATTAGAACTCCAGTAATGTCATGATAATATTTAGACACTATACTATTACTTATAGTTTTAATTTAATTCACATTTTTCCCCTGTGAAAACAATACATTTTTAAGATTCTGTTAAATAATGTAGTCATTATTTAACAGAACTGGAACAATTCTAGTGCATCTAAGGTTCAGAAATCAGTCTCTTCTGCATAACTATTGATTTAAAAAGCTTTAGTACATCAAAATAATATTTACATTCCATTATATAGATTGGAACTAAAACTACAAGATCATGAAATCACATGTTATGCTTTTCTTGCTTTTCTCTTGAGGGAGAGACAAATGTAAGAAATATTTAAATCAAATATTTTACTTCATGTGTAGCTATAGAACAATATTGCTTATGTTTTCAAGATGTTATTTATGAACAATATAGATGGGAGCATATGAAAGGTGAAATGCATTCCTCATTAGTACATTTTTTAAATTGTTTAAAAACAAAGATCCCTAGCTGTAGTTAGAGGACTGAATTCCAGAGCTTAAATATGAGGAAACAATCATAAAGTTTTAATTATCACCACAAAATAATCATAATATCAGAATATTTTCTTTGCAGGTGGCAGTCCATTTCCTAAGCTTGGTGCACAATCAAATTTTCCCACACCGCTGAACAGCAGAAACAAAATGGTGGCACTGGCTGATAAAGTGGAGGCTTAAGCTGTAACGTGATTCCTGCATTTGCAAGGGTTGTTAGCCAGTGAATTTACACCATCATATGACATAGCTGTCAGATGGAAAAGGTGCTTTCAATGTGGATGGACAATCCTCAAAGATGAACCTTGAAATGGAACACCTTCTCTTACAAAGGAACTGAGAATTGTGGCACAGGTGGAATTATTAATCTTTTCTTTCATATGATAACTATCAGAGCTATTATTGAAGAAATCTGCATTAGCCATGGGTCTGTTTTCAACACAATCCACAAATAGTTACATCTGACAAAGTTTCAATGCATAGTGGGTTCCACAATTGGTAACACCATTTCAATAGCTCTGGTGGATTTGCAAGGGAACTTTTGCAATTGTGTCAAGCCAAACAACCACTTAATAATGATAGATAAGTGCTGAATTTATTATCATGACCCTAAAACAAAGGAAATGAAGAAGCAGTGAAAACATGCATTGCCATCACCAAAATGCAAGACCCAGTCATGAACAGCAAGGTGATGTTCAACATATTATGGATTGGCTGGGTTTTATCATGACCAACTATGTAAAAATGGGCACTACCATCATCACTGGCAAGTACTAGCAGAACCTTCTAAGAAAATTATGAGAGGAAGCAAAGACAAAAATCATTTACAACAATAACCAGCTCATTCTACTCAGGTTATGATGACACTTGCTCTTACTGTCAGGTAAGAAATTTTCTCTTATCCACCATATTCACCAAACTTCTTTCTCTTCTCATGCACTTTGTAGTAAGCAATTCCAAAATGATGATGATGATGCTTCTGAAGTAGAGAACTTCTTAAACAGGCAAAATAAATCCCTCTTTGATGAAGGTATTCAGCAGGTAATGCATGATTAGGAAATATGTGTGACTTTGCATGGAGCATTGTAAGGGACCATATCCAGGCCACTGAAACTTTGCACTTGACAGCTACCTTTTCAGTTGGCAATGCTACAGATTAACAAATGAGGAGTCTATCCATTAGACCTTCTTAAGCAATGCAATGTAGTGTTACCGATCAATCAGTCATGATGTGAAAGCAATTTTTTTCCTAGTTTTACTTACTGTGTGTGCAGCTGATTTCTATCAGCATATGCAGTTCAATTAATGTGTTAATTTGTCATAGTTAGAAAATTTCCCAAAGAGATCATTTACAGAGTGATTCATAGAGTGATACCTAATCCTTTGTGTCCATGTGGTACATGAATGTAAAATGCCCTTAGAGAAGGCACATGCTATAATGGCCAGAAACTTTTTCTACTTAAAATCATGAGCAAATGTATTATATAGATCTCTCACTGTCAAAAGTTTTTTTATTAACCTTATATTATTTTGCAGCAATTTAATTGTGTTTATAAATAATTCAGAGTAAAGAAATGAATTTTTACGTGTACTTAATACTGATGATGATTATTGTTTAAAGGGCGCAAAACTACTTAGGTCATTAGTATCCACTTAATACTGAGAGTTAATAACTCTAAAATATTAATTGTGAAAAAGTGGTGACTGTTGCAATGTCACAACTGCAGCATAGCCAATATTATACGAACTGATGCTAATTGTCAAGTACAATGTTTTGGCAGTCTGGGTATAACTCAGGAAATATTTTTTGCATCTGTATTTCTTGTTCTTCTGGGTGATAATTAAATCTTTATGATAGCCCCCATACTGACTTTTTTTTAAAACACTTGTTTTCCAATTTTGTCATAATTTTAAGAGGTCATTTTAATGTGAAATAAAGGAAGAAGGTAAATAATAGATTATAGAAAGCAGATGTGAATCTATAAATTTTTAATAAGAAGGAGGCATATAAAAGATAATTAAGAGTTAATTTTTAAGAAGTTTTTTATTCTCTTTCTCTAGAGATTGCAATATTAGGTCTAAATTTTGAATTTTGATTATGAAAAAGTATGAATTTTATACTTCCTTCAAAAGAATTCTTATATTGATTCAGAGGCAACGATAATGCACCTAGCTATATAATAATGATAGATAATATGTTCTTTTTATCTGTGGAGAAATGAATTCTTCCCCATTCAATAAGAAAAGAAATGTCCATTCTTATAGGCATTTTTGAGGTGTTTTATAGCTGTAATTTTATGTAATATAAAATGTAATATAACTGTTTATACATGTTAAATCCTGTATAAACAGTGCATGAAGATATGCAGAATATAGTTAGCAAAAAAATCTATGCCTAGCCATATTTGCTACTATGAGTTGTGTTGATTACTAGATTTATTGAAATATTCAGCATTGCTGAAAAAGGTTGATGACAATATCAAGACAGGTTTAAAGGTTTAGGGAACCTTTGAGCTTTTTTCTAAATTTACACCTAGTATCGTTAGAAAGAGAGTAACCAAGTTTTATGCATTCTTGTTAGTATAAAAAAGAAGAAAAAAGCACAATCTGACTCTGTTAGGAAGCTTGTATAACTTTTACTATAGTTTTTTTTTAATACAGGGTTAATTAAAAGTCCCATACTACCTAATTTTTTTTTAAAGCTTGTGGTTCAGTAACATGAAACTCTGTGAGAAAAACTGTTTACTGAGAACTCAAAACTGATATTAATACTGCTTTTTATTTATTTATTTTCTTTAAATTTTGTTTTACTTCTGATTTAACCAGAAGTAACATCAACTTTATTTTAAATGGAATACCCAATATATTTTTACATTTTTGAAAAACGCTCATTAAGCGCTTTTCCAAAGTACCCACATTGGATACATTTGTACAAATTTACTGTTCCTAAAACAAGAAAATAAAAGTGTAGTGAATAATAAAATGCTCCTTTCTTTACAAAAACAAAAAAGCTAGCTGAACCTCTAAATTCTGTATTCAAACTGGTAGCCCTCAGCTACTTGACAATGTGACAGAAGCTATTTAAGGAATAAGTTAACTGGACTTTTGGAATATGTTGCACCACTTCCATTATTTGATACTCCAGATTTGAGTTAATGGGTCTTTCTTGATGTACTATTGACTTCAAATGGCCCCACAAAAAGAAATCCAAAGTTAACAAATATGAGGATCTTGTTGACCACTCTATGTGACCTTTTCTATCAATCCATAATTGTGAAAAAATCTGGTCTAAGAGCTGAGGAACTATCTGTCCATAGTGAGCTGGAGCTCATCTTTTTGGAAAAAAGTATTATCTCTGGGTAGCCTATGGTTGACTGGATATGAAATCAAATTTGCAATAGCCAATAATATTTTGAAGCAAATCCAAATATCTATTAGTATTTATCATTACTCAAAAGAAGAAAAAGCCAATGAATAACTAGCAACACTAGCCCAAACATTAGTTTTTGTGGATGCTGCCTGTGGTTCTTTACCACCTATTGTGGATTTATGTCTGATCAGTATTGGCAGTTGTATCTGCTGCCGACAAATCTATTCAGGCAGGATATAGTTTTGTCTTTCTTATTTTCTTTAGCAACAATAAATTTGTACAGAAGTACTACCTAATGTGAGTACTTTTTGAAAAACTCTTAATGAGCATTATTAAAAAATGTAAACATATATAGGATATTCCACTTAAAATAAGAGAGTTGGAGTTTCTTTTGATTAAACCAAAAGTAAAAAAATGTAGGTAATTTCAATTTGGGATTCTCAGTGTATCTCCACCTACTAAGTTTCATGTCCTTGAACCACATGCTTCAAAAGTTATTTAGGACTTTTAACTTAACATGTATAATAAATAACAAGGGCATTTTGAGCGCTTTCATTAAGCATAAAACCAAGTAAAATACATAATTTAATAAATGGAATAATTTTATGAGCAAATATGTTTACTTAGTTTTGATTCATTGGCCATGCTTTGCTGAAATCTCAGAAAATTGTTTGAATGGAACAAAACCCATATAGTCACAAACTTTAAAATTAGCTAATACTAACAAGAATCCAGAAACTTAATCTATAATTGCTAACGTTGCAAATTTAAAAAACTTATTTTATATGCCACTGCATAGTTTAAAACTCATCATATATGTGAATTATTGAAATTGCCCACTGTGCAGAAAAAGTGATATCTGGAGGCATATTCTTGCAGAATGCAAGGGAAAAAAGCCTGTAAGAAATGAGCATTTACCACCACAATTTCTGACTCCCAACAGAAGATGAAACACCTGCCTGGAAGTGCATGAGAAATACAAATACACACACAAATCTGGAATATTTCTAGCAAAAAGCCAACAGAGAAGGTTAATGGTTATGGAGAAAAGAGGAGATTTAGGGAGGGGGCTGGGTAAAGGGTAAGAGGAGGTGAGGCTTCTAATCATGTTTGTTTATATATATATATAAAAGTATCAATAGAAAATGTATGATGTAAGTATATGGGTGTGTTTGTATATGTGTATGTATGCACATTGTGTTATGGCAATTGCATAATTTAAATATTGTTCATGAATTTTGATTTCATATATATTCATTATATATTTTCAAATATACCTAAGGCATTTGGACAGTCAAAAATATCAGTTTAAGATTATCATTGCATCCATTAAAATTTGTGAATTCATGATACATTCCAATGAAGTCATTACATTATACAACTTCTGTAAAGCTTCATCTGGAAAGTTGCTTATACTTTTATTTTATAATCAATTTAAAGTAATGTTACAGCGTGAAAAAACAGAGTACACAGTTAAGCAAGTGTTATCAATTTCATGGGATGTGAATGTGGATGTGGATAGAATTTTGCATAAAAATAAAATCTATCACATTTTAAGTCAAAAATATTGAAATCATTTTAAGGATAAACATTAGTGATCTGTAAGACTTCTTAAATTTTCTCATGATACTTTTACTGCACCCTGCAGAGTTGGTCCTGGTGGTCTAGTGGTAAGCACATTTGCTTGCAGATCCAAGATCATGGGTTTAATCTCAGTCAGGACCTATGTATTTTTTTGGCATAAACATCCTTAAGCATGGCTTTCTTTGGAAGGGAAGTAAAGCTGTGGGTTCTGTGTCATAGAGTTATGGCAAAAGTCATAGATAAAAGAATCTCAAGCCTGAAAGATGAGACCTCTGAGCAAAATTTATTGGGTTTTACGCTCTGAATTGAATAGAATGCTGATGACCTGAGATGTTAAAACAGTATTCTTAAATAAACCAAATGAATAAATGAATGAATAAATAATAACAACAACAACAACAAGCACCCTGAAGTTCTACATCCTCTGTTGTTCAACATGCACCTATTTTTGTATAATAAATCCAGGTATTAGTTTAAAGGGACAAAACTTTTCAAAACATATGAACTGAGCAAGGCTGACTTCCACCCTGAACTCTCCAAAAAATTTGAGCAGTTGCAATTGAGGATGTTGCATACAGAATATCCACAGTTAACCATGCTTTCTGTATATGCACTCTAGTATTTTTCTAGAAATACATTGCAGCTGATATTGTGTTAACTAAGACAGATAAATAGATTACAAATGTATGGTAGTGGTTTACATATGAACATATACAACACAAAAAGAGCATATTAAGACATTCACAATATAAAAATTAAATATTTAATATACGAGTCATTCTGTATCAAGTTATTTTGATCTAAAAGTTACTTTCTATAAAAAGCTTAATCTCCATGTTACTATACTCAGAGTGTTCTATGAAATAAGAAAATTATTATTATTTAATAAAATTCTAAATATCAACATAAATAACACAACAACTTTGTTAATTTATTGATAATTACAGCCATATATATGATATCTATGCTAATTTTTCTGGTGTTTAACAAATAAACATATTTGTTTGACTTTTCAATATTGCATTTTGAATATTGATAAAAGAGGGGGTTTACATCAAAGCATATTTGAATTAAGGTAATTTGTTACTAGTATAATGAATTATAACAGCTAATAAATCCTGTATACATTTTAATACGTCAATTCAATATAGTATACTGAAACCCTCATGACAAAAATTTAAAAATTCACAAAAATTGAGAAGTTTGGAATAAAACATACACTTTTCAATCAAAACCTTTTCAAGTTATATACTTGGGAAACTCAGAAAAAGTGTTATAAATAATATATTCCATTAAAACTTTATCAACTTATCAATAATACAATTTTTCCACCAATATACTAATATATTTCCTGTATTGTTGCTTTTCTGTTTATTTATGATTTTTTCCCATATTTGCTGAGATGTAAATTATGGGTGATTCTTATGAACACTTCATTCAAATTCAGAGGTGCAGCAGCATTATGTCTTCTGCCTAGAGAGCAAGGAAGTATTATAAAAACTGAAAAGTGACATGGATAAAAACGGAAGCACTGCTGAAAGAGTGAGAAAGATGTAAAAGGCAAATAAAAAAGGCAAACAAAATGTCTGGAGTATGAGGTAAATAATACAGCTGAAAACATAAAAAATTGAGGAACAGAGATAGCTAAATGAAATAGCAACAAATAAGAACACACTTTAAACCAAAGGATATTACACATGTAAAAACTGAAGCTAAACCTGAAAAATTTTTCATTCACTAGGAAAAACCCTATAAGTAAGATGCAAGGCACAAAAGAAAGTTTTGCCTTAAAGCCCAAGGAAAAAGGCTGCAGTTGTTAGAATAATTAACTTTTCAGATATAGCAAAGTAAGTATGCAAATCTGACAAGGGAAATCCTTGAGTTATGAAGCAAAGTCAAAGTTTAAAGAATTTTTCATATTTTCTCTTTACAGTCTACAATATTTACATTAATGATTTGCTACAAAGAATTCAAGAATTTAGAATTAGGCGTGCACTTTTTGCAGATAATTTAATAAAGTGGATTCCCAAACACAAAATATGAGTTTTGAGCTCAAAAAATTATAGAAAATTCCATTTGAAGCTCTTGATGAGAGCAGGGCCCATTCTCAAAATCTGAGTCTTTTCACACCAAAACTGGTTTACTACCCAAAAAGAGTTCTATGTAATGGAACATTTCAACACTGCTCTTTGGGAAATTTAATGACAGTGAATGTCACAAAATCCAGCTGCCAAATTATTTAATCAAGGAGAAAAGTATTAAGTAAGCTTTTGATAATAAAAATTACAGGAAACAAATCAAATTGAACAGTTTGGAGTGATTTTTTATGCTAAACTTACTCAGAAAACCATTTAGAATATGTAACAAGAAGAGATTAAAGGCTTTTATCACTGTTATAATGTTTTTTCAGAAATGAATTAGGGATGTAAACCATTTACACCACATGCAAAATTTTTATAAAACCAATGGTCACATTGGTGAGGTGCTAATAACAGCAAATTAGAAAACTGAGTTGCTGAAGGTAGGCAGGAGGAGACGGATGTGTTTACAAGAGCTCTCTTCAGGACAGAGAAAATGAACATAAACTTATGGTCATGTCGATCAAGGATTGAGTTATTTAATAATATAGGTGGAAAACAGAATGATGGGTTACCGGTTTTAATATGATATACCGTAGTTTTGGTAATGCTGTAGGTGTTAGCAGGAGTCGAGTTAAATCCGGGGCCGGAAATGAACCAGATCCTGGGGATGGAAAAAAAGATGGATAATAAAATTAGTAAAAGAATAGGAGTCAAGAAAACTGTGATAAATTTGGCGGGACAACTGTAAGCAGAAATAACAGAATGCAAAAGAAGGGTGACTGATTTAGATAGAGCTGAAGACAAGAAGAGGAAAATGAATATTATCATATTTGGAATTGAAGAATCAAGAGATAAATGGACATGGCAAATGGTAGATGAAATTCTCGCAAAAAAGCTAGGCCTACAACTAGTGGGCTGGGAAATTGTGGGTGTGTTTAGAATTGGAAGAATGAGGTCAAAGCCAAGACCAGTGATAGTGAAACTTGTTACAATGAAATTTAAATGGACAATTTTAGTAAATGCAAAAAAGTTAAACGATCCCATATATTTGTTGAAAATGACTATGGAAGATAGAGAACTGAGAGATGTTCTTCTAAGAGAAATGAAAAAAAAAGCTAGGACAGAGGAGAAACAGGCATATGTGAGAGGGCTTGATTTGTGGATAGATGGTAGCAGGAAATTAGTCAATGGAAGGTAGGGCAGAAACCCAACATGCAGGAGTTAAAATTAATATCATAGTCACCAGTATGAAGTGAACACATAGTAGAAGTGGAAAGAAGAGATGTCAACAGTGTAAGAGAGTCAGGAGGATGAGCAATTTAGATGACATCACCAACCAAGTTTGTCATTTGACAGTTACGTGCTAGTGGACAAACATAGGGAGACTTGGGAGTAGCTGCTGGGTTGGATACGTGAAGGAGACCACTTAAGTATTGTATCTTCTCCGAGTGGAAGTATAATGGAAGTGAGAGAGAGGAAGACTGGAACAGGATGACCAGGAGCAGAGCTAAGTTGCATGAGTTTAGATTTGAGAGAAAGGAATCAGTATAGGGGCAGTTGGCAGTTATATGCTGGAACGTTGAAGGTTTGTTAAGAAAAGAGTCAAATGGGGAAATTATGTAATTAGTTATGGTGTGTGGTGTGTTGGCAATAGTGGAGTCATGGTTAGAAAGAGTTATAACTGTTGAGCTCAATGGCTTCAAGTTCTATAGTAAAGCCGATGCTAAGAAGAAAGTTAATGGGCGGTTGTCAGAGGTAACTGGTATGTTTGTAAGACAAAGTTTGCCAATGAAAGCATTTTACGATTTAGGGGATGATTCAGTACTATGGTGTGAAATAAGTCAAACATGTGGAAGTAAAAAAGTGTCTATACAACAGTTTATAGCCCACGAAATACTTCTGAGTTCCATAACACAAATTTGTTTCATATCTTAGGAAAGGACATGGAGGTATTGCAAAACAAACATGGATACAGAAACTTTATTATAACAGGTGATTTTAATACTAGAATAGGAGAGGGTTTTGTTGACTTAGAAAATGATGCTGGGAAAGAAGATAGGCTGGAAAGCGTCAGTAAAGATAAAATATATAATAAGGAAGGAAGTAAGTTATTGGACTTTTGTGATGAATACATATGATGATTTGTAATGGTAAGAGAGAGAAAGATTCTAGGGATAAGTTTACTTTTGCAAATAATAATGGTCAAAGTATTGTTGATTATATGTTACTTATACTAGAATTAGACAAATATCTGAAAGATTTCAAGGTTATGGATTTAGTATGTACTAGCAGCAATTTCCCATTAAAAGGGACATTTCAAAACCAGTTTAGGAAAGTGGTGCAGGTTAAGAAATATGGACATGAATTAGAGAGATATAAATGGAATGTTGAGAGGCTTCTTAAGAGAATTAAGAGTTAATTTTAGATCATTTAAGCTCAATGTAAAAGCTCTAATGAAGGTAGGGAAAACAGGGAAATAATGGAGATTTTAGAGAGGTTGGTTAAACAAGCAAGGGTTAGGATGAGAGTGAGAGAAATGGGTGACAACATACAGGAGGTTTGGTATGACAATGAATATAGAATTGGTAAAAAGAGAGTTGAAAAAGAGTTGAGAAAATGGAAGCAAACAGGGGAACAGGCAGAAAGAGAGAACTTTATGATTGAAAGGAAGAAATCCCTAATGGAGACAAAAAAGAGAGAATGGGGTCAAAATATTAGCAAGAAAATACAGGAAGCAATAAGGACAAATGACAATAAAACAAAGTGGAGGATAGTTAAGAGATTATATAACAGGAGAGTAAATGAGAATAATATCAATGGTGAGGAAGGGTGTTTATACATTAAAAACCTTTTAGGGGCAGAGGAGATATTCCACCAGGGGCACGGGTAGTGGAAAAAAATATATTAAGTGTAGATTATTTGCATAGAGAGATTGATACAAACAAAATAAAGGAACGGATAAAAGGAATAAAAAGAAAAAGCTTGCAGGATTGATGGGATTCCAGGGGAATTAGAGAGGTATGTTATTAGCACAGATATTTAATTCAATATATGAAGAGAAAACAGTTCCCAAAGGTTGGAGAACAGCCATTGTAGTACTTATATTTAAAGGAAAAGGGGATATAAACAAACTGCTTATAGAGGAATTAGTCTTTTATCAGTCTTAGGTAAGCTATATATGGGCATTCTGGCAGAAAGGCTTCAAAATTGGACAGAACAAAAAAATAAATTATCTGAGTTCCAAGCAGGCTTCAGGAAATGCAAGAGAACTGTGGATAATGTCTTCATTATTAATACAATGATAGAAAAATATCTAGGACAAAAATGAAGGAGACTATATATGTTGTTTGTGGATTTTGAAAAGGCATTTGATACAATTAACCGTAAGGCACTATGGTCACAATTGAATGGGATAGGAGTTAGTGATAAATTTATAAAAGCATTACAAAATTAATACTATGAAAATGAGTATTGTATTAAGATTGCTCAGGATAGGGTGACTCCAAATAATTTCAACACAATAGGTCTAAGACAAGGATGTAAGTTTAAGTCCTATACTGTTTAGCTTATTTATTAATGATATTTTAGAAGTAGTTAGCAAAGTTAATGCCTACATGCCTACAATCGAAAATGTTGTGATTCCACGAATATTATTTGCAGATAATTTGATAGCGGGGTCAATTACTAACATTGGTCTACAAAATCAATTGAAGTAATTGCTAAATTTTGTAAGAAGTGGGGACTAAGAATAAACTTTGGAAAACAAAAAAGGATGATATTTAAGAATAGAAACAAATTGCGCAAGAATGAGAAATGATATTGGGAAGGGGTAGAAATTGAGTGATTAATAAACTTGACTACTTGGGTATTAGGCTTAACATGAATGCAGGCTAGAGAGAACAGAAAAGAAAGGTTCTAGCAAAAGGAAGGCTAGCTTTGAAAGCTATTACTGCCATAGGTATAAAGTAACAGGAATGCATATAAAGTGGTTGAAGAAAAAGTATGCAGCACTAGTACAGGCTAAAATGATGTTAAGGGTAGAAAATTTAGGTTAGTGATGAGGAATGGCTAAATGTACACTTGATTCACAGGAATTCCGCAAACAAATTATGAACCTACCAAAAAGCTCACCAAACGGGGTTGCACAAGCTGAATTTGGCAGAGTAGAGAGTAAAGGAAAAATAATGACAAGAATGCTGAAATATTGGTTTAGAATTAAGAATTTAGAAGATAATTGTATTTTGATACACTGTCTAGTGATGCAAGAGAAAGTGAGGGGAGGAAATACTTGGGTTAGTAGAATCAATGAGATTATGGAAAAAATTGGCTTGGTTATGGTGTGGCATGTTGAGAAAGTAAAGAAAGAGGTTTTTGGAGAGAAATTAAACAAAGAATTGATGGTATGGAAAGACAGGATATTAGGTAGTTTTAGTAGTAAAAAGTCTTTAAGGGTTTATAGGGGATTAAAGGAAATATGGTGTAGAGAGAATTATGTGAATGAAGGTGACAAGTGGACAAGGGAGGGAATTGCATGGGCCTGGACAGGGGTAGTGAATCTGAAAGGAATAAGAGGAGGTTAAAATATAGAGTAATGTTGGATGTGTGGAATGCAAGATAGTTACTAGCATGCAATTGTGGAATGTAGAGAAGGTAAAGAAATGAGAGCAAAAGGATTGAGCAGTGGGATAACTTACCAAAAGAGATAAGGGGAAACAAGTTGGTGAATATGAGAACAAGGCAGAAAATAATTGGAGTTTGGGAATTATTTGGGTAAGGTTAAAAGAAAATGGTTGCAGAAAATAAATAAGAAATGAGGAACCAAATCAGGCACAAACATAATTTAAGTTGGTTTTGATTGAGTTAATTTTGTAGATGTATGTTGCCTGATAGTTCAGTAATTGCAAGGTAGAAACCATTTGGACCACTTGGTTACACAGCAACTTGGGAAGATTTACTAGAATGACTCTGGTTGTATTTTCTTGTATGACTGAGTGATTGTAAAAGAGTAATATGGAAGCTTTTGTATTATTAAGTGGAAATAAATTCAATTCAATTAGGAAATCAAAGTCTCAGATTAGTTACAAGTACTCTCAGATCTACACCAGTACCTGTAATGCAAATGTTAACACATTAGTACCCCACTGAATATGAATTGGATAAAGCTGTTATTTAGTACAAAAATTAATTAGTTTTGCATTCAGAATGTAGGAATTAAGATGGAGGCACAGTTAAAAGACTTGCAGCAAAGGTCAGCCTTCAAATCCCTCTCTCAAAATCAGATCATAATACCTTGACAGCTGTTTGAGTGTGGAAAAGCAAATATCCCTACAATAAACTGTTTGCATACTACAAATGAAGAATACTTGGAAACAGAGAGATTTCTACAAGTGGAATTTGATGTAGCAGTTGCTGTTACTGGAACTGATCAGTTTTATGCCTTTCTCCCAGCTTCAACTGAAGATTTAGCAACCAAAGCATGTTCAGCTTCTGAAGAAACTGTTTTACATCATATTAAAACCATTTCCAGATTTCAAGTTATACATTTTGACAATATAATAACACATGGTGAATGGTTTGTATTCTCACAACAAATGCTGTTGAATATGAAGTTAAAATATCATTCTTACATCCAGCTGGACCAACTACATCCTTCTCTTACCCTAAGAAACCTATGTTCTCGCAATAACAGGAAACATTTCTTTGCAAACTGAATCCAAATATAGCTACAAGAAGAATGTACCGAGTACCCCACTGGAGATGACAAAATCATCTAGTATGCAAGTTAGGAAGAAATATTTTCTTTACCATTAGGTATGAAAACATTTCTATTTAATTAGAAAATTCATTGTTATTATCAAAAAGAAAATTAAAAGTTTGTATGATATTATTAATATACCACCTTTAAATTTGGACTGAGGAGCTAAAGAATGTACTTTTATGTATATATTTTTCATAGAAAAATTTAAAAACTCTATTTCTCTGAAAACTCAAAATTTTTATTAGTGTTTTTTGGAAAACATTCATAATGGTGTCATGTTACATATAAAATGAAAGCCCTTTTCATAAGCTTTAAAATGACACCTTCCTCACACTATATAGTTCTATAGTAAATAAATATAGTTTTAAATATATGGTGAGAAAATTTTGAGAATTTTAGGCATTTTGTAAATTTTATATGTTGATACAGAGTGTTCCAAAAATTCTGAAAATAAAAATCTTAAAACATCTGCTGGAAAGGTACAAATGTACAGAAAATTAACCAAACTCATTACATTAAGTATTTATGCATTGGTTGATTTGACATGGATGTACCCACTGGTGGAATCACCTAATTTACATGTTTGTATGAAGAGTTCACCCTTCTCTCTTTCAAAGTAGCATACTTACTGATGACAGCCTCATTTATGTGCCTTATATTATTTATGAAAGTTCCTTTTTATGGATAGCATGCTCAACACAGTTAATTTTTCCTCTGGCATGCACTATGCAGAAACAGTTTTTCCTTCTTGTCAATGACAACTTCTGCTTCTGAAGTTGTCATTGACATAATTGTAACCACATATAATAGGCTACTTGAATATTATGTTCAATCATGAATTAAAGTGATGGCACATCTCCCTTAACTAATCGAAAATATTCTCTTGTGTATAGAAGTTCTAGTACTGTTTTCAGCCTGTCTTTATTAAAGAGCCGATATACTTTAACTGCACAATTCAGATAAATATGGGGAAATATCTTTTCATAGGATTCAAAATGCTTTGCAATTAGTAAATTTGCTGCATGAAGGTAACCTCTGAAAAGGAAATGCTTTCTCACTTAGATGACAATTGTATCACAGATTTCTTTGGCTCAGTTTTAGTAGTGGAATCTATGAAAAATATTATGTTATTGGTATTGCTAAAGCATTTGTTCCAAGTTTTTCTCACAGCTTATCAATGTTTGTATCTCTAGTCTTCTGTATAATAGTTTAAAAGTTTTCAACATTCTTTTAAGCTAAGTGCCTCTGCATTTAGTTTTTGTAACTGGTTGTAGTATGGCATAATGTAAAACACGGGGCAAATTGAAATGTTGACAATTCTATTTGAGATGCAAACTCCTAGCTTGGGTGATCAAACTACTCACTCAAGCTTACTCTCTGTTCTTTCAAGGTATTCAATAAAGTTGTCTAGATATTCATAAATATACAACTTTCATAGTTCTAATTTCAAAATTACACCCAATCATAAAGGGATTCCTTCTATTTAATTTAATTTAATTTAACAAGATTGTTCTTTTGGAAAAATTGGAAAAGAAAACAGAAATTTGAATGAAGTCCAAAAAGAATATTCTAACAAATGTATTTTAACAGGATACTTATTAAAAGATCAAATTAAAAACAATGTGTAACATTGTTCTTTAAAAAAAATTGGACTTTAGGATGACATCTGCTCGTTACATTAGAGATGTTGTAATTTTGTAAAATTATTTTTTCAGGGAAGGAAATATTTAATAAAACTTGTATAAGTATACCTGCTAATGATTTATAATCATAAATGGATGGATTGTGGAATGCCCAGAACCTTTAAATTGGGTTACCATAAGGTAAAATGTGGGTAACAAAAAATTATAATTAATAACTAAGCTTCTGCTACTTTGTAGTTTTGTCCACAATTACCAATACAAATTCAGGATTAGACATTTTGTTTTACTCTCTGATGATGTGCCCATAACATGCAACCCAGCTCACTGTTTGGAGTTTCCTTAGAAGTTTTCCTTAAAAGCATTTGCATTAGCAAGATGGTCTTTAAGAGCAATGTCCAGTTCAGCACTAATACTAACAAAATCGCTACAAACCCTGAATTTAGTAAATCATTGCTTTCATCATATCCATGAGGCCCAATTTGAAAGCAGCACAACATTTTAAATTCTAAAATTATTTTTTTACAGCTAATCATTTTGTTGTTGTATAGATTGCTTAGATATGCTGCTTAAATACAATCTAATATCTTGAGTGTCCAAAGATTGAACACTATACTAGTAAATAGCTTTTGGAATTTTCATGCATTTTTATTTTCTTAGACAAATGTCACAAATCATCAAACTCTATTTTGGTCCATAAAGCTTCTGCATATTGATCTGCAAAATCAAACAGGGAAAGCAGAAAAAAGTATTAATTACATCGCATTAGTAAATCTGTTTATTTTTATTATAAATTCCCACATTGATCTTTCTGACAACAGTTTTATTAATACATTTTCTTATATGTAATAGTACCCCCTGAACTTTGATTTCTATTTTACTTTTAATCACCAAAGAACTGTCTTTTGATTTCATACTGCTTTTTTCTCTTCATATTTTTGAACTTATAATGAAAACTAATTATCAAACAGTTTTTGGAACAACATTATTGCAGTGTATGCATTTTTTCCTTCTTGTAGTATGGCAATGAGTGACAAAAACAACTCTTAAGATGATTAAATAAATCACCACTACTAATTCCCAAAAGGGCAAGCTGGGCCTCAGCAAAGCTTATCTCCCAGATAACTGTACCACCCTCTGAACATGTAACACATGCCAGTTTATATTATCACCAATGACTTCTAGTGTGTATTTAGCGGTACCTCAGCATTCAGCCTTCTATGTTCCCAACTGTTCAATCTTTCCCCTCCCACTTCATTTTTCCCACCTTTCTTTGTTATACCCTACATCCTATTTACCCCCTCAAAAAAAATTCTCTTTATTTTCTACTATGCATGCATAGACAGATTTCTTCAGCTCCAGGGAGTTAAATGGACAAATTGCCCCTTACCTACATCAGTGAAAATAGGTATGTAACTGAGAAACTATTTCTACTCCAGTTCTTTTCACTTTAGAACCAGGAAGTACACTCAACTTCGCCTGAGTTTTGAAATGCTGTGAAGTATATAATTTATTTTAAGATTATGTTACTACACAATAATAAGCATGTTATGTGTTAACATCTAAATAAGATGTTGATATGCTTGGGGGCTCAGTCTCCATTGCTGCAACTGCTTCTGGTCAGAAGTATCTCATAATGTTCTGCCCATGGATGAATGAGCAAGTTCCCACTAGAACCATCAGAGACCACCACAGAAACACCTTGGGACCCAGCCACCAATTCAAGAACCAATAGTCAATCAACAGCTATGATGGAAGCGAGTAATTCAGAAACATGGCTTGCAATTTTTATAAGTAAATGGAGTTAGTGTGAACAAGTTGATTACATTAGTGTAGGAGATATTACCACTCCATTGTCTAAAGCTTTGTACGTACAATTATTTAAGAAAACTTCTGTTTGCCTGAAAAGTGTTTTACATTGTCAAAATATGACACAAACTACTTTTTTATGATAAATATCTGGTTGAGGTATCTGTTACTGAGGTCCATGCTGTTGTTGATGAAGTGGTTAGATTCAACTTTATGAAGTTTCCTATGAGAGAAACACTGGATACATCACTTATTTATAAAACTAGTTTTCCTCTGCATAATGATATAATGAAGATTGCACAAAAATATTTGCCAATGATTTAGTTCCAGTTTATGGAAATCTCAAGAATGCAGTATCTGCAAATGGTGATGAAAGTGAAATTAAATGAAGTTACATTATAAAAGGCAAATTAGTTATTGGCAATGAGAATGTATTGAGTGAAATACACTTTTCAAAATATGATAATGAAAGTAGTTAGTAATATTTTTTGCATTTTTTATAACTATATTTGTTGATTATATTTTATACCATATTGTACATATACTCCATTAAGTCAAACAATTGGTTTGCTACAACTCCAGCTTTTTGGTAAAAGTCAAGAAAGATCTTGTTCAATATACTATAAAATGATGCAATAACAAATAACTGAAATAAAAGTCTGTTATGAAGAAAATGCTTGAACTAAGCAAATTCCTCAGCAAGTCAAATTTGCAGAGAAATTGGTGCCACAACAGCTCTTTTAAAAGTTTGGGTTTCAGATAAATCACTACTCTTAATAATCTTGATTTCACTGATTTTCAGAAGCTATTTTTCTTATTTTATTTCAATGGCATATACCAAGTGTTGCCGAGAAAAAACAAAAATTTCAGCTGCTAAGGCAATTTTTAAATTTTCACTTTAACCCCCACTCTTTAAATTTCAGTTTTCAGATATACTCTCAATTCTCATGGTTCAACTTCTATGATTTTCAGAAACTATATTTCATATTTAATTTAAAAAGTATATTCCGAGTTTTATTATGAAAAAATAAGTATTGGTTCTGATAGAGCAGTTTTTAAATTTCAGGTTTTAGATAAAGCCCATTTCCTAATATTCTGATTTTGCTGATTTTAAGAAATTATTTTTCTTATTTTATTTCAATTTACTTTCTGAGTTTCGTTGTGAAAAAAAAATTGTGGCAGCTAGAGCGATATTAAAATTTTTGCATTAAGTTAACATTCAACAATGGTCCAATTTTCCTGATTAATGAACTCTGCAAATCATTTGTTAATTGATCATTATATACAGAGTTTTGTTGAGAAAAAACAAAAATTGTGTTCTCTAGAGCATTAAAAGACACATATGTACATTATTTTTGTAAGTAGGATCGATGGAGATTTTAAGAAATTCTTCAAAAATATTTTCATGGATACAACTGCCATTCCTTTAGAATTCGCTAAAAACATTGCTATTAGTACTTTATGATATTAGTCTATAAGTATAGACATCATGAAATATAATGTCTATACTATATTGCACGAGTAAATGTTTAAGAAATGAGTTAAGTTAGTTTCATAATTTTTACAAGTGCAATAATTATTATATAACATTATAAATGATTTTAATATAAATTATTTTGTATACTAAAATTATAAAAAAGGTATAATATAAAATTGATATTAATCATTTTCTGATGAATTACTCTGAAGCCAATATCTTCTATGTATTGATGGATATTATTTAGTTCTTTGACTATTGGTACTGTTCACAAAGAAGATGAATTTGATATTATTGTATGATTTAGTTGAACTACACACTCCTAATGCTTCACTTACTTGTAAGTGAAGTGAAGTAAGAGAAGCATTAAGAGTGTGTAGTTCAACTAAATCATACAATAATATCAACTATATGATTAGCTTCACTGTGCAAGTTTCAATTTACATTTTAATTAAGATGAATTTACTGCAAGAAATTTTAGTCCAAGGTTGAATTGTCATTAATACCGACAAAAATCTGATGATATTTATCAGGAGGTATATCATATATTCATTAATTGGATGAATAGCAAAAATATATGGCTATTTTAGAAATTTCAGTACTGGCATATACTTCAGAACAGGTTGGTATTATAAATTAATCTAAATCATTTGGTAGATAATATTAATTTATTAATTTTGTATTAATTCTGTGATTATGTATTCTGCAATGAAGATGAATGGCTGATTCTATTTTTTCAGTAATGTATAAATATTCTCTTAATAATATTGTAACACAATATTCAGTTGCTGACAGCATTTTGGAAATGAAAACAAAGAAATATGTAATTGTTACTATGGTAATTTTATGCAACTAGTGTTTATTTTAGCATTTAATTAACAATTGTGAATGACAATAAAGACTTTATAATTCTGATACACCAAACATTTTTTTTGTGCAAAAACCAGATAATTATAAAGTACTATATAATTTTATTTATGTAAAATAGGTTTATATTATTTGTATTTGTTGACTTTTATAGTTAATGTATAACTTTGTTACAAAGAATAATTTTGAACTTTCAACTGTTAGTGTAATTCATTAATGCAGTGAAAGAGAGAGAGAATGAATGGGTGAGAATGAGAGATGCCTAATAAATGATAAAAAAAAGGAGTGATGGATGTAAAAAACTAAATGATTTAAAAAAAATAGGGGGAAAAAAAGGCAAAAGAGATAGCTATTTGGAAAAGCTCTGTAGTAAAATAACTGCACATATTAAATTAATTATTTTTGAAAACTGAAACCCGTACACATGTGTATCATCATCATCATCATCATCATCATCATCTCATCAATTTTTTTGCACTCCAGCAGGCGATCCTTGTTCATAATTATGTCTGGTTGATTGCACATTGCACTGTGTTTATTTTGGTATATTTTATCTTGTGTGAGGCTGTCATGGTAGGCTTTTGGTTTATTAATGTACAAATGCTTATAAAAATGTACCTTGGTACAATGGCGGTTACCAATTTATTGATGCTACAACATATTCAAGGCCATGCGGGAACCAGTTACATATTTATATGTAGCAACAACAATGCCTGTTATGATTATACTACCATGGATTATTCTGCAGCAGAATGTGATATTAAGCAAAGTAAGATGATAGGATTTCTTGATATAAAATGGAATTTATATCCTGGCATTAGGTAACTGACTCACATGTAGCAAGATGAAGCTCAACAGCAAAAAGTTGAACAAATATTACTTGATTTATTAAAAAAGTACAGGTCACAAATTTTGAACATATGAGGACAGTAGGAAAAGAGAAAGAAATACATGCCAAATAAAAAAAAATGTAATATTTTATTGTACAATACGGAATAAACCTTGCAAAACAAAAAAATATAGATAGAATTAATAGATGAACTTTATTAGACAATAGATAGGCCCTAATGATTAGCACCTGTCCCCAAGAAAATACAGTAAGTATTATGGACCATTTTTCTTCTTCAAGCTTGGTTTCCCATAGCCCATGTGGGCCTTCGGCTTACTGAGATGACTGCTGCATCTTCTACCTCCATCTCTTGATATCATTGGTAGAGTGCAATATTGCAGGGGGTTATGTGATCAGCACACTGCATCCCGCTGGTTGCTATATTCCAGCTTACTAGACCGAAGATTGCTACCTCTCCAACAGGCAGCTTTCCAATTATCCTCACGAGGCTGGGTGGATCCCGTTCCTGACCTTCCTAACTTAGAAAATTTCCTAAGTAGGTACCAGGAATCAAACCAAGGCCTCCCGGCCAGCTGTCAGCAATGCTAACCACTAGACCAAGGAGGAGGTCATTACGGACCATTTTTTTACTAATTATTTATATAGCAGCCATCCTATTTTATTTCCTATAAAATATTATTTCTGTTTTTCTTTTATTTAGAATGGTGTGAAATTTTTAAAAATACTTGTATGTTATGCTATAGATGTCCTTATGATGTACTTTTTAGTGGCACTAATTTAGCAGTGCATGTCATTGCATAAACTATTATTAATATCCATAAATGTGAGAAAGACATTCTCTATTATAAATAGGCACATAATATTAAATGAAAGTTATAATACTTAAATATATGTTTAAAATTTAAATATTAATTCAATTTGGAATCGAACACAGTGAAATACCCATTAATAATCTCTTCTGAGTAGGATTTTTTGAATACTGTTTATGGTTTCACTTACATGAGATCTACTCAGGACATAAGTGGACAAAAGCTCCACAAAACATATGTCCTGAGTAAATCTCACATAAGTAAAACCATAAAGAGTATTCTAAAAATCCTACTCGGAAGAGATTATATATATTTAGAAGCTATTGAGAATGAAGAACTGATATTCTGAAAATGAGTGTATGTGAATATTGAGAAAAACTGCACTTAAAAGTTTTCAATTTAGGACAACCATGTTTCAGGAACCATTTCCATCCTCAGCTATTGACTAACTGTTTAGTAAATTTAAGGTTGCCTGGTGTAGTTGAGTGGATAGAGAAATGATTCAGAACCAGCCTACAGCATGTGGTCTGAAACATGCTATAAATTTAAGAACTTGTATGTGAAGTTTGTGTCAACATTTCCATATATGCAATATGAAATACATACCCCAAATCTTAACCAGCATGGCCATGCATCTATTCTCAATTGTAGCTCCAATAGCAACATATGAAATCATAGTGTTTCCTAATCACCTTTAGATCACTTTCTCTTTCTCATTGCATTTGTACTGAAAAATTCTTCTATCAACTGTTTTTCGTATTCTGCTCTATTTTTCATTAGTTCCTGGTATTATCATATTTCAGGTTAGTTTATGAATGAATCATACTATGATGATACCAGGAACTAATGAAGAATAGAGCAGAATATGAAAAACAGTTGATAGAAGAATTTTACAGTACAGATGCAATGAGAGAGAGAAAGTGATCTAAAGGTGATTAGGAAACAAAAATCATAATAAACAGGCTAGCTGTACATGGCTTTCATCCAAACATATGTGAATGCTAAGTTTTGTGAATGTGACAAATGATTGCAAATGGGTGCTATACAGTATTGTGGTTTATATCGTATAACAATATGAAAAGCAGAACTAAGTCTATAAGTGAATATAGCAAAGAATAAACTGTTAATTGATGCTCTTTCAAGTGCACTTTTTCCCCTTTATTATAAAAAATAAAATACGATGAAATCAGAGAATTAAAAAGCTGTAGAACTTTGCAGTTTATTTTGGCAAGTGCAGAATAATGTAGAAAACCTCATTTATCCATAATGGAAGTATATTATGCATATGGTAGAGAAAACTGTTCAAATGGAAACTGTCGATGCTATTCTTGTGTCATTCCAAGAATTTTATTGGCAGACATATGTCTAGTAAACTCTGGTTTTCCTCTCTATAAAGCACAAAGCTCTGCTAAACTTTTACAGTGCCTTTATGCATTGTTGGGTCATCTTCAGAGGACTTCATAAATGAAAAGTTTTCTTAATGTGCAAATACTAATGCTTAGTTCTTATTAGGGTTCCAAATTTTAATCTTAGCAATAGTAATCCTGAGAAAAAGTCAAAAATTAATGCAATTAATAAAATCTGATTCAAATATTCTGCACTACTTGCTATTCTCATTATTTCAGGACAGATTAGAAATATGAATGCAAACAATAGTAACAAAGATTCTCAAAGCATTTTACTTTCTTCATGGTAAGTAAACCAAGTGATATGAAATGTGGTATTTCTGGAATTTTCAGTCAAAGTTTTGTTGCAAATTTATCATTATTTGTAAATATTATTTCATATTATGTTGGATTTTTCTTAATTCCAATCTTGAAAACAGTATGGGAAATGGAACTTTACATTACGGATTATAACTATTTTTGGACTCCATTTTTACCAACATATGAATACAGCATGAGAAATCTGATACATTCAGATACAATAGTTGTTTTATAACTGTTAGGTTGCTATGCCTCATATGCTGTGGAGCTGTTTGACAGCTTATAATATGCATTATGTTTAATATAATATTATTTAGAAGGAAATGCAACATAGTATTAGGGGGCAGGTAAGATATGAACAAAACGTGCATAGGTGGCCAGACCTCCCTACCCAACAGCCATAGAGAGCAAGGCAATTCACAAGAAAGCTGCATTATACATACAGTATAAAAAGTCATTGTTGCAAAGTTTTGCAATAATATAATAAAGTTTCAAGAATACTGCTCACCTTCCATAGCTAAACTGTAAAGCTAAATTTGATTTGATTCAATGACTGTTTTGTGGAACATGCTAATCACATCATGTAGCACATACCCACTAACAACTCAGTTTTGTGCACAATTAGAGTTTTGATCATGTCTTACCTGCCCACTAGTACTAAATAAATTAACTTCTATTGGACTGGCTAAATAATTGAATATTTCAACCATAGCATAGAACGACAACAACAACAATGACTACCTTAGCACTCTTGGACTGAAACAAAATTGTTACTTAATATTATTAATGCAATTCAAACTGCAAAACTACAGATTAAAATCCTTAAGCAAATTTCACGACTGTATGCTAACATAGCATTCTTGTCAACTTTGTTTTCCATGAAAGGAATTTTTATATTCTTTCTCTCATCTTTTTTTGATTTATTTGAGATTAATTTTCCCATGACTTCATTAGATTTATGTAGTATTTCTTTTGGATGCTCATAATACTTACCTGCATCTCTTTCCATGATTTTCTTTCTTTCAACTGTTTTTTGAATGACCATAATAATGCACCCTATAATGAGCGTTTTCAACATATATTACAATATAACATTTAATTTCGTGTCGCAACCAATACAGTGAAGTGACTATTATGTTCTTAATTACCTAGTGAGTTGATTTTAATAATCTTATGCTCCACTTACTGTTGAATTATGCAAAACTAGTTTCGCAGGCTTTTGCCTGCATCCTCAGTTGCAAGTCGACTATTGGCTTCGTTGTTGGTTGGCTGGAGGATTTGGTGTAGCTCTCGTGGACATTTTATGAACTTTTGGATTAATTTATCTTCTGTTGGAATCTCAAAGTTCATAACCTTATCCTCATATTTTTAATATAAATTTTTTCCATTTCGTAAATTGAAATTCGTAAATCGACCCATTGAGGTGGGAATATGGGAAAAAATTTATATAAAAATATGAGGATAAGGTTATGAACTTTGAGATACCAACAGAAGATAAATTAATCCAAAAGTTCATAAAATGTCCACGAGAGCTACATCAAATCCTCCAGCCAACCAACAACGAAGCCGACAGTCGACTCGCAACTGAGGATGCAGGCAAAAGCCTGAGAAACTAGTTTTGCATAATTCAGCAGTATGTGGAGCATAAGATTATTAAAATTGACTCACTAGGTAATTAAGAATATATTACAATATTTAGTCAAAATAAAGTATTTTAACATATATGAAACAAAATATCATTTTTCCATATCCATTAACCCGTAAAAATCTCTCTCGTACCGTAAAGTGCCACTTTATGTAGTAGTTACATAAAAACTCTTTTTTGTGTACCAGAATTATAAATAATTTTTATTGTTGTTTAAAAATGTATTACCTACATTAAGATACTAGTTGCAAACAAGGGATTGAATGTAGTGTGAGTATACATGTCAGGCACATAAACTAAGTACTAGATTCATTGTTCTATGTGCTGTGCATATGATAGTAGCATGTTTGAACTTGGAGGGGGGGGTTAGCTCTGCGCACGTGCATTTGGAAATATGTTATGTTTGAGAATGGATACAATTTATGAAATACAAAGAACTGGCTAGGGAAAGAAGAAAGAGAGGGTGCTACACCACAATAATGTCATTAAACTGTTTTCATTTCTAAAATGCTTTCATCAACTGAATAATGTGGCATATGAGGAGCCTAATTATTAAATATTGTTGGTCCATAAATCCTGATTTTCATTTGAGTCTGGCTTGAGTGTCTAGTTACAAATGGATTTTTATTAAGCAATGAAAACTAACCCCATGTCAGGCAGCATGGTGAATAAAGGAGTGAAGAATGAGAAATAAGCTTGTGGCTCATGAATAGGCCATGACGTATTGGTACAGTTACTGGGCTTATACTATTTTTTTTTGTTATATTTATTACATTTTATTAGTTTGCACATTTTATTAAAAATTATAATGGACCAAGGTAACATGTGGAAATACAAACATTCTTAAATTCAGTTATATAATTTTAATGACAATTTAAATAATTACCTATATTCTTTTTGGCTGTCATAAAGATGGCCCATTCAGGAGCCATAGTGTAGCATCCCCTATTTTTGCCTTTCTAAGTCAAACTCTTTGTATTTCAAAATTTATAACCACCATAGCTAAACTTTGAACAAATAGATGGGAAACTCAAGCTTAAAAAATCTGGTCTCATATTCTTCTTCCAGTGATCAGTGCACCCTCCTTCTGTTGCAATGGTTTTAAGGAGAAATGAAGCATGCTTTGGTGGCTCAGTCACAACAGTAGGGTTCTTTCTATCCTCCTGTCCAGCTCTTCCCTTGAGAGTTAAGGACATTTATTTCCTATGTCTGCCATGTTATTTTCTGAAATAAACATAATCTTTTCTCTGACAATACTCAAACTAGGAGAAAGAAACATTGCACACCTTTAGGTGAAGATGTTACTTGTAATTGCTGAATTTTTGACTAAGATATTTTTAATAACACTTTTACAATGGCTGTCAATTAGTCTGATTTTGCACATTTTTGAACTTAAACATGTCTTCTAAATATGTTATTTTTAAGATAGAAGTATAAAAAATCCAAGGATTATTTAGACAATGAACTAAGGCAGAAGTAAATTGTTCTATTATTATTAGTTTTGAGGAACATTTGGATTTAAAAATATGTAAACTGAATGGAAAAATTAAAAATTAAAAATACCCCAGTCAAAAATCCAACAATTACAAACATATATATCTAAATATATGCAAAGTTTCATTTTCCTTGCTTATGTTCTTCCAGAGGAAAGGACATAACGTTTAGAAAATGAACATGGTGAAATAGGAGCTTCGTTACAACTTTCCCTTGAAGTTGCTGCTTGCAAGCTTCTAATCAGGTCACAAATCTTATAGCATTAAAGCCTATATTAGATAAGATTTTAAATCCAAAAGCAGTTAATACCTTGCTGCTTAAAACTTTATAAAACTCTTTTCTATAGAAATTTTCCCTCTATCAAATGCTGGTTGGAAAATTTGTTATTCTCGAGCATTTTACAGTTCTTTTAAGTCATAAATGGAAAATGTTGCTACCCAACATTGATTAACTTAACTTTATGGTCAACAGATTGACTACTACAGAACTAATTAAAATTTTTTAAAAATTGTAAATTTTTAACAAAAATTTTCATATGGAACTAACACAGTGAAGCTCACGTGAATTGAATCTGTCGTCTTAACACTCTTCATGCTTCACTAACCTTAAAAATATACGGAACCGGTTTCAAAGATATGTTATCTCCATCTCCATCTTTGGCTGTGGATGACTCAAGCAACTGTTACAATAACATATTCCAGCTATACATCTATCCATTTTGCAAAAAACTATTTCCTCTACGGGAGTACAGAATGTAGTTCAAGTTTATTTCTTTATCAATTTTTCCTGATACTGTCTCAAAAAGGTGCATAAAGGAAGAGAGAATACTGGAAGTATAACTAAAACACTGAAATATTAAAACAATGCTGTTGGAAAAATACTTATTAGCCATTTATAAACTGAAAGAAATGGAACATTAATTTGCAAGCAGTGCACTGCTGTTTGCATATAAAATATTCTGTAATATATCTCTTTCTTTTATGTAAAATGGCACTTAGCATCTTGGTAATTCATTGTTTGCTTTAATAAAATTGAACAATGTAATAAATAATTACAATTTATATTATGATCAAATCAGATAAAATATACTATTTTATATACTTTTTCTGTAAATGTTTTGGAAATAATACCAAATAATAAATAATATCAAATTAAATTTTTCAGCATGTGACATTTATAAATTAAGTTTCAAAATCTAACGCCATATAAAAGAAAAATGGAGAGAAAACATATGGTACCATTAAATAAACAGCAAGAAGAGTTTTTATATTTATACTTTAGCATTTATTTTTAAATACCATATTTATACAAATCTAATGTGCATTTGTTTGTCCAAATGTATTTTTCAAAATTGTGGTGTACATTGATTTCGATGATGTATTATATTCGAGTGTAAATCCGTTCCATAGTTTGCTGGTGTCATTCAAATTTATCATTTATTATCTCATAATGCATTTGTGCAATCTTTGAATTAGTTACATTTATTGTTGGCCTATTATTGCAGAGAGTATTTGAACAGTGGGTAGTCATGAAATGGAGAGAAGAACAGCTATGATGGTACTTTCCAGCATAACATAATTCTTTATGTTGGGGGAAAATAACCCAGAAAGGCAGGAAGAGAGTTCAATGTAGCTGAGAGCAATGTTTGCTTGTGACAGTAACAGAAATTGGCATTATTTGTAACTAAAGTAAGTAGAAAGAAATTCACCAGTTCTGGCGAAGGAAGAAATCTTGACGATGAAGAAAAAGTTTTGGAATTTGTACATGAATGGAGGAAGAATGGGCAACCTGTGACTAGTGACACCATAAGAAATAACTTTTTCTTCTTTCACTTATGCCAACTGTTCTGGCAACAGCTTGAGTGATGGATTTTGTCCTACATGCTCCAAGATGTAACAATAGTCCACTTATAAATTCTAAGTTCTGATCATTTGATGAAGTGGATGGACTTATATCTAAGATGCTATGCAACAATATGTCAAAATCTATTTTATGATTTAATTTCAAAATTTGGGGTGCACATTACATTCAATGGTGCATTAAATTCATGTAAATATGATATTAATTAATTGGTTTACTGAAATCACAACCACTCCTTGTTCTTTCTCCTAAATAACTGCATAACACCAAAATTAAATCTCTTCTTTTTAATGGTGTTCCAACTAACAGGGGATGTGTGCCCATACAAAGGAAAGTTTAATAAAGTTCTAAGCAAATGTTGCTGTGTTATGGACATGAGTTACTATTTTCTCAACTGAGTTTCTAACCTCTCCTCTGTATAACAAATGTTGGCTAATGAAAAATAATAAAAGTATACATTCCTACATTGCAGATATGAGCAACATATTGTTTAATACATCCTTGGAAAATACAATGCCTCTTGTTCTTAATGTATTTGTTCAGAGGATACCATGTGTATTATTCTGAAATAATAAACATGCCAGCCTACATTATAAAACACAGATTTCATGTTAGTAGTTTTACATACTGGGACTTTTCACAGAGAAAAATACTATAATACTGCAAACCTTTATAAGGAAATCACTCAAATTGTAATAACTTTGTTCCACTTACTTGAACATGTTTTGAAGACAAATATTCATGTTTAATGTGGTTATATTGAAGACATTTTGGGCATTCTTAGTACATCTCAATATAAAAGAATGTCCAATAAATCCACAACATTTTCACGTAATTTTTCCCCTATTACTTGCTAAAGGAATTAAGCAGCATTCTAGTTATAAGTTTGTTACTGCACATTCTCAACATTATGTAGCAAATATATGGAATATTTTACAAACACTCATTGGATATGTTAAACTTCAATTTTCATCAAAAGTGTGAAAGAAAATAAAATGAACTGACTTGCTGCCTAGCAAAGATTAAAAAATAAGCACTGCATTGAAAAGAAAGAAAAAAGAAAGGTAGCCACAATTATTGACATATTTTACCAACTTACCTAGAAGAATAAGTGTTTAAATAATGTCTATAAAATCCAATCTTAATATAACAAATTATTATTGTCATGTCCAAGTGGAACAAAATTAGTGAAATTTGAGTGATTTTTCTCAATAATAATTTGTTATATATTATGTTTCACTGTGAAAATTCCCGCTATGCAAAACTACCAATTACCTTAGTGTAGATAAAGTAAAATCTATTTCCAAAAATATTAGCTGCACAATGTAGCAGGATACAAGGTAATTCCTATTATGTCACGTCATGTAAGCTCTGGTTTTCATTATAATAATAACCAATATCTGAAGATGGTGCTGGCTTTGAAGAGCTTAACCAAACATTTCATGAAATTACATTCTGTATCAGCTTGACACATTTCCTTCTTCACAAATGCCAACTGTGAAAGTGCATTGAATCATATACCACTGGTGATAACTGCAGCACTGGATTACCAGCTATTTGTTCTTGAAATTTAAATACCTTTTAGTATTATCAAATAGAGATATTTAAATGCATCTAATATATCATATAATTTTCTAATATGCTAATTTCACTGTATATGAAATATGAATCTTTTATGCATCAATGAGATTATAATGTTGTAATTTACAAAATATTACATCTGGAAAGAATTTTGATTTACAGTACTTTTAATATACATAGACCCATGCGCCAAATATTTGGCAATGAAAAATAATTCAATGGATAAATGCATTAAAAGTCATCATATGGTGCTAGTGACGGTCAATTATGCTTGTGAAGAAAATTTAACTGTATGGCTTGGGTGGAAAATTAAAAGCAAAGTCAATCTTTAAACTGAAGTGCACTCTATAAGCTAATGCACAGATTTTCACTGTGGCATGACCAATGTGAATGATGTTTATCAACAAGTAAATTAATATAATTTTACCATGTAGTGTTATCATGTTTCAATTTGGCTGCAGTATTTAAAAAGAAGCGATTGTCTTGGATGTAAGCCTTAAAAGTATTGCCAACATAATATTGATGGTTTACAATTAATCTAATTGGATATGACAAATTGTAATTAGTACAATTGAAATATAGATGTTATGCAAGTAGTAAAGAATTATCAATATGAAATAAAATATAAGTTGTATTTAGGTGTTGTTGATTTGGTTTATTTACGGAAGTTCTTTAACATCTCAGGTCATCAGCATCCATTTCTTTAGGGCGTGAAACGGCATATACCTTTTGCTCAGATGCCTCTTTTTTTCAGGCTTGGGGTTATTTTACACACTGTAAATCTAGGGCACCTACGGCTTTACTTCCCTTCCGCAGGTACCTATACTTTAGATTTTTACGCCAGAAAAAAATCCATTGATCCTGAGTTTAGGAGGCAAGTATAGTTACCACTACATCACCAGGACTAAGGTATTAAGGTGAGATGGGCAAACCTATATATGGACAATTTAATAAAATTTTATTATTAATAAAAATTTAATTAATTTTCTATAAATTTTATAGAAAATTTCCATATGAAGATAGGTTCTTATAAAGTTTATGGTGTGCGATAAATGCGAGTTTGATGAAACATGTAAACAGCAATATTAATTATTTTTACACTAAAGCAAGTATGTTAACAACGTTTCCTTTAACATTCGTTTCCTATGTGCCCTGACCGAAAGTACTGGCGGTCCCATTGTATGACCTACATTCTTTTGGTTAGCTTCATATGGTTTGACCTAATAAGATTCCATTTATTTTTCAGGGCAATTTTTCATCCCTATCATTCATATCATTTGTGTATTATCATAATATGCATAAACTAATTCAAAATGTGTTGTAAACCACCATATACCGTCTAACGGCTTGCCTCTTAATGGTAAACTAAACTGTAATCCTAACCAAAAAGTAAATAAAATACATATACCGCTGTATGTATTCAGGACGTAGTAAAATGGGATATCATAAGGTATTTCACTGAAATGTACAATAAATGTACACTTAGTGTTATTAATGTTCATAAAACTGTGATGAAAGCCTGCTTTGAATCCCTTTCGTTAATATTTCAGAATAACTAACTCTTATGATGCACTATCGTTTATTTATGTTGTGGGAGTGAAACTGTCAGATCAAACGAGAGTCTATGTTCGTGTAACAGGAAATTGAAAACATCAGCAGCTACCCTCTGTAATCACAATATTTGTTCATCTATTGTTGGGTGTGGGATATGTCCCAGAAGGACCGGGGTTAGGAACCGCACAATAATTGATAGGGCCAACTTGAAGGAAAGTTTACGAGCAATGAATGGCTCGAGGAAAATCCTTCATTCGTTGGAAGGCTGGATGATTATGGCCAGCCTAAAGTCGTAGAAATTGACGAATCAAAAATTTTCCACAGGAAGTACCATCGTGGTTTGGGGAGGATCATTTGGTTTTTGGGGGCTTTGCTTTTTTGTTGAAGTACCAGACCGAAAGGCTGTTACTTTAACGAATTTAATTCCACAGCTAATACAGTCCGGGACTATTATTGTCTCGGATGGGTGGGCGGCTTACGCTAACATTTCGAACACCGATGGGGGATTTATGAACATGATATACGTAATTGTTGACGAGCAAACTTTTTTAGACTCGGACATAGCAGAAATTCATACATAAATCGTGCAAACATGTGGATGAGGGCTAAGCGCAAGATTAGGAGGCAATATGGAATTTCGGATGCATCTTTACGTCCTATCTTCACAAATTTCATCGCCTATGGTGTCTCTGTAGCAAAAACGGGCGTTAAACACTATTCATTCATTTTTATTCACAAATTCCTGGGGAGAAGTTCATTCAAACATACGAATGTATTTGCGTCGTTTATAACGTGCATTTCCAGTATGTACAATGTGGACTAAATTCTGTCTCGATAAAACATTTTAAACTCCCTTTTGGTTAGAAAGAATTTTAAAATTTACTGCCACCATTCCATCACTTCAAGCTACCAACGACCTGCAACTGCACCTTTTACTTTAACCGTTGAAGCTGCCCCTGGCTCCCCATCAATTGCAGATAATATGTGTAATTTTCGATCGGCAACTCATAATTACGTGCGCCCTTTCTTTTATTTGAGGAACTTTAATGAACCAACCCGTATACGTGAATTAAGATTATATAGTGTTTAAATGTGTTCATAAAGTATCTAATGTGTAATTTCTGCATTATTTAATAGATAGCATATAATATTATAGCTAAGTGAGGAAAAACTTGCGTCTTTCTCCGACCACAGTTTGTCTTGGCAAAAGTCACACAATAGAAACGACTCCTTCAGGAAAATGCGGCGAGCAAAGGGTTGGTTATGCCTTAGGGTCTCAAAATTCTCCGGGCCAAGATAGTGCTGCTGCGTCGCCCGGGCAGTTAGAGGAAGAACGTCCTAAATCCGAGGGTTTTCTCCGGCGGCGACGGGGTTGTACAATTAATCGGCACGAAAGCTACGTATATTGCACAATTGTGCTGCACCAAATACAATTGCAGTAGCACGCTCTTTATATTAGGCACCATTTAGGTGGACGTGTTTACCTTGCCAGTGGTCCGGCGTGAAAACTGTTTGGGAGTAAAAACAGTCTCAGCAACTAAATAACGAGGCTTTATTTACCGGCGCATTCCATATCAAATTCCCGTTCATTCTGTTGTGGGTAGCTTACAGCTGCCAAAATTCAAGGAAAAGCCCTTCAGAGAGTCTCGTGGAGAAGTTGGTTGATCTGCAATCGGCGGGCTTAAATTAATTATCACAGCTACTATACAGTCCCATACCCATCCCCCTAACAAAGTCGGTCCTGGTGGTGTAGTGGTTACCATACTTGCTTCCTAAAGCCAAGATCGCGGGTTCGAACCCGGCCAGGGCCGAATGGATATTTTTTTTTCGGGCGTAAAAATCGTCAATATGGCTTCCTTCGGAAGGGAAGTAAAGCCGTGGGTCCCGTGTCGTACATTTACGGCACGAAAAAGAACCTCAAGCCTGAAGGAGAGGCCTCTGAGCAAAATTTGTCGGCCGTTTCACGCCCTGAGTTGAATGGGACGCTGATGACCTGAGATGTTAAAGAGCGTCCATAAATAAATAAATCAATCAATCCCCCTAAAATACTACTTCAAATTGGCGCTCACAACTTGAGGTCAACTATAACCGTCCCCCACTTATAAACTTGCTTCACCTTTTCACCGCAATCGCTGCAATAGCCCCTTTAGGAGACACCAAATACATCCCAAAAGAGCAATACTTGTCTGATACTGGCAGTTTAGTTTATGCACCTTCAATGCTTGTGTGACTTTTAGAGTATTTGTGTGTGTTAGTGATTATCATAATTGTGTTATAATGATCATGTGCGATTGCGCGATATATCTGCTACTTCCACAGTGTAATGAAAAAAGTTGTGTTTTGACTCCTGTGGTTTTCCACGTGCGACCCGCGCATCCCCTAGTGTTAATTCTGGTAAACATAAAACAAATGAGCGGATTTCCCTATTCTCAAAGATTACCTATTTTTCATTATATATACACACATGTATAATCTGTTTCCTTAAGTGATATTAAAAGAGAAAATATGCCTTACTTCTAATGCTGCTTTTCCTTCGAAAACGGAGGAGTTTAATTTCTTCGAGACTGCCATCAATGCAATACACGAAGATGCGCTCTTTCTGCTCTTGGGTAATTTAAAAATCCTTTCTGCACTTAATTGCGCCGTCCTGCTAAGCGTTATTCATATTATTTATGATTAGAAATTATTCTACCGCTACATCTTACAAAAGCAAAATGGTGATAAATATGTGGTTCGCGCCGAGTGTTCTGGGAAATTCAGAAAGGCCCACTAGCTTACTTCTTCTGTCGCAGAGGAAGTGAACATTGGATATAAACCGCCAATTGGAGTTGCATAGGACTGGTAACCACTCTCAAACATAACGTATTTCTTTATGCGCATGCGCAGAAGTAGTCCCCCGCCCAAGTTCAAACATGCAACTGTCACATGCATAGCACATATGGAACAAGTGCCCGACAATATTTACCCTCACGCTGTGTATTATTAACAATATTTAATAATTAAGGCTCCTATGTGCCACAGTATAAGATAATATTAATAAAACAATTTAAATATACTGAAAACAACAATTCATCTTCATTTCAGAATATATTATTACGGAATTAATACAAAATAATAATTTTATATTAACTACCAAATAAATAAGTAGAATTTGATAATTATAATCTGTTCTGATATATATGCCAATGTTTTTTTTTTTTTAAATATCCTCAATATTTTTACTGTTCATTCAATTAACGAATCTGTCATATTCTCTCCGGTAAATATCTTGAGATTTTCTCGATATTAGTGATAATTCAACACTTTTAACTAGCGTATAAGATTTCTTGCGGTAACATTTTCGCTACCAGCAATAACAATAGACCAACAAACTAAATAATCTCCATAGATACAATGCCGTCATGAGTACAATGAAAGAGGGCATTGACTATGGAGTAATTCATTAGATAATCGACATTAATATTAATGTTATTAATATCCTTTTATAATTCCGGTAGACAAAAAATGAACATGAAAGTCGTTCATACATATATATCAGTTTGTGAGTTCTGCAGAATTATGTTTGTACACTTTACCTATACCCTCATGGTGCCAGTCTGGAATCGTGCTTTCTTTACTTAATGCAATCAAGTTGCACAGAAAGATATTTTTATAACTGCATTCCAGATTTACTTTTGTTTGATATAACTATGGATATTCTGTACGCAATCATGTTTCTTACAGTCAACACTAGACCGGAGTTGTCCTTCTCAGAGTGTCAAATGTGTAATCCTTCCTACGTGGGTGGGGCGATGACTCGTCTAGGGGTGGTGGGGGGATCGTTCGGACGGGGGGTGCGGGAGGGGGATGTTCGTCCAAATCGAACGTGACAAACTCGTGTTCGTGATGTAAATCGGGAGAATAATCCTCTTCCTCTTCGTCTTCGTCTTCCGGAGGACCGACATCACCGCAAGAGTTGATGTCTGCAGTGGTAGAAACGGTGTTGGTTGTGGCGTCTCGAGGAAAAAATGTCAATTCTCTTGCACTTCCTCCAAGGTGCTGTCTCGGAGGGGGCGGTGCTTCGTCGCAGAAATGGTGGTGGCAAGGTGAGACGCCCAACGCGGGAGGCGGCGCCGGGAAGCTGTAGTAGGAGGCGGATGTAGCAACGTCCCGCATCGATCCCGTAAGTGAAGGTAGGTGATGCCGATGGCTGTGATGACGACAGGGAGAAGGTTCCCCGCTATGGATGTCAATCCCACCTCCGGGATCAGGATCCTGGTCGAGAAACAGCCGTTGCGGTTGCGCCGGGGATCGCGGAGGTGGTGGAGGTGGGTAGTACGAGTGGTGTGGGTGGCGGCGACACAGAGGAAACGGCAGATGATGGTGATCCAATAGAGCAGAAGAGGAGGAAAGCTTGCGCCGGTGCTCGTGGCGCTTCCGAAGCCATTCTTTCTGATGCCAGTAGATATACAGGAAGATGGCGCAAGTGCCCGCTATCTCCGTGGACATGAAGCCGCCTACTACCAGCAGGAAGCTGAAGCCATAGCGGTATGTGAAGAGAGGGGGCTGTAGTTGAGAACGTGGTCTTAACTTACTCCCGATTTCCGCCTTAAAGATGGATATGTACATCACAAGACCGATCAGCATCAAAAGTCCTGCAACATACCCACAATATTCTTTTAGTCACAAAACGGCACTAACATTTTCAGAAATAAAGGTTAACAGTTGCATCTTTAATGCGTAATTTAGAAAACGCAAAATCATCATCATACAAAACACTTTTTAGGCCCAGGCCTGTTCCATCTTCATACAAACTTATATAAGAGAAATTCACCACCACCACCACCACCACCACCACCACCACCACCACCACCACCACCACCACCACCACCACCACCACCACCACCACCACCATCACTTTGTTTTACTTGGCAGAATTAACGCCACAAGACCTTCTGTTACACTCAACCAGATTAAAATAAAAAACACATAAAATAAATGAATGCATATAATATAGGTACATAGATAAAAGGCAAGATGATAATGATACATATATAAATTGATACGAGGGAAAATCTGAGAACTTTGAGAATGAAAACAATAAACTTTTAATAAATGCGATCCGATCATTCAATATTTTCAAAGTATTCTTAATTACAGTCCATACAACGGATTATAAATTCAAACTATTTTGTAAATGATGAACGCCTTTGAGTAGTGTAAACACATTTTTTCGTATGCAGCCACTGCCATCATTTGATCTTGCATTTTTTATTTTATTTTGGAGAATATTATAAAGATCTTATGGGGTTAGATCTGGACTGAAGGGAGGATGTATTAAGTTGTTTCCAGTGTGTAGGCAGAGACTTTGTCGTGGTGCAACAGGATTCTACACAGACAATCTTAGGAGTACATTGAAGACTTGGGGCAGGCATATTGTGCACGTTAAGTGGAACTGGCACAATGTGACCACTAGCTGAGAAGAAAGAATGGAATATCTTCTTGCAAACAGTTCTGTCGTGCCGTTGTTGTTGGGGAGCCTATTCTGGTAAGACCCAGACCGATGATCTTCCTTTTGTTTCTGGATTACACTGGAAGACATATCCATCTTTCTTCATTTGTCATTATGCAAAATATGTTTTTTTTTTAACTTCCCGCATAAAATTTTTCCAACATTTTTGGCACCAATCCGATGTGCTTTTGTGAGATGATGATAGGAGATCTAACGACTGCAAAGTTTCCAGACATGAAGTTTTCCTTCGAGGATTGTTTTCACTGCTATCGATTTAGAGATTTTTGAATCTGATAGCATGTACAGCGATTATTTTTCCACAACAAACGCTCTACTTTCGTCACATTTTCATCCTTTGTTGCTGTAGAGGGCCGTCCTGCGCGGTCCTCCTTCTTCTCCTAAAATCTGCAAACCATCGATAAATAATGGATTGTGAAGGGTTGTTGATTTGTTTTATTTACGGATGCTCTTTCGTGTCTCACGTAACCAGCGTCCCATTTAATTCAGGGCGTGAATTTTGCTCAGAGGCGTCTTCTTTCAGGCTTAGGTTTCTTTTTGTGCAGTAAATCTATTTAATTTACCCTGGCCGGAATTGAACTCACGATCTTGGGTTTACGAGGCAAATATGGTCCGCCAGGACCGACAATTGTGAAGGACAAGGATCCCCAAGTGCACGATGCAATCTTTTCAAGGCATTCTTTCTACCCTAACCCACTTGAAAGTCATGGTAAATCATAGCGCGCAAATGCTCTCTCTCGAGATCTAGGCTAGCGTCTGGCGCAACAACACCACACATTGTCAGAGGACGTTCAGATGTGCAGATGTTGCTGCCTAAGCTTGCTATTGTCCATTCTTAAAACTTTCATAGCGACCTTCGTAAGGGAGGTAATAAAGTCGACACTAAGCAACATTAGATGACGATAAATACAGAGAAAGAATACCAAATATTAATACAAGAATTATGCAACAATAATGTAAGTATGCACAACAAGGACAAAACACATACAAAATAATATTAAGTATTAAGTATTAATGGCAGAGTAAACATTATTTAGCTTTCTAGGTATGAGTATTGAAATAATAAACAACAGCAAAATTAAACTGCGATGCCTAGTTCTGTTCTCTAAATAAACGTACATTTAACACATATTTAAAAGTAGTCAGACATTGACCACTGCTAAATTCTTGCAGCAGTAAATTCCAAGACCGAGCAGTGGCTATGGAGAAAGAAGTGGAGTACAGGGATGTCTGATGAGCGACGGCGATAGTGCTGGTAGCATGAAGTTATGTTGTGATTGAGTGTCACATTATGCTGGGAAATCAGAAGTGCGATGAAAGCGACAATGTACTTAGATGTGAAGCTATAGATGAGTTGATATAGCAGACAGAGAGAGTAGAGTAATTGTCTTTCCTTTACATAAAGTAAGGCATTTATTAAAAAAATAAAGCAAACGCATAGGTTGTGAACATGCTGCAGGTTCTGTGAAAGCTCCATACGAACGCTCCAAAATGAAAGCTTCAGAAAACTGAAGGTTCTGTGAAAGCTCCAAAATGAATTTTTATTGTTAAAATATTATTATACCTAAATAAAATGCAGTTGCAAGGCTTTCTTCCTCCACAGTACAATTCAAATGTAAACTTCAAATAAAAACCACGGACTATTATTGCTTTTATGGAATTGTCACTAATTCAATGTGACAACGAAGGCTGGAAAGAAAGTAATAGCAACATACGAATAAACAGTACACCATTTTGGAACCTGGAGACTTCCATACGCTGTCACACTTATGGATACCCGTTTTCTGTTGATGTTTGAGAAGGAATTCTGCAGCTAACTTCCTCACTGTTTATCAGCGATCCAGCTCCAGCAGTGAATGAATCATATCAACGTAATACGCTTCAAGGACAAGTCGACCTAAACGTGGTGCATCTTTAACCCATAACGGTAGCCATATTTGCCCCCTAAACCCAAGATCGCGGTTCAACACCGGCCAGGGTCGACAGAATTTTTACGCCCGAAAAAAATCCAAGTACGGCTACCTTCGGAAGGAAAATAATGCCGTGGGTGTTGTGTCGTACATTTACGGCACGAAAAAGAGCCTCAAGTCTGAAAAAAGAGGCCTCCTAGTCAAATTTACCTGCCGTTTCACGCCCTGAGTTGAATAGGACGCTGATGACCTGAGATGTGAGAGGTAAATAAATAAACAAACAAACAAACAAAAAAAAGCCTTTCACTCAATTGCGTTCCAATCGAAATTGTGACACCCACAAAACCACTGTTTAATATGGCAACGTTTTTTTGCCACAGGCAACAGGCCTGCATGGCATTCCCTCACGTTTCTAACACGTGCCATCTCTTTTTTAATCCATGCACACTGTAAGAAAACATCACTTTAGGGCTGTCCATATTTATACCATTACTTGATAGCTTCGTAGTCGTCTCTCTACAGACAGTGCACTAGTGACGCTGAGTGTGTTAAACAGCTTTGCCATTCTTAGAAACATGCTTAGAACAACACCTTCATATGTTCATTACTAGTGTGGCTACAGTGCTGTCACTATATTCTTTCCAGTCCTCGTAGATTGCATTTGTCAATCGCAATAGTCAAAATGAAGAAATATCAGAGTTCCTTTCACATTGAAGTCAAATTTATGTTAAAATTGACCCCTTCATCTTATTCACAAATAATTTGTCTTCCTATTGAAGATTATTTTAAATATGCAGTTCAGTTCAATTTTAATAACATGATTATACCTTTTAGCTCTATAACCGTCTGTTATCAGTTATATTTGGAGTTTAATTTCTTCTCGGATGAATAAGTTTCTCTTATGCTGAAACAGATTATATTTAGCTATTGGTCTTGGGAGGTTTATTTCTGTTGTTTCAATCCTCTGTCTTTCTTTGTTTGTCAAAGACGAAATGTCGGAGTCATAGAGCAAAGATGATATGGCCAAAACTTTAGAAGTGTATCTTTTCTAACTTTCCCACACAATATTCTTTAATTGTTCCAATAAGTTACTGGAATTTCGGATGTTTCGTATAAATATCTTTTACCTATGCACATGATATTGTAAAACTCATGTAATTAAAACAATTTACTTGCTCAATTTTATATATATTTTAGATTTTCTTGACCATAAAATGGGAAAATATGCTCAAAATTACTTGAGCTCTAGTTTTTTTTTTTATTTTTTTAGTTACGTCAACTACATCTCAATTTCTAAGTCCTCGCTAAGGAAATATGCTCATATTCCAGAAACTAACGAAGGCAATTATTTTTAAGTGGAGTTACTTAAATAGTATAATAATAATAATAATAATAATAATAATAATAATAATAATAATAATAATAATAATAATAATAATAATAATAATAATAATAATAATAATAATCTAATTTGGCAATACAGCCCGGGGTGAGCCTTGGTCTACAGCGGCGACCTCTGTTTCCTCTATCTCCGTCTTACGACTTTATTGATAGAGGACAGTGCTGCAGGGAATAATATGATCAGCATGGCGGCACTCCGCAGGTCGCCCATCACGCGGTTTTCGTGATCGAAGAACGCTACGTGCCCATCAGGCAGCTTTTTTGTCCCCACAAGGCTGGGTGGACCCCATTCCAGATCTCCCTGCTTAGAAAAATTCCTAAGCAGATACCGGGAATCGAACCGGGGCCTCCCGGCCACCTAACCACTAGACCAAGGAAGTGATCTAATAATAATAATAATAATAATAATAATAATAATAACAACAACAACTACAATAAGCCCGAATGTCCCTAAGAAAGCATAGGGCTCCTACCAGAGGGTAGTTCTTATTCTCTATTCAATGAACTAATTCGCATTAGGGTTGTGTACAGTAGTTATTACCCTGTATGCCACATTTTTATTCATCAGATTTCACTCGTTTCGAAGTTGACGTTCGATGGTTTTCCACGTATTCCTGCTTCTTGCTATTCTGGACAATTGTGGACCTGCGTGTGCCGGTAGAAATCTTCCCATCTTTCATATTGAACTGTCTCTGTGTTATTTGCCTATGCGCGTGTCTCACATGGTTGCCTTATACGTTCATCTGTCGTCCTACATCTTCGCTACGTGGCCTCCCCACGTTCACTTCAGTCTGGCGGCTCTTTTTGCAATATCTGTTGTTGGTGTTATTTGGGCTAACGCTTCGTTGGAGGTTTTGTCCCTTATTGTCATTCGTAATATCCTGAGTTCCATTTTCCTTTGGCTTATTTGTAGTGCATTCATCTGTTTATTTGCAGCCAATCACGTCTGGCACCCGTAAAACATTACTGGGTATATGCAGGTTTCTTGTGTTTCGAATGTAGCCTTTTTTGTTTATTTCCCTGTCGGAGAGTATAAACTGAACCAGAAAGTCTTCCATGCTAAGGATAATCTTCTGTTTATATCTTTTTCCGCCTTGTACTTCAAGAAATTAACTGTCCTAAGTATACATAATATGTACGAAAAGTATAACATACATTTAATCCAATAGAAAGAAAATATACATAACTATGATATAATTACTCCATCTTCTGTGACTGGAGTTCCCATTCTATTTGTCATTAAACGTGTTTTTGGCTTATTCATTGATAGGCCTGCAGCTTTGCTTTGTGTGTTGAGTTGCAGCATTATTTGTAATTCCCTTGGTGTTTTAGCAGATAGAATTATGTGGTCGGTAAATCCTAGGTTAAACTATGGAGCAGTATTTCCTAGCTCCAGAGATTAGGGAGAATATAAAATCGTATGTTTAATTTGATGAATCCTAAAACATTAATAAGACTTTATCAATATAAATTAAAGCAAAAGCCTCTGAGAATATGATACACACATTTGTGCAGTAACTCTGCAAAATCATGTAAGTCAAGACATCGCAAGGTCTGTCCGCTATACAAAGAATAGTAAAGTCATAAAAATTCCAATATCTAACATACAGCTAGACTAGGGATGTCTTATGGCAGGAAAGACCTTGAAGACATGCAACTTGAATAAAGGCTAACGGGACCTGGTTCTGATCCGAAAACTACTTGGAGGGGAGAAATGAGAAAAACAAGCCCAGGAGTTCGTTAGTAGGAGGACTCTTAACAGAAATCGGCGCCAAATCGCAGCCTGTAGGGAACGAACCGGGAACCACGTGATTCTCGTGTAGCCAACCTAGGAGTAGAACCTAAACAGGCGCTACAAGAATTTGAACTCAAAATTAAAAGGACGCACATGAGACTGACCTACTGTGAAATTAATAAAAGTTAGGGGAAAGCAGAAAAGCCCCGCAGTTTTGAAGAAAGCCAGGCAGCTCTACTTAGGCAGTTTTGAAGGAGAGCCAGGCAGCTCCACTTAGGCAGTGCGTGAAGAATCTCGACGCAGTCCTTGATCAGTTCCGGAGCATTTCCCAAGCAGTTTTGTGAAAAATCTTGGAGTAGTTACGTAACAGTTGTCGACGCAGCCTTTGATCATTTGTAGTTAAGCAGTCTGATGAGTTTTTTAGTCAAGCCCCGCAGTTAAAGGTCGGAGCAGTGTGATCAAGTTTTTAGTTAGGCAGTGTGACGAGTTTGCAATCAGTTTTGATAAGTTTTGACGCAGTGCAGGCAGTCCGCAGTTAGCTCCCTTATAGCTCAAACAGTCCGAGATTCTCTCCTGACTAGAAATTATAATTTATGTTAATAAAAGAGGTTCATCGTCTCTGCAACTGTGAATAAACAATTCTCAAAAGGAATTTACATGTGTCTTGAAGTGAAGGAGAGTGTGTCCCCCGTTCCCATCCTGTCTCCCTGGTAACGTGCATACGTTCCAAAAACTAAAGAACAAGTATAAAACCTGAGATTCCTAAAAACTATAAACAAGTAATTCATAATTCATTCTCATGCGCCGGAGCATTGGTTATGACATGGTGAACGACACTTCATAGCAGCGGAGCGTCCAGTCTCCCTGGTACGTGCACGACCGAACGACTAGCTGACGTCGCCCCCCCCTTATTAATACCGCTGCAATACTGTCATTTATGCTTATTCCGTAATGTTTGTTCCATTGCATTTTTCGGAATATTTCTTCCATAACACAGGTAAAAAGTTTCGGAGAGATTGGCTCTCCTGCCGTACTCCTCTTTCATATATCATAGGCACTGATAAATTCAACTTCTGTTCACAAATACAAGAGTGGAATTAAAATAAAATAACATATAATCACACATTGACATGGATATTGTATTTTTATACTAAAAGCAATCTACACAGCCTAATAAATACAAATAAACAGATTATAAACATAGATGTACAGAAGAGGTGAATACATGTATGCTCTTATATAAGTAACTTTCGTTCAGACTATATTATAATATTAATTCATTTCATGTGTAGCTAATTCACTTTTTTGACGCATGTCACTAACCCTGGTGACAATTCAACAATAACAAGGCTCCACTTTCCAGCATGGTGACTCATTGTGTCCATTACTTACTGCTCTACATTATCGGGGAAGAAGTCGAGATGAGAATGAAGAAAGTGGACATGCTGCAATCCAACTTTTTTTCTCGTCAGGCTTGCAATTATTAATTCTGAGAACCTCATTACACCGTTTATATCTGCGCATGCAACAAGACTGTCTGGTACCTCTGACGTTACTAGAGGAAGCCGGGCCGGACTTTGAGACGAGCCCCTCCCGAAAGGGAGTTGTCCGGATTGGGTTGGACTTGGCGTGGCAGTGGGTAATTGAGTACTCGCAAGGGCGGAGTGTCCCAGGGGAGTGCCTCAGGCGTGTACCCTGGGGGCCGGTGCGCCGGAATCTCCGTCATTGTGAGGCGGTGGTGGCTTCCTTAATGCTGGGGTCACTCACCCCTATAAAGGAGTAGGTCTATGCTAGTACGACCTATCAGCTAGGGAAATTCTGGTAGCTGGGTGCGCTCGGCTTTTGAAGCTGCAGTTCACTCGGTGCGCTTGGGCGACGTAATCGCCTGCAGCCGAATGGCAGGTCGGTTTAGGAAACAAGGTGCCGTCCTAATGCAAAAGACCACGGGTGGCACAGACCCCTGTGTTGCACCCCTGAACCCAGAGCCTGGTAGAACTCGCAACCACATGTCTTGCATCATAAAATCAGAAGTGAAAGAAAGGATTCTCCAGTACATTGAAAACTCACAACCTCTTCTAGCAAATTCAACCGTTTTGTCGCAATGTTAACATCTCATCGATACTTTTAGAGAAATCCAAATCTCTTATGAAATCACTTATCTCACTCTTATCAAGTCCGTGCAATTCATTAAACAGTACACGTGCACTAAAATCAGAAGGGTCAAATAGCCCTACTTATTTCTCCTTCTTCATCAGAAGTAAGGTGATATTCTTTTGGATATCCTTCTCCATACGGTAGAGGACACATGGCAAATGAAATGTTAGGATATTCCACTATGCACCTCTTTCTTAGAAATTCCCTACTTGATAAGAGGAACCATGCAAAATTAAAATGGTTGACTCCAGATAATATGCACTACAAAAGCAATGAACGTCCTTTCCCATTAACCCAATATTTTGGGTTACTGGCATGAGTAAGGATTAAAAACACATAAAAGGAGTAATTTAATGGAAATGATAGCGATAATCAGGAAAATTAAAATAAAGTATCAAATATTTGAGAGCGACTTAACGAAGAACAACCTTCTGGAAGTTTTTAAATTGCTAATAGTTCCCTGGATCATTATTTCCGTAATAATTAAATAGTACCTTTAGCTTAAACGATGTTAACCCAACCACATCATAACTTAGAAGTTAAATTTTTGTCGTTTACGTTTTGGTAAACAATAATTTGTACATATTACCCCTGTTATCGAAAAAAAAAAAAACATTGCCATTTTTCTGGAAACTCGTAAATTCCGTCATTAAACACAAAATGGTTTAAAGTTCAAGCTGATGCATCCAAGTAGTCACAAACACACACTGAACTAACCAACAGTTGAACTCTATTTGGCAGGGGTGTTTCGGTAACCTGGATAACTTAATTATAGAGAGGGTAGGGTGTCCTAGGCGGTTAGCTAGTTACTGTTATGTGAAAATCAGTATTTTTGTGGACAAGGCCAGCAATAGCAGCACTACTAGATTTATTATAAGATAAGTAATGACATTATGTCTTAAGAGTTATGATTTATAGATTTCATATTCTTACCATTTGCCAGTCTATATGAACCACATTTGTTTACATTTTCCATATATTTTCCGCAGAAGCAGAAATTATTTTCTGTTACAAGCAGAAAATAATATATGCACATAAACATAAATGAAACAATAATTTATTGTAACAATTTAAATTTAATAGCAGCAATTCAATTGTCTTGGCATTGTAGGAATGCAATATATTTCAAAAGTTAATATTAATGTAAAACATTCCCAGAGAATGTCAGTTGTTATTTTGAGCTTATTCTTTTTATCCACTTCTTAAGGGTGTTTTTCTCAACTGTCGTTTTAATTGTGACAATGTAAGAAATAGCGTAGTGTTTTGTATGCTGAAGAAGTTTCGCTCAAAAGCTACTACGAACCTGATATGATGCAGACCACGCCGGATACGAACGTGAAGATGCGGCGATGTCGCACGAAATGACCGAAGAGACAGCAGAATTCCCCAAGGAACAACAGGAGCGTGGCTAGCATGAAAAACAGCGCTGACTTGGTCACAGCATCTGCAACACAAAGACAAAGGTTTAAACTGAGCACTTTTAGTTCTTTAGAAATTCCTTCGATTCCCGAATTTGAATTTGGGATTCCAGTGGATTTCGGACTTGCATAGAGTTACTTTGTGCTCTTTATCCACTATTTCATTTCCTTTGGTAGGTTGATATCAGAGGCGATCTTTCCTAAATATATTGGTGTAGAGTTATTCTGCTTTATCTTAAGCTATTATTTATTTCATTACATCTAAGGGGTCATTAATATAGGATGCTACAAAAAATCACATATTTTCTTCAAAGCAGGTATATAAATTATATTTAAAGTTATATGCACAAAATTAGTGTAAATGCTCATTATAATATTGCTTTTTCAAAATCCTTCGGGAAAATAGTATCTATTATTGTTAATAACTATGATCATAGTGTTATGTATAGTTTAACACTTTACTGTAATTAACCATTTCGCCGCCAGCTATTTGAACGTTCCCTGTCATTTGGTGATTTAAATTATTGGATATTCTTTATTCTTTCATTTTTCACGATATTTAAAGTGAAATAAATACTAAACATTAATCTGCATTCCAAGCTTTAAAATAATATTTTGAGGCTAAAAATTATCTTTTTTTTAATTGAATTTACGTTGAACTAGCCTGAATATAAGAAGCTGTTCAGTTGGTACTTTGTTTCACATGAATAAGCATGTATAAGCATACTCAGCTGCCTAATGACTAGGGAAGGACGTTCTGAATATATGATGTTAACTATGTACGTGTTAGGGTGGGATGAGGTAATATGAATATAAAAATAACAATTGTTAAGCTCAGAGATCCACTGATCTTTACCATGATTAAGATTTTCTAGTTCGTTCATTATATGTTGCTAATATACATTGCTGAGACCTTCTAGAATGATTCTATCGCATTTTCAAATATGTTGACCTTCTCTGGTCACAATAAAAATCTCTAACTTGAGCTGTACCCATTTACCTCATGGATGCGGGAATTTGGATATAATGTGTCCTATTGAAGTAAAACAATACTTAAAGTCCTTTAAACTCTACTTTAGGTGAGTAAATATTACCTATAACAGAATATACAGTTTAAATGACAAAAGTTCAAAACAAAAATGACATGAGTTACATGGTAGTTTAGAAAATTTTCAGCAGTGCAAATACAAGTACGCGTGGAATGTTGTCAGAAATTTTTGAACTGGTAACAAGAGAACAGTAATGGAATTCATCACCACAAGGGAGGAAAAAGACAATCAATGGAGTGGCGAAAGAAGGATAAAGCACTCCCTAGAAGAGCAAGGTTACACAGTTCATGCCGAAGAGCATGACGATAATTTTTGGGACTGCGAGAAAATCTGATGATAGACTTAAAAAAGGGTAACAATTGGTGAGTGGGAAGTACTATGCTGAGCTACTGCATCAATTGCGCAGGGTCATCAAGGAAAGAGATCTGGAGTACTGAGTCGATACAAATAAATAAAAGCACTATGCATTTATTTTCTTTATAAGGATAAGGGTCTCAACTCTGGCACTTGTCTTTTGTAAAAGCAGTCAAATAAACTGAGAGAGAGAGAGAGAGAGAGAGGGAGGGAGGGAAACTACATTTTTTTAAAAATATTTTTAATTTTAAGCATTATTATATGCGAATTATTATAATTCCATTCATTTTTTTAACATTTAAAACTTTTCCAAACATTTTCAACCACTCATATATATTCAGATATCATTTTGAGTCTATAATTTCCTTTATTGTATGAGCATAAAATGAACGCAATTTAATCACATTTTTATACCTGGGCAATTAAAATGTCTAATGGAATTGTTGCGGTATTTTAATCCGTTTAACACATACTTTTCTGTGGTAAAAATGCCGTTAAGTTCAGAGGAGGGCGCTAAATTAGTTGCCCTGGTGGAAGAAGGAAGGAGCATGCGTTATGTTGCCCAAGAATTATAAGTTAATGTCTCTACCATACAAAAACATAGCGAAGGTTCAGGGAACTTGGAACCTACTGCAGAAGATGGGGATCAGGTCGCAGAAGGGTGACATTGCCAGAGATGAACAATTTCTGGTGCTGCAAGTTTTGTATGAAGCCGTAGAAGCTCAGAATTGCTTGCAAAGAGCACCAGGAGTCAATATCAGCATGAGAACAGCGAGAAGGATGTTTTTTTTATTGATTTATTTATGGACGCCTTTTAACATCTCAAGTCATCAGCGTCCCATTCAACTCAGGGCGTGAAACGGCCGACAAATTTTGCTCAGAGGCCTCTCTTTCAGGCTTGAGGTTCTTTTTCGTGCCGTAAATGCACGACACGGAACCCACGGCTTTACTTACCTTCCGAAGGAAGCCATACTTAGGATTTTTACGCCCGAAAAAATCCTTTGGTCCTGGCCTGGTTCGAACCCGCGTTCTTGGGTGTAGGAGGCAAGTATGGTAACCACTACACCACCAGGACCGACAGCGAGAAGGAGATTTGAAAAAGCATAGCTTACCTCTAGAAGGCCAACCAGCCTACCCAGCAACATCGGCAAGCACGCGTTTTCTTTTCTAATCAGCATCTGGAGTGACCAAGGAGCAATGGAAAGCTGTCCTATTCACGGATGAGTCAAGGTCAGCCTAAGAGGAGGACTGGAGAAAGGTATGCCCCTTGCATCTTCTCATAGACAATGGTTTTCAGGGGAGGTTCTGTAATGGCGTGGTTGGTATCAGTGTGGAAGCCAAGACAAAGTTGGCATTTATGGAGAACGGGACCCTGAATGCAAACCGGCACATTGAGGAAATTCTTCAGGAAGATGTTATCCCTATGCTCCATGTGTTGCTATGATTTCCGCTTCATGCATAATACCCGTCCAAATGTGGCTCACATTTTGACTGTATTTGTGTAAGATGGGGATTCAGGCGCTAGTTTGGTCAGCACAAATCCCTGATCTCAACCCCATTGAGCATGTTTGAGGGATGATGAGGAAACATGTTCGTCAACGTGTTCCTTAGAGTCTCAATAAACTTCGAGGGGCTTTGCGTGAACATGGGAAGAGAGCCTGAGGACCTTTAACCACAGTATGCCCGTAAGGTTGCAAGCTGTGATACAAGCCAAAGAGGAAACACCCACTTCAGAGTGTTACTGAGTGTTGAAAGGTGTGTCAATGTGTTACCCTACAGGTAAAAATTGAGATTATTATGAAATGTGATTAACTTGCATTCATGTTCATACAATAAAAGACTCAAATAATATCCGAACACATAAGAGAATTGCAAAACGTTTGAAAAAGTATTTAATGTTCAAGAAATGAAGGGAACCATAAAAATTCACACATAGTAATACGTGAAATTAAAAATATTAAACAAATTGTAGATGTTTGTTTTTGTGCCTCTCAGTGTATTTTGCTAAAGGTATTAAGATATAATCAACGGCGTTGCTCTTCCTGTCATCTTAACCCAATTCAAAAGAATAATAATTTTGTTTGGATAAAATATCGCGGTTTTTACTGGATGAGGCTTAATGGCGCGCCACACAGATGATTCATGCCCATTTCATCCATTTCCGTCTGTTTTCACCAGGCAAACGAGGAAGGGGAGGTGAGTTGAGAGTTATATAGAGGAAATAGCCTAGCTTTGGAATTATGACGTCATTGTGTATATGTAGGTCAACGTTTGTAGCTCTCCGTGCATCGTCGTTTCAGGATTTTGAATTTTAAGTCTTTCGAAGTTCATAGTGTACTATGAGGAGCCAACATATTTCTATGAAACTTTACAACTTGCAATAAGATAGTTCTAAGTAGTTATTAGTGATTCATACAAATATAGTGTGATTTTTTTATCTTTAGCTGCCTATTTGTATGTTCCATATTACGAATCTTGAAGAATGAAAATGTAAAGAGGTTTGTTTTCATTGATCGAACGTAAGTTTGATGTTTTATTAGTTCGATTTTTTTTGAGAAAGACTAAAGACACTACTAATGAAAATAACAGACGGAAATGGTATTTGTTATTATTTCTTTGTATGATACGGATTGAATTGATTGTTAAGGACGGAAGAGGATATTTCGATACTTCAGCTTTGCAGGAGAGCTGGCCATTTGTGCCTAGGCCCACGGGCAGTAAAGTACAGACATAGACAGATCTCTAACAATGTTTCCAGAAGAACTTTCTAAAGCGCAAGCCATCGTCACGCCGCACATCGCATCAGCCTTCGTTGTTTAGAACTTTTGATCCTTAAAAGAACCAACGGAATGAAATGAGGTGAAATGGAAGAATGGAAAATTCATGGAAAGGAAAGATCCATCCCAACATTCGCCTAAGCAACCAGGGGAAATCACAAAAAGCCCAGAATGGCGGCCCAAAAGGATTTGAACGGAATACTCAAGCGTTACTGCCTGGGCTATTCTGCTGGGATTATACGATAATACTATCAAGGAAAATAAAACAAAACATCTATATCGGTAGCTCCAATCTAAAATCTTTCATTTGGTTGTGTAATTTAATTACCGATAATGTCTTTTTTTAGACAATGTTTTATTTGGAATTTATTCCAATATAGAATGTAATTGATCTTGGAAGTAAAGACCTTTAGTTTTATGAGCCACCTTTTCGGAAGTATTTTCCCATGGCGGTACCAGCAAATATGAATTTCATTTTCTCCAATATTTTGGAACTTTCTTCCAAGACTCAGAACAGGTAGTAAACGGAAGGCGCAATAACGAATGTGGTAGGATATTATCATCCTAATTATTATAGTGTGGGGTATTTAAATTGTCTTGTTGCAAGAATACTTGTTTTCGATCAGTTGCTGCCGGAAATTTCTGAATCAAAATGCATAAACTCTTTCTAGTTGTTGGGAATAAAGCACAGCATTAACAGTTTGACAGTTATTTCGCATGAAATTAAAACGAATTATACCTTCCTAATCCCAATACTGTTTCGAGATGTTAGCGTTGCGATAGCATGATATTTATCTTAATAAATCTGCTATTCTGGGAAAAGCGATAGATATCCTCTCTGTATGATTGTTCTAGTGTTAGTTCACAGGTAAATATCTAAAAATGCTGTACACTTTTTTTTGTAACGTCTTTATGCAGTATTTTTGATGCATCAAGTTCTTATGACAGTCCAAGATGGGATTTTCTTCCAGTACTCTGCTTGTGTCCCCAACATTCCATTCCTTAGACCTTACGGAATTTTACCATTGTATTCTGTTTCGCAGTTACTGAAACGCTGGAACCTCGGTGAGCTGCACTTTCACTCACGAACTTCATCATCCTTCACTTCACAAATTTAAAGGACATAGCAGCAGTTTCCAATATTGCCAAAGATGGACTCGATTCTTGTATTTGTTGTCTACATTTACGATTTTTTAAATTAATAGAACACGACTGTCGTATCTACGCAGAATGTAATAATATCCACTACGTCCTATTAATTTTATTGAATGGATGAATGAATTGAGCCGCTTATGTCCCATCCAGAGCCAGGGCCTCCGCAAAGGTATGGCTCATTGGTTTCTCATATGGTGTGCTAGTTCATATGAGCTATAGTCCCTATACGTTTGTTAAGTCTATATGTTTCTTATTTTACAAGTTTAACACAATTTAACTAGAAGGTTCAAGTGCTGAGTTTATTAAGTCTGGTGTCACTTTCACTATTGGCTTCGATTGTTCTCTTCTTCTGCAGCTCTGTTCCTGGGTACTGCGGTTCCGTGCTACGTGGTCCAGTGTGGTCCGACTGTTTTCCTGAAGGAGTTGCCCACATCCCCTTCTCTTATCGACAACTACATCCCATGCGGTAGCTATGTGCCCCCATTCTCTGCTTGGTAGCCTTGCTACATGTCCGCCCCATTTTCACTTCAGGTGTTTGCACGTTGAGTCACGTCGTTTAGTCCAAATATTTTTCATATTTCCACAGATGATAGTTTATCCATGAGGGATATCCCTAGCACTTTTTGCTCCATTTTAAGTAGACAGATGTTAATATTATTCTTTTCCACTTCTGTTAGGCCCCAAGTTTAGTATCCACATAATAGTGTTGGGAAAATGCATGAGTGCAGCACATCTAATCTCAGTTTTCGGCTCAAAGTATGTGATACTGGAATACAACTATTTATGACAAGTAGACATACTCTGTTACGTATTTTAGTGTTGTCGAGATTAACGGGCGTTACTTGGTTATTTGTCATGATCTGTGTTTCCTCCATGTTCATAGATAGACCGGCAGTTTTACTGTGCTTGTTCAGGTCTTATAGCATTCTTTGAAGGCTCTCTGCTGATCTAGCAAATTGGACTATGTTGTCTGCGAATCCTAGATTCGCGAGTTTGTATCCATTTGTGTTAATTCCAATCTGTTTCCCCATTTTATTTTGCGGAATATTTCCTCCAATATTTTTATTACCAACTTAAACAGTGCACTGAAAAATACCATATGTGTAGAAGATACAATGTTTACAGACACCTAATACTTCTGGGCATGCGTTAAATAGTTAAAACATACCTACTCTCTTTAAAACGAAGACTAAATTAGCTCTTAACCATCATTTTCCACGAGAAGGACGATATTCAGAACAGAAAAGGATTGCGTTTACCAAAACCAATAACAAACGGAAAGAAAACCCTAAAGACTTCATTTGCTAAATTATACACATAGCTGGAGATATGCAGAAAGAGAACGTGAACTCGAAAAGCAACAAGGGAGAGAATGGAAGTGTATGTTTGTTGTTTTCCTTCTTTATCTCTTCTTAATGCTCCCGTTTACCTCGCTTTCCATTACTGAAGAACCTTCTTACCAAGAATCTGCTTTTTCAAAGGACCCCTCCAACGACGATACTATGGCTATGCTATGCAACAAAGGACCACTTCAAGAGAAACTTCAATATTTGGGCATTTATTCATTAAGGTAATGAATACGTCAGCGGAAGAAGGTTTTTAGAGCAACAGAAAAGGAAAATCTGTAACTGTTCGTCTGCATGAGCTACAGATATACGTGGATCTTGTCTGTGTTTAATATATGAATCTGATAGTAAAGTTCCTTACATCTCTGTTCTAAAACTTAAAGAGTTAATGAGATTAGGTTAAAATTAGTAATAGATGTTATAGTGTTTATTTACAAAATATATTTTTACAAACTCATTAATGTTGCAAGGGTCCTGGGACCGTACGTGCTTTCCCAATATACTAGGAAAAACATGAAATTACACAAACCACAATTTAACTATTAAGATACAATATACATATATATGTATAATTAAATAAATAAATAAATGGAAAAAGAAGCAAAATGTAATAGAAAAAATGTAAATGCCTAAAGAAAATAAACAGAAAGAAAACAATACAAAAGTAAATAACTTACACTCCCTCACATATATGTATAAATATTGTTATTCATGTTCCCCTACCCCCTTTACGGTTGTCTGCCTCTTTCGTTCTGAGCTGTCTCATTTTGTCTAAAATTGTACTTACTCCCTCCTCCTCCTTCCTATAATAATTGACACGAATAAACTAGCGAGTTTGATCATCTTTTTATCAATGCCTTTTTTAGTATCAGCACTTTACCTTTGTTTTTATCTGTTTCTTCTCCCATTCAGCCCTGCTCGTTGAGCACAAATCTGTTTTGTTTCAACTTTTCACTACTTACTCCCAGCTACTACATGGGTTAATAGTGAGGTATGGGCCGGCAGAGTATGGCTGCCAGTGATCAAGACCATGTAAATGCAAGGGCAGACAGTAGCCTACAGATAGTTTGAGGGAAGCTTCGTTAGTGAGTGGTTATGTATTCGTGTGCTACTCAATGCTTTTATTGTGTGTTATTGTTCTTTGTTAGTTATGCCATTATGTAGTCTTGAAAAACATATTTCATGTACGATACATATTGTGACGTGTTGGGCAATAGTAAATTAGATTTCCCAGTTATTACCGTCATTTCGTGTTATACATTTAAGTTCTGATTACTTGTAGCGGTGTGGATATTGCATCAAACCAGGTGAATCACATAACAGAATCTAACGTCCAGTTTTGGTCCGCAATGTCTTGCGCTTTAACTAGATTTGCGTCATGCAAAACTCCTAGCGGTTACCCCCTTCCGGTAGGAAACTACCCATAGGATTCTAGAAAGTCTTAATGACGTACATTTATAAATTCAATACCAATTTTCCTAGAATAGGCCGGAAATCAGCACTGTTTAAATGCGGCAGGATGGCTCACTAGGGAGAGATAGTTGTTGCCTGACGAATCCAGGATCGTTTGGGCGTCACCCTTGACGCCTGCTCTGCTATCACACGGTCCCGAAGGTAAGCTTACAGCCCGAAAGGACTGCTATTGTATTGGGAATAAGCCATTAGATGGATTGTGAATGTATCGAGAATAAACAACTAACTGGATTGTCGTTGTGTTCTTGGGAATAAATCATTAATGAAGGCAATGTCCGGTCCTGCAGTCTCTTATTATTGGTTCCTCCAGCTACCCCATTCCTCATGCCACGGTTATTTTTTATTTCTTTTTTTTAATGACGTTTAACGTCAGTGTTTACTACTGAGGCACCACAGGCGGTAGGCACTGATGATATATGAAATGGTAACTCGGGAAAGGAATTTTTTAAGGAAGGAAACATTCCAGACCTAAGTTTAGGGTGCCTTTCCGGCATTTGCCACTTATGAGGACTGAGGAAAACCTGAAAAAAAAAAACCTCAGTCAGAGAGGACGGTCCTGACAGAATTCGAACCCCAGACCGCCCGTTCACAGGTCCGCGCCTTAACGACCTCGGCCACCCATGGTGGTGTCACGGTTTTCATCGTGACAATATGTGGTAACAAATTCTTGGAAAAAAATGTTGAGGCGATTTGCCAAAAAATATCCTTCAAACTGTGTTCCACTTGTTAAAAAGTTAAGATATCTCTCAATGACAAGAAACATGTAGCGAACAGTCGTGTTATTACAGTAGAAAAGTTAAATGAAATACGGAAATTTCATATTCAGAAGCCAACAATATATTACCGCCGAGGAGCATCATTTCAACATCTCTTATAACATTGGTTAGTGCTTATTATCAGTTTTAAAAATGCTCCAATAAAAAACGAACACTAAATGAAAATGTTAACTTTATCCTCGACGAATCTAATTTTTTTTTGTTTTTGTTTTTGCGAAGGCTGCACTTTCATAGTAAGCAACCGCATTAGGCGGCCCGTAACTCAAATAACCTCACTGCATATAAGGCTCAACTCGTATTTTCTTAGCGGTTTTTTTGTTTTTAAGGGATTTCCGAGAACTTCTTCAGTTAAAACTCTATATCTCAGGAACTACTTGCTCTAGAAGGCTGTGGTTTATCTTGAATGAAGCATTTGTATTCATAACGTAACCTTTGTTGTTTTACAATGTTGGAGGGTTTTAGCTGGTGTTTCCCTCAAAAAGTTAAGTTTTACTGTAAAACATTTTTTTTTGGCTACAATTATTGATAAAAACTGCTTTTTTTTTTTTGCCTAAGTTTCCCATTTTTTAGGGTGTGTTTAAGCATCACTTGGAAACTTTTACCATTCATGATATTATTGTGATTATGTAGATCTATTATAGTAGAACTAGGACAAATTGTAACAATATAATAAAAATAAAATGTGCGGAGAAAAATAGAAAGAAGAAGAAGAAGAAGAAGAAAGGAAATCATTGAAAATAACTTACAATTTGTTTCAGAGTCATGGTACAGTAGTGAAAATAGATAAGCAAACTTCAATTATTTGCAACTGTTGCTGTAAAAGTTTCATTTTAATAGCTTTAATAGTCCTTGAGAAAATGGAAGATTTAGCATTAAAAGTATTGGTCTTTCATATTCTTATGCCGGTTGTTAAATGCTTGAGGAATGATTAATGAAAAAAATAGGACATATTTGCAATATAATTTGGATCACACTAGTAGATAAACGAAACTTACTAGATGAAATTATTATACTATTTATTATTTGTTTAATATCTCAGTTTCCCATTCTATAAAGTGAAAATCATAAATGAAAATTAAATGCGATTGTTCACACAGGTTAACACTTGAAATCAAGAGTCAGACTGGAAATAATTCGAGTGTTTATGATTCAATCTCTTGGATGCTTTGTCTGGCTGCGACGGCAAATCTCCCCATCTGAGTCCATATACCCTGGAGACCTCTATGGCTATATCGTTACATACTTTATTCTTGACTCGAAACCTTCTAGTACTTGTGGCCCTGAGGCTGTACTTTTTTCTATCTCTATCAATGTAGGAGAGACGGGATAAAACTTAGTTTTTTTTTAATGGTGCCAGGTACATTTTATTCAAGAATACACATACCTTCTTTAAGAGTTATTCAAAAATATATCACACTGTACCACTTTAGTGAAGATCAGTCAAGAAAATAGTAGATATGGCAATGATAAATTCATGCTTTCTTTTATTTGATAGCACTACAGTGCATTTATTTAACTAAGATATTTAACCTCCCAAATAATGTAATCGATGCAGATTATAGAGGTGACGTATCTTATTTTATGTCTTTAACATCTTCTTGTTTTATAGTTTCAAATTTTGCATTGTGCTTTTCATTTTTTGAACATCCTGAAGTGTATATTTTAATTTTACCTGGATTCGGAATAATTTCCCATTTTCGGTCACCTCCCCCCTTCAGAAAGAAATCTCCCATGATATTAAAAACATTTTGTTTATTTGAAACAATTTTTCATTTGACGCATCAGAAAAACGTTATCTACTGCTAAGGGCATGCCGCCCCCACTAAGGGAAGCTTCTATCAACCGTTTTGAAAGCTCTTTAGTTAATCACACAATTAGGTTTAATTTATATATTTTTTCCATAAAAGTCGTGTTTAAGGCTAAGATTTGCAATGTACAATCGATCTTGTAAACAAACTAGTGTTACTATTTTCTACAATGGATAAAACTGAAATACGAGCTGTGATAAAGTACTTCATTTTGAAGGATTTAGCTGCAACCCAAACACGCAAGGAGTTAGATTCCACATTAAAGGATTCTTCCCCTCGTTTTCGACGGTCCACTGTACAATGACCATTGATAATGTATAACATAAAGCATTACCCATAAAGAGAAATAAATATTTGTGCTAACAGGCCACTATAAGTTCAAAACTGACAAACGCTGCGCCCTTCAAGCGGAAGGTTTCTCATACAACAATTTTCGACTGAGAATGAGAGTTGGCAGATAATTTTTATCTGATTACTCCATTAAATAAAAAATAAAAGGATCTTGCAGGTTCTTCCTTTGATGTAGCGGTTGGTCCCAGGTAAACAGATATGCTTGCAGCATCGTCCAATTAATAACTCTTTATACAATTGGTAAATTATACCTCTGAGATATTTTTTTTTTTTTTGGTTTATTTACGGACGCTCTTTAACATCTCAGGTCATTAGCGACCCATTCAATTCAGGGCGTGAAACGGCAGACAAATTATGCTCAGAGGTCTTTCTTTCAGGCTTGAGGTTCTTTTTCGTGCCGTAAATGTACGACACAGGACCCACGGCTTTACTTCTCTTCCGAAGGAAGCCATACTTAGGATTTTTACGCCCGAAAAAATCCATCGATCCTGGCCAGGTTTGAACCCGCGGTCTTGGGTTTAGAAGGCAAGTATTGTTACCACTACACCACCAGGATGGACCCTCTGAGACTTGAAAGGTTAGCTCACCACGCATAAAACATAATGTGTCTGCATCTGGTTATACCAAAAAATGTTTTAAATTCCGCAGTCAACTTCTAATCCGTTCAAGGTTACGACTGGGGCTCTAATTACGAAGGTTGGCTAGTTCGCTTACATTGCAAAGAACTCGATATGCCGTGTCCACTATATTTTATACAAAGTTTTGGGGTATCACGAATTTAAGACCGCCACGGGCGACCGAGGTCGTTCAGGCGCGAACTCGTGAGAAGGGGTTCGAATCCCGCCAGGACCGTCCTCCATAAATGAGGTTTTCCTCAATCCTCATAAATGGCAAATGCCGGGGAAGCACCCTAAACTTCGGCCTGGAACGATTCCTTCCTTAAAAACAATAAATCCTTTCCCAAATATCATTTCATCTCATGTATCATCAGTGTCCATCGCCTAGTGTGCCTCTGTACCTAAAACAGAGATTGTGACAAAAATTCACAAGAGGAAGAGAAAGATGTTGAAAAAAGAAGAAAATAATAATAAGGAAAGAGGTGGGGACAGAAAGTTAAAAGAGTAAGAAGAATGGACTTTGTTGCTCAAGGCTGGATAGTGCCAATATAGCAGAGACACCGCATTCATGCCACACCTACAGTGCCTATTGTGTAGTTTAGTATATTTTTCGATCCGTCGATTTTTCTTTTGACTTGTACGGGGTGCGGAAGTCCGGCCGTATGAGCAGATTTATTAGATCCCTGGCGTGTGTGTCTAACTTGCGGCAAGCTGGCCAGCATTGTTGCGACGTGTGGACGTGTCACGCGTTGCGAACCAGTCTCACGAGACCAAACTTCCTGCAGAGGATGCCATTTATGTGCAACAAAGACTTAAGTCATCAGCTCATACCTACAATAGGGTACCAACCATGTCCAGAGTTTTAAAATTATGAATTTACACTCCTTTATATTACTCCATTTACATGTTGCATCACATAAAAATAGCACAAAAATTAATTTAGGGGTTAAGAAAGAAGCTTGCCTTATTTAATTTTGATAATTGTTAACATTAGGATATGTTTGCGAAAGTACGAAAATCAGAAGTTACACATAAGCCTAATAACTATTTTGTTATATAAAACGTGCCAAAAATTATATCGAACCCGTTGACCTTCAGTGGAAGCGCGACTCTTGCAGTTTAAAGTTCCGCTTACGCTGGCAGTTGAACTTGTTCAATCTTGTTTATCATGCATTGCATGTCTTAGGAAATGCATGTCAGACATTCTATTGTATCTTTGTGTATAGTGGAGTATGCCGATAGTAAGATATACCCTAGAACAAGAAATGTTTATTTGCGAGGTGCAAAAAGAGAGAAAAAAAAATTTACGAGAGAATCTCGTGCTAAATTTCCGGGAGTAACTTTGGGAAGTGCGATTCTTTCTAGATAGGCGAACGAAATTCCAACCCAAGCCGTTTTCATTGAAAGAAGCCAATATATATATAAAATATAGGTTTAATAGAGGAGAAGCCTGATGAAACAGAATTTTCTCCAGGAAAGTCTTAAACACCATTACCCTAGCAAATTGATATATCTAGCGGCAGTGCGTATAAAGCTACTCAGCTGCTGCAGCGCTTGAAGAGCCGCTAGACATGGAGGATGAATTACAGTGAGTGTCTGAAAGATTCAGGAAGGTCTCACAGCGGAGGACAGGCTCTTCAAGTAGGTATCCACTACAATGGTGAGTACATTAGTGATTACTATTTACCACTACTAATAAATAACGTAAGAAAGAAAAAAATGCGCGCTGTAAGTTCCAAGTTCCGACTGCGCAATATGATTTACCTTGGTAAGTAGCGAGGCCTGTACACAGTGATTTCACTTCCTGTCGGCAAAATCAATTTTCGATTGCACAGAAGAATTAGGACCCGTTTTAACAATTTCAGTACTTCGGACTTCACAAGAGCTACCTTATTAATCACTATCACAATTAGACAGAACTAGAGCGATACCACGTTCTGTAGTGTCATTTCATCATAGTTCTAGCAGAAAACACTAAATTCAAAATTGTGTTTTTGAGATATAATGAACGCTTATGACTTGAGGTGTTAAAGAGCGTTCATAAATAAACCAAGAAATATAACGTTTTCTAAGTTTCAAGTTAATCTAAAAGTACTCTATGCAATGTTGACGAAATATTAGAAGTATAGATATACTTATAATAAGTAATTAAACCTATTCAATGATTTCAGCTTAACTAAAAAATGTAAATTTCGGATTTAATAAGAATACAAGGTATCTGTTACATAGGAACATACAGAAATATAGCTTTATGAGTTAAGTCAAAGCTCCATAAAATATTGTTAATATCTCAAAACAGTCAATTTTGGAATTAGTGACTTGTGTTAGAACGACGTCGATTTACAACTTTTACAGAATGAACTCTTCTTTTATATTCATCACTTGCACTGAAGGAAATTTTGAGAAATATATTAGTGTCACAAGGAATTCACTGAAATTTGATGGATAAAATCACTGAATTTCAGACAATAAATTGAAATATCTTTTACTTCAGCATCATAATAACTTTGTCGATTCAAATTTTAAACCATTGAAAACTATATCTCACTTGGAATTTCTCATTAAAAAGTGCCAAACCAGTTAACGATTAACATAAATACCTCAAATGGCACACGCACGTTTTGAAAACACTTTTAGAGATACTTTGATTTATTGTTCCGCAGTCCACTGGTTTCTTCAAGAGTTCCAAATCTTGACGCGGGGCCAACCCTTCAAAAATATTACCTGTGTAAACTGCTTTAATAGCCCGAGTACTTGTAATTTTTCGTCTTCCAAATAAAACTGTGAGCTAGGCAAATATATTTTGAATCAATAGCAATTGCTAGTTTAGCAATACCTCTCATGCATGATTTACGAGGTGGTTTTCGAGGTGGTATCCACCATATTCGGGACTGGTCCTGCCATCTCGACAGTAGTTGCAGTAGAGTTTATACAGCTAGGTGGCAACACTAGTGCATCTGATGAGTGAGTGTTTAAAGTTTCATGTAGCTGGGTAGATGTGTTGGGATTCTATAGTACTTTTCATGATACTCTGTGTGTAGTGTGTGGCGATTTTACGATGGATCCAAGATTAGAACAGAGAGTGTGCATCAAATTCTGTACAAATCTCGGGAAAAATGCTACGCAGTCCCTCGCAATGATTCAACAAGTATTTGGGGGACAAAGTATGAGCCGTACACGTGTATTTGAGTGGTATGCTCGGTTCAGGGCCGGCCGTACAGCTATTGAAAACGATGGTCACTCAGCCGCACAACGCCTGACTTTGTTGCCAAAATTCAACACCTCGTTCGTGAGGATTGACGTCTAATCATTGCTCATGAAGTGGGAATTGGTTATGGGACTGCCAACGAATTTTAACTGATGAATTGGGGCATGCATCGTGTCGCCGCAAAATTTATGCCAAGGATCCTGACTGCTAATCAGAAGGCGCAGCGTGTTGAAGTTTACACGGAGCTTCGTCAGGCCGTATTCGATGACCCAACCTTCTTGTCCAGGGTCATCACCGGCGACGAGAGCTGGATGTACGCTTATAACCCTGAGACAAAACAACAATCCTCCCAGTGGAAGAGCCCGAACTCACCAAGACCCCCCTCCCCCCAAGCGAGACAAGTCAAGAGCAAAGTCAAGAGCATGCTCCTCATTTTCTTTGATACCAAGAGGATTGTGCACGGAGAATTCGTCCCACCAAATCAAACAGTGCATTCCACTTACTACTGTGACGTTTTGCGACGGTTCCGTGAAAATGTGCGGAGACGACAGCCCGAACTTTGGCGACAAGGGAACTGGCTGTTGCATTGCGATAATGCACCCTGTCACAATTCCTTGTTCACCAGGAGCTTTTTGATAAAAAAAACAACATGAAGGTTGTCCCCCATTCACCGTACTCGCCTGATTTAGCACCCTGCGACTTCGTTTTATTCCCCAAACTGAAAACCAAGTTGAAAGGACGTCGGTTCGACACAATTGAGAGGATTCAAGAAGAAACGCTGTCTGTGCTAAACACCCTCAAAGAACATGGCATCAAAGATGCACTTGGAAAATGGCAGAATTGCTGGGACCGGTGTATACGTATGGAAGGGAACTATTTAGAGGGTGAATGCGGTCATTAGTCTCAAATTAAGTTTTTGACCAGATGGCAGCACTGTCCTAAACATTCTGGATACCACCTCGTATGAATGAGAGCTGCAATGGAACTGCATAATTTCTAACTGAAGTAACTCTATGTATTAATTTCTTGATTGGTGAGAAGTCACCTGACTTGTGAGGAAACTTAGCAGCTCTTCCTTTAAGAGTTTATCACTCATAGCATTTTCAAACTGTTTTGAATATACAACATTCCAAGTACTAGCCACTCTTTGAAATGTACAGACCTTGGGCTAAGGAGGATCTATACACAAATGTTAGGTTGTCTCATAAGAGGGGTAGGTTTTTAAGTTTGGTGTTTTATAAGGTTTTAATGATTCACTTTAGTTGGCTATATTATTTACATGATTTTATGATTATTATTGTCCATGTTTTGGACACGTATCAGTCTTTAGTGTTAATACACAATCATATTATGGAGATAACACAGTTTGAAATTAGAGTCCTTGTAAAGAACTACTGGATACAAGATTATAATGCTACTGCCGCGACTGGAAGAACTTGTGAAGTTGACAGAGAAGGTATAGCTAGTGAGCGTGTAGCATAACGAGCGTTACAATGATAGAGAAGGAAACACTGAAGATTTATCACGTTCTGGAAAACTAAGGTAGGAAATAATGAGAATACACGCAGATTTTTGGAAGAAAATCTGCAAAAAAGTACTCGTAGGCTGTCAGAAGAACTTGGTGCATCAAAAGATACCTTGTCACATTAAGACACTTAAAAATCATACCCAAGCTGTCCTTTATGAATTGACACCTGAAGAGGATATCTGTCGCATATCCCATGGATGATACCTTTATCAGGAGAAATGTCAAGCGATACCTCGAAACAGTAGCTTAAGTGGTCATCGCTAAACAATGTCGGTTCGGCTCCAAAGTAGTGTTCTGTGTCGGGTAGGATTTTGACGATATGATTCACTGGGAGTTTGTTCTCAACAACTGAAAAGACTTCATGAATAGATATTCAGCATTGTGAGACCACAAACCACGCGTACAAGCATGGAAAATTGGAAGGGACCGAACTCTTATCACACCCGTCATATAGCCCTGATCTTGCGCTTTCAAATTATCATCCATTTAAATCGATGCGTGGAAGAAATGTCTGAAACATTGAAGCTGTGGAAGTAGGTACATACGAATTCTTCGCATCAAAATTCAAAAACTGGTAACAACCCTTGCTGAAAGATGACTCAAGACTATAGAATCTCATGACACTAGTTTAATTTCAGAAATCATTTTAAAACCGACATAACTTATGAGATATCATACTATCTTCAGATTCTCTTGTAATATTTTTAAGTATTAATGTCGAAATAAAAAAAAAACACAATTACGAAGCCGGAAATTATTCTATGTCGTTTTTTAGGTGGTAAGACTAAGAAACTGCTACAAGTGCCCGAGGTCGTTGAGGTGCGGACTCGTGAGTGAGAGATCTGGGGTTCGATTCCCACCAGGTCCGTCCTTCTTGACTGAGGTTTTTTCCAGGTTTTCCTCAGCCAAATGGCAAATGCCGGGGAGGTACCCTAATCTTAGGCCTGGAACGCTTCCTTCCTTTAAAAAAATCCTTTCCCAGTTTATAATTTCATCTTATGTATCATCAGTGTCCACCGCCTGTGATGCCTCAGTAGTTAAAACGGGCGTTAAACATAATTAAAAAAAAAAAGACTCAATGAAAAAGGTTTACAATTTTTTCATTATATATGGTGGGCACTTAGTTTTAAATCTTCATTATCAACTATCACAATGATTAATTAGTTTTCCGAAATGTATGAAATGATCGTATGTTGAAGACAAAGCCATTTATAAGTAAGACGGTGCGAGAAATTACTGGAATTAATTCTACGAATAATAAGGCAACAGTCATATGGTAAGAATGGATATTTTCAACTTACGAATAGTTGAAAACATATGCGAACGAGCACGTCAGGAAATTGGACACCCATTGAATGCGTAAAAATGAGAATAGAGGAACATGGATTAGAAGAAAAACAATGAAATGACAAAATATCTACAAAGGGAGAAAAAGAACGAATAAGGAAGAACAGGACGCATAATAAGAGCATAGTTTAAGAATCTGAAAGCACATAGGCAAAATATAGCATAGAGATGAGTAAATTGTAACTATTTGTTGATGAAAATGAAGCTTTTAACATAGTAAAAATATGGGTCAACATGACATTCACCCTTTAAATATTATTGCATATTAAACATAAATATAATTCTATCAACTTTCATAATAATTCATGGATTATATTAACACGCTTTGCATTAAATGACGTCAAAAATGTGTTTAATTTCTGTATTTTAGATAACTGAAATTAAGAAAATGTGATAATATCTTGAAAATAACGGTAAGACAAGTATTACGTAAATAATAATAATAATAATAATAATAATAATAATAATAATAATAATAATAATAATAATAATAATAATAATAATAATAATAGCAATTAAAAAAGCCTTTGGCAAACAATGACAAATGGCGTAATTTTCAAAACAGTATTCATGTGTTGGCATGTGAAATACAAATCATTGCAGCAGTTCCATGCTGCCGTTATTACTGTAAAGACAGGTGATATACGAGATTAAATTATTAATTGGAAAGGAATTTAGTAAAGTATTCAAGGCCTAAGCATTTGCCAATAATGAAGAAACCTGAAGAAAAAAAAAAAAAAAACCGGAATGCGAATCACAGACTTTCATGAGTAAGTGTTTTAATAATTCTTGGTCAACCGTGTCGATCGTAGGGTCTGAAGCCCATGCTCTTAGCACCTAGTAGTGAGTTTGAGTCCTGCATTTGACATTGATGGAATATAACGTGTTTGTTCTTTTGTTTGCATTTTTTAATTAATGTTGACCACATTATATTATTGTATCCGCAGTACGGTAGATCAGATTTTTCATGATCTGAAACAGGTCTTATACCTAATTCCTTGAAATAGATTGCGATAATTTTCATTATTGTAATAGTACAGTAAGAGCACTCAGAACAAATACTTGTCGCATTGTTTTTATCAGCTGATGGGTAAGGAGAGAGGAAAGCTAAGGAAAGATTCACATAATGGCGCTTGTGCCGCTGTTGCAACAAAAAACAGGATTTTTCTTAGAGCTAAACCAAATACGGTTACACGGCCAATTTCATCCTCGTATAGCTTTCATGGCGCTAAAAGAGAAACGAAGGGTTGGTCTACTATTGCCGACCTACTTACTGCCTTCATCACACCACTACAGTTCCAGCATTGGATATCAGATGTTAGTTATGAAAGCAATTTGTTCCTAAATATACATTACAGAAATATTTAACAATATATATCTGAAAATCGACCTTCTTCTATAGACGACACAGTTTGAAATTTACACCCTCGTTAAAACACACTCTATGCCAAAGTAAAAGAAGTTAGTGCAGCCTTGTAATAAATTTGAGTCCCAGCATTCTGAATATGTGCCGAACATAAAAATCTGCCTTTTGTTTATGGAGATATTCACAAAAATAGAGCTGAAAATTGGCATTTTAAAGTCTCTTCGAGGAATGTTTAACACTCGAAACCGCCCCACGTCTACATATAGACATTGATTGATTTAAAAATTATACTCGTAACACAAATTAGCGACCCCCTAAGCAGAAATGACCATAAGAATCCAAAATTCTGCATCTAGATTTTTGAACTTGAAAAAATGTTAGAACATAGGCCGGCAATGTTCAAATTTAATGCAATGCTAAAATGCACAGTAATCTAAAATTAAAGAACGTTGTGTGCGCTGCAGATAGAGCTGGTTCTCAACACTACGATCATGTGCATAACGTAAAATTGCAGATATTCACTAAATCAGATCAGACTATTGGCATTTTCGAGACTATTTTAGGAACTTTTCGATTTTGAAACTGCCCCATGGCTACAAATAGAACTGGATTTACGTAAAATTTATACTGGTAATACACCGTGCCACCTTCTATGCTGAAATAGTCATAAATGTCTGAAATTGGACATTTTAAACTTTAAAGCCTCGTCATTGTTTTATGAAATAAAAGAACGTGGTGTAAAGCTGGGCCATAGCACTCCGAAGATGCGCAGAACATAAAAATATACTTTACGATTGCGGAGATATTGTCACATGTACTTCCGAGAGATGCGCAATTCATGTTTTTTATTAAAAATTATGTAAAATGTCTAAAATCGTTGATAATCACATTGCACAGTTTTGCGCAAAATTGCTGGATTTCGCCACAAGAACAACAGTTCCCCTCATTTCTATGTTAGCCCATGATATAAGACTCAGCATGGGTCAGTCATATCCTGTAGACTGCTCACATTCTACGCACTAAGCCTCCATTGCTTGTTACATCTTGGATGTGGATTTGCCTTATATAGTCGTAAGGAGGGCTCATTCCCAATGCAACCCTAAGATTATAAAATGATGTTTCCGACTCGTGTTAGTTCTTCGTTAAGAATCAAGGCGGTGTTGCTATCAGCACCGCCAACATTGGGCGTTTCCCCCAGTTACAACCCTAAAAGGTAAGACCAGAGCATTCACTGAGTATCAATAAACATTGATCAGTTTAAAGACTGTATCATCTACCACCCTAACTATTTACGCCTATGTCTGCAATAGTTTAAATTGCTCCGTTGATGCTCGCAAAAATATTAGCCAAAGTAAGTCTAAAAACAATCAACTTTAAGAGAGGTTTAACCTTCGAAACTGAAAATAGGTCTCGATTGACAATTTCTAAGTTCGAAGCATTGCACAGTGTGGTGGAAAAAGATGAGATGGTTAATTGTGGGAGAAGGTTGTGTAATTATTTGTCATATGCAATGGGAAATAAATATGTGGTTAATTGACTGAGATGGAAGGTAATTAATAATTAGGTATTTATACGTAGGATCTCGAGGTTGGACTTGTTTGGGGGTAGTATGGTGGTTGCGGAAGTCTTCCTGGTGTCCCTCTCGTTCCTTTTCTCCACGCGCTGATCCGAAGGTCGAGACTGCGTTATGATGTCTCGGTCTTCTTCTGCTCCGGCTATATGAGGCTTTACACTAGTGGCTTTTCGGAATGTAATACACTTCTCGGGTCGAAGAATTTGAATACGTCTTTGTCATGTGAACGTAAACAAAACGAGTCAGGTTCATACAGGAGTTTTATTTCTGGTCCACTTTTACACTCAGGAGTTGAAGTTAATTTTGTTAATGTCAGTTCTTGGTAAGGAATTCCACTTTCGTACTGACTTTTGCTGCTATTTTACCATCATCTATAACTGCTACTCCCGTTGTCACACTAACTTCCGGTTTTAACTAGAATTTGTCAACCAACTTTCACACTAAAAAAATACTACCTTCAAATTCTAAACTTCCCACCGACTTGATTCGTCTCTTCAACTGCCAACTGCAACTGCCTAACTTCAACTGTCAACTTCCACTCCCAACTGCCTTAATTCTTCTCAATCTAATATTTTTATTTGACGACAGTCTGTCAGTGTATAAGGACGTTTCCTAGGTCTTAATTCAGCAGTTTAAATTATTGTTCTGTACTACTCATTGGCTGTTCGATACGACTTATGTTATGAAACCTGATTGGTAAATCTTTTCGCGCTTACTCTGGCTAGAGGTGGAGGTGTTACAATCTATTGTGCGAAATGATATATCTTAACTAGTTTTTTATTTCCTATTTTCCAAGAAGTTTGCGTAACATATTTTCCTTTGGGGCGGAACAGTCGATGTTCTTTTGTACGCCTTACATAATAGATCTAACGGCACATGACTAGTTTCAGGGTCACCATGGGTATTGCAAGAAAGAAGGATCGAGGCAGCGTTTATGACTCTCACCCGCCCTTTCTGCCTACAAAAGATTCTGTTTTTGCCAAATTGACGGCTTTGTGAGATTTTGAAAGATACCTGTCTTCCACTTCTCGTTCACAAATTTTATGCCATCTAATTTTTAATATTAATTTAATATTCTCCTGATCGTAGTGACTACATGGGTGATTTGTGTGGGGTGGCAATCTACTGCTTCAACAGTAATCCAAAATAATAAGGGCGGAGAGCATCATGCACCTCGAATATGTGCAGAACATAAAAATCTGCTTTAAAGTGAGAATATTCACCAAAGTAGGTCCAAAAATTGGCATTTCTGAGGCTGTTCGAAACTGACCAGAGCCATAGAATTAGCCATAAAGATCCGAAATTAGACATCAAGACTTCGTCCTCCAAAAATGCCTAGACTATAGACCGGAAATTTTTAAATTACTTTCAGAAATGACCATAAGAATCCTAAATTAGAAATCAAGATATCTCCTTCAACGGGGGGGGGGGGGGGGGAAGAGGGCGTGTCCATGAGTTAACCATGAAAATTCCTAGTATGTGTAGAATATAAAAATGTAATTTATGTTGCGGAGCAATTTTTCAATGATCCAAAGTTGTGGGATTTTAAAAGCTCAACAAAGATAATACTTTTTAACATGGCCAGAGTGGGAGTTTATTAACACCTCTCGTAACAAATACTTGCTTTTATATTACTGTAAGGTATAAAGTTGCATATGCTTGTTACACTGGTAAAATGCAACTGGGTTCTTATGGAACATGGATAGAGTTTTCTTATTTTATAGTTTAGTGGCTTTTAAAAATAGAGCATTAGCATTATTTAAAAATACAAATGGTAACTGTATAAAACTGATATCTTGCGCATGATGAAAATGCCTTATATCGCACCTTGCTTAGCCAGTGTTGAATAAAGTACAGTTTAAAACCCAGCCAGAGGATCGGCTTACTTTTATGTTTCATGAACGTTATAGTGCACGTTCAAAAGGACAAGTTTCAAGCGCGTCGGCTCAAATTTCGTTCATGTGCCTGCGAGAAAATAAGAGAGAAGAAAGAGATATGTAAATTCAACATAAAAAAGTTGTACTTTTTGTGACTGCGTGCGGATTTATATGCGAATGAAACGGAATCGACAATGGAGAAGTGGAATCCACATTCTCCTTCGGCTTTCTGTTAAAATGACAGTAACATATGTGACAGATTCATATTGATGGATCAGTCACAGAGAAGACTAAGCCTGCTATTATCCATGAATAGTTTCAATCATACAGTACAACATTCGACTGAGTTCAGGAAAACGAGATTGTGACTGAAAAGATGGAGGTTTTAAAACTCTCTTGAAAATATGAAATTGTAAGCTGTATATTTAAATGTGAGTTTCATTACTACTGAGGTATTAAAATGCATTAAAACATATTATTGGAACGATTCTTTCCCCCCCCCCAAAAAAAAGAATTTGAAAAAAGATGCTCATTTTAGCGAATTCGGGAAGCGATTGTAACCACGAAACGATTTTTGAAATAATTTAAATAAGTTTTGTTTTAAAAAAAACGTTTTTATTTTCTTCACAGAATAAAAGATTGATACTTATTCAAAAATAGAAAATTTAAAACTAAATTATAAATGAACTAAAAACTATAAAATAATTAATTCATCCTAGCCAAATGCAGATTTATAACCTCATGCAAATGCATAATCTCTTAAATTTTTCGAAAAATTCTTCCAAACGAAAAACGTGGGGCGCATGCAATAAAATTTTATTCCATTAATAATTTTTATGAACCTTTTATGTGATTAATTTAAAATATAAATATCCTTAATTATGGTCTGGGGTTCGAATCCCGCCAGGACCGTCCTCCCTGCATGAGGTCTTTTCCTGGTTTTCCTCAGTCATAAATGGCAAATGCTGTGGAGGAACCCTAAACTTAAGCGTGGAACGTTTCCTTCCTGTAATAAAAATATCCTTTCTCAATTGATCAATTCATTTCATGTATCATCAGTGTCCGCCGCCTGTGGTGCCTCAGCAGTAAAAACGGCCGTTAAACACTATTAACACTATTTAAAGTAGAAAAAACAAAATACAGAAACACAAATTAAATTTGAAAGTTTTTATTTTAGTATTAAATACATTTGTACCATTTCCTCAATATAGAAGTCAAAATCTTTGATAATATGTGTAACTCATTATATATTAAATATACTATTCATTCACTATTTATTTACACAGTTGAAATTATTAATACATTATTAATACACATGTTACACGTTAACACTAGCGCAATTGAATATATGTAATGGAAATCAGATTTATTAAATGTTATTTGTAAGGATTTAAATTTGATGTTTTTACTTGAAAAGTTGCCATGACGACTGTATTATTATCAAAATATTTAGCATGCCGTTGCGTGTCATTAGCGAGTCAATAAGAACGTTTTTCTATTGTTTCAGTTGATCGCGCTTGAGCCATGCGTTTCTTGGAATTTGCGCGTTCGACATCGCGCTGTTTATTTGAATAGTTGCCATGGCGACTGTATTGTTATCAAAATACAACAAAAAGAATCTAATCATTTTAGATTCAAATAAAACGTTGAAATTAAATTTAAATCAAGTTACACTATAATTTATTTATTGTACTAATAAATATAATGTAGTCATCATAGCAACTGTTCTTATTTTTAAATAAAGATTATTATAAATGTTATATTTTTATGCGTTGTTAACGAAACTACAGAAATGTGTTGTTACTTACATTTTTTTAAAATCTTCGTGTTTGAAATTGCGCTGCTTTACTTTCAAAACTGCGGAACCATCTTTTTGAACCGTGGAACCATTGAACCAGATAATTACCACATTATATTGTATTGTCATCCATTTCTGACCTATGTGCAAATTTTCAAGTCTCTATCTCATTTAGAAGTGCGTGAAAAATTAATTACAACATTCCACCCGAACAAACAAGAAAGCGACCGAATAAAAACCTTTGAAAAATTCTTCAAATCTCCATCGATCCTACCTACTAGGTACTGAAAATGACAATGAAAAAAATATATAAAATTTTTATCAAAAATCGTTTCATGGTTACAACCGCTTCGGAATTCGCTAAAATGAGCTCCTTTTTCCATATCTTTTTTTCCCCCCAAAAGAATCTTTCTAATAATAAGTTTTATTGTAATTTAATACCTTAGTAGTAATGAAACTTGTATTTAATCATATATAATATACATAGTTGTTTGTATGCGCTCTAGCGACCGCAATTTTTGTTTTTTCTCAACGTAACTCGACATATAACCTTCAATTAACAAACGATTCGTCCAGTTCGTTTTCCAGCAAAATTGGATCATGGGGGATGGGAGTTAACGTAAATCGCAAATTAAAAAAATTAAAATCGCTCTAGCGGCCGCAATTTTTATTTTTACTCAGCGAAACTGGGCTCATTACTTTAAAATTGATAAAAAGTATTTTCCGAAAATCAGGGTAATCGAATCTTCATGAGTGGGGGGGGGTCTAAGTTTTAATTTTTTTTAAAGGAAACTTGGTATATAATATTGAAACAAAACAATAAAATTACTTTCTAAAAATCAGTGAAATTGAATTATTATGAGAGGGTGTTTACCTGAAACCCATCATTTAAAAATCCCTCTAGTGACTTTAATATATTTTTTTTTTTGCAATTAAACTCCACATATACCATTTAATTAAAATAATACATTAAATTTCTACCTGAAAGTCAGGGAAATCGGGTCATTAGGAGTGGGGGGTTTATCTGAAATCTAAAATTTATAAATCGCTGTACAGCACAAATATTTGTTTTTTCACAACAAAAATCTGCGTATACAATTTAAATACAATAAGAACAGTATTTCCTGAAAATCAGGAAAATGGGGTTATTAGGAGTGGGAGTTTACCCGAAACACAAAATTTAAAAATTGCTCTAGCGGCACCAATATTTGTTTCTTCACAACAAAATTAGGCATATACCATTTATATACAACAATTAAAAAAGTTTCTAAAAATTAGGGAAAATGGGCCATTAGGAGGTAGAATTATACTTGAAAACCGAAATTTAAAAATGTTGCATTTAATCTTATTTATAATTTTTTAAAATAAAATGGACAAATTAGTTCAGCATATAAACGGTATTCATAATAATGCATATGTTTTATATTTAACAAAAGCATTGTGTTGAAGATAGAAAATGTTTAATATTAATCTAATATGTGTGTGAGAATTATATTTGTATGTAAGAGCGCTCTGTAATAACCTTCAGAAAACGTTTGCCTTACATGTTAATAACATTTAGATTAAATTTCAAAGCCACTGAAAATCGATGAAACTTTCGATTGTTTGCGTATTTGCTAGTAAATTGTAATTGTTTTTAAACAGTAATATGTTTTTGTTTAATTGAAACATATGAACATCATCTTCTTAAATAACGGTTCCAAAAAGGTGGTTTCTCTTTTGTGATACTTATAGACAGCAAGTTCTAATTTTGTTCACTTAATACCACGCAGTAATGCCATAACTACCTTCATTTCATGTTTAACAAGGCCATAATTTGGATTTTATATTCGTTTTTATAGTTACTCGGTGAGGAATTCGCTTAGTTAACAATTGTTCAGATTATAGAGAAAAGAATGCAATAAACAAATGAAAGCACGCTGTCGGCCTGCTGAGTCGGGTGTACTTAACTCCTCAATTCAAGCTCACCATTAGCCACAAGCTATTTTCAAGGCTCTGAAATACACTGTAACACGCAATTAGACATTTTTTAATCATTGAATGTCATCGTGAAAAATGAATTCCACCTATCCCATTTTTCGCAGCTCTTGTTAAAGGTAAAGCGAAGCGCTAGTAATGCAGTATCGCGGTGTTTTGTTCAGTTGTTTGCAGTTGCTGCCCAGAGCTTTACCTGTGCGGCAAGTATGGGTGAGTGAATCTCGCGGGAATGTTTGAGAAGCGACAGTGGTACAGGAAAGCGAAATGCGGGTAGTTGGCACAACCGCGGCAGACCGTGGATTAATTGCTGAGTGACAATTCCAGGGCGATAATCTCACTAAAGGAATGTTTCCTATTTGTCGCACTTTCAAACAAGATATTATTGCTGTGCTGCGCTCATATAGAAGACAGCTTAAATAATAAAGGAAATTATATGTAGTTGATAATTATGCTCTAGCCTCATGTACCATCAACAATTTCAAACACCAAAGGGGACTACCAGTTTCCTCTTCATCTGAGAGAATTGGTGTTGCTTTGAGTATCTTTGTGTAATTAAATGTCATAGCGCTTCTTTACTGAGATAATATCGCTTTATTTTTCACAATCTTGCACGCAGGAATTTACTACTTGCTGGCAGGCAATAAAGGGAAAGAGAGATTAGGTATATTTCTGATGAAAGTGAAATTGCTCAGGTCTGAAAAGGCTGATAACCAAGAAAGCATGGGATGAAAAATAAATTGATGGAATTCAGCCATGTTCCATTCATAACATAATTTATTTATATTTTTATGCATTTTTAAATTTAAAAATATTCGTCTTATGTTTATATTATTGTATTTTTATTTTTATTTTATTATTTAATATATGTATTTTATAGTTTATTGTGAAATACCTAATCAAATGTCTTGTATAAAAACCAAGCAGACCCAATGTATTATAAAAGCACTACCCTTGGGCCGATTGAATTTGTATGAGTGACACTGAAATAAATGCACCCTGCTACTAATATATTAACTCTGTACTTAGCAAAACTTTGTAAAATGTGCATCTTAAAATTATTTTAGTTTATTTGTTAATGAATTTTTTGTTTAAATATTTAAATGTTATCTGTATTGCAGCAATGTATTTGTAGATGTTAGCTATATATATATATATATATATATATATATATATATATAGCTAACATCTATAGTTACATAATTATATATATTATATAAGTTAGACTTCTAGTATATACTTTTGAGCTAAGTTTATCAGTTTAGACGATTCAGATTATAAATATATTTGAAAATGACAAATAAGAGTAAAGAGTCATCTTCCATAGCTAAAAAACAAGGGAACCAGGTAAAATACAGGGCAGTTTTTATGCTTCGCATGAAAGATACGGCGGCCTCTTGTTCGAACGCATCAAAGGCGTAGGTTGTTGTTTTTTTAATATTCTTTAACACTCGTTTTACTACTGGGGCACCACAGGCGGCGGGATACATGAGCTGAAGAGGATGGACCTGGTGAGAATCCAACTCCTGACCTCCCGCTCACGAGTCCGCGCCTTAACGACATTCGGCTGCCCGTGACGGTAAAGGCGTCGGCTGGAGCGTGTGCGTACAACATTATGGTGAAATGTACGTATAAAAAGCTTGGTATATTATGTACTTGACCATGAAGATTAAATTATCAATTTCTTTGCTACTAACGTTATTCAAATTCAAATACAAAAATTGTTTACATCATCACACTGGTACTACCAAGATTCTGTATAGTTTTAATTTAAAAAGTGTGTAGTTATTTTTGCTGAGCTCCCTGTGTTCTAATCATGTGACTATCTCATTTTTTTCTGTGAGGATATAAAACCATCTATTATTTTATGTCAAGGATAGAAGCAGGGATATTCACTTTTTCTACCAATGGTGGTGTTAATTCCCCAAAGTTCTCTTTTTGTTCTGCTATAAGACTTTTTTTTTAATGTACAATAAAATATGTTTCTGTAAACCACATTTCATACCGACATTACTGAACTACATTTAAATCAACTGAGCCACTGCCACACTCGCTATGTGTACAGTATATCAAGCGAAGCTGCGTGAGAGACCGGGCAACTGCAAGTGAATGCGTATTTAATCTCACATTCGGTTATGCGTATATTAGGCGATAAGCGAGTGATAAACCAGGGAAGTCAATGGAAAACACGAATACGAAACATAAAAACTACACTGTGTTTGCCACATACACTTTGTATATACTTTTACATAAAAATCCAGTATAATTTAATTATCAGGAAAAAATACTGGCCTACTTTGAGATTGAGACTGTTTTATTTACTGTCTAGGAACATAGATGGTTCCCGAGTGGTATATATTAGTTACCTTTAGTCTTAACTTCTACCGTGTTTATTGATAATAAAATACTGTTAACATATTTCGGTGTAATACTATTTATAACAATGACAATAAAAGTAAAGGAAACTGTTATTAATATGAACAATATTAAAATAAATAGGTTTCATAATTTTTAAGCGGATCAAAGTTAATAAAATCGAGTGTTTTTAATTCACTTGCGACTTCTCAAATACTCACGGTAAACTGCTATATCATAAATCGATGTAGGAACAGAATGTTCATTTATGTTCCCGAGAGAATTTTACATTGTTTTTCTTAGAACTATAAGAAAGGACTGAATAGAGCAGTCACATCTGACTGATCGATATTTACTTATATTATCTAACTCCTAAATTCGTCCACGAGTCACCTGATATGTATAAAACATGCCATTTTTATAAAATGTACGATTACATAAATTACTAGAGCTTCTGTATTTTCCTTCTCTACCTAAGACAATAGTAATTCAAGTCAATATTTTGTCCGGGATGCTTCTGTATTGCAACAGTGGGGGACATACTAGAAAAAAATTGTTACGCACAGAAAGGCCTTAAAGTTAGCATCCTTCGTCTTTATCTTTTAGTACTGTTGGAAGAAATTCATAAATTAAAACCCCAATCTATTGACTGTCTCTAGAGTAACAAACATTATAAATTCTTTGCTGATGTTGCACGTATGCGATACTAATTTTATTGGGAACTTTTCAAGAGTATGTTTTAAAACTGACCCAAATATATTTTTTATTAAAGATTTTCAACATTTTATGGCGTTATACAAGGCGCTATGTAATCCGGTTTTCCTTCTTTTCTCGCTTCCTGTTTTCCTGCATAGTATGAGTCTATTTCTTTGGAAATTCCTCGAAAATAGTGATTGGCTAGATCATTTAGCAGGTCTCGTTTTTGATTGGTTGCAACGCCTTCCTTCATGGTTGCCTTTCAAGCTCAATTTCCAAGCTTTCAAGAGTCGCCCGATGCCTCGGAGCACAAGTTTTCGGCTTCTGACATGGATACAGCACCGTGTCTTGGGACCTTTTGTGTGGATGCTTGGAATTCTAAACTTTTAAATTTCATTTTTTGGGAGGGGGCAGCAGCCAACTCCTGCATCTAGCACCAGTGGCTCAGCTATTTATTTTAGCAAATGGAGCAGTTATAAACTCTCTTTTTTATAATTGTTTTTAGACGGTATCTATAAGAAAGAAAACGAGAATTCTTTTATTATGAGAAAAAATTGGGAACGTACTCTGGTATATTATTGTACATTTTGGTATAATTTTGAAGAGAACTAAATAAGGAATTATTATTTTCATTATGGTTTAATATATGAACGTTTTCTTGGGCTTAAATTTTCAGGCTTGAATAATATTTAGTGAAAGTAGATAAGAAGTTCTTCGATTTTGATTTTTGGGTGAAAACTCAGTAGCAATTTCTTTGTTATACGAGGGCTATTCAATAAAGAATTATATTTATTTTTTACAGTCACACTTTCTCGTGCTAAAATTTAACTTTACAATATATTGTTAGCTTAATATATAATGTACATGAAAACAGTTTCATTGTTTTCATTTCTGTTTCCCGTCTGCGAAAGGTGTGCAAATTGAGACATGGTCAGATCCGCCTACGGCAAAATATATCCGACAGGGGACGAACAATACGCTACTCTGAAATTCTGCTTTCGTCTCAACAAATTTTCAGCATAGTCTACGCAAAGTTACAGGAGGTCTATGGAAAGTTTGCTGTTCTCTATAGCACAACCCGCAGATGGTTAAAATGTTTAAAGAGCGGAAGCATTCAATTTCAAAGGAAGGTGGACCTGCTTTAATGGAAGAAAAAATTGGCCTATCTGCTGTCATCGTTAGAGAGGATCGTCGAATAATAATAAGAACACTTTCAGAAATTGTGAACATTTCCTGGATGATGGTAACTGAAAAGTTGCACATGAGAGGTGTTTGTGCCCGGTGGGTTCCAAGACTGCTGATTCCCGAACAAAAGAACTTTCGTGTGTAGATTTGCATGTAGTTGAAGATGCGAATTTCTGTCGATGAAACTTGACTACGTCATTTCGATCCTGACAGCAAATAGCAAAGCTCTGAGTGGAAATCTCCTTCAAAAATGTAAAAAGTGGTTGTTTCTGGTTATGATAATCTCATTTTTTTTGTATTTAAGGAAGGTTTACCAGCATATCGTACTTGCACACATACTGTAAATGAGCAACACTACAGAGATGTCCTGAAAACTCTGCAATGTCATATCACTCACAAACGACCGCATTTCCATGCAACAAACGGGATGCTGCACCAAGATAATGCACAGCTGCATATTGCAAATGTTGTTGCTGAATATCTCACAAAAATTAATGTGATGTAGTCCAAATTTAGTTCCGTGTGACTTTTTCAGATTTCTAAAATTGAACAAATACCTTCGTAGGAAGCATTTTCCATCATCAGAAGCTGTGTCGAAGGCTGCGATGGTGATTCTGAAATACCTTTCCAAAAGATTTCCAGCTTGTCTTTGAATTGGCACTGGCAGAAACGCCGGGATCGTGCATTGTAACTAACAGGGAAATATTATCAAAATTATGAAGATGAATAGGTATGTTGTCAAAAAAAGATGATCATCATTTATTGAAAACTCCTCGTACATTCTAAGTTGATATTATTATTGTTATTGTTATTATTATTTTGTATCAAACGCTGATAATAAATTTATGTGTAATTACATTTTGTCATGTTTTAGGTTTAAATTTCCTGTTTAACATAGTTAGTCTTGTTCTTTTGTAAATATGACGTCAAATCCGTTTCTTTGTATTTAACGTGTTAAAGTATTTAAACTGTATAAAGGAGAGTATATCAATGCTTTTGCTCACTGTAATCCTAATTTAATATACACCTTCTATTTTTATACTTGAACTTATAATAAATTCTTAAAGTAGTTTTTTTCTAGTAGTAGTAGGTGTGTCTTTATTGTTATAAACTTTTATAAACACAAATATATTTTATTCATGGAACATAGTTAAATATGATACACAATTTGAAAGAGGAACAAATAATAATGCAAATAAAACATTAATAATAATAATAATAATAATAATAATAATAATAATAATAATAAATATTAAAATGTAGAACGATATTTAGAGATATATGATGGAAACACATGACATATTATTTATAATTACACTAGTTATTGTGTTTTAACCAGAAAGTAAATTGTTCCAGCTTAGCGCACTTTGGTTAGGAAATTGCCCATATTCAATCAATTAGTGTGGTTCGCAAACAGATCCCAAACGCAAACAGCATGCTAATCGTCCTCTAATTGCCTCAAAAAGTTTTCTGAAAACAGCTTTTCTCAGGTGTTTCCAGTGGGTACATTCTGCCGGAATATGTATCCATTCCTCAATCTCTACACAAAATGGGCAGATGCTCCTACCAGAAATATCCGTTATTTTTTGTCTTCCAATTCCCAGTTTAAGCTAGGCCATTGCTGATATTTCCTTCCTCTAGAACGAGCATATACACCTCTTTACTCCAGTTAATTTCATTTCATTCGATAGGTCCAAGGAGACGTTCTGTTATATTCTACCTCGATTTCCTGCCTGCTGAAAACTTCTAGCCTTGTTTCCACCTTCTTCCATATGTTTTTATTATTTGCATGGCCTCGTTGCCACATTGAACTCGGCCAATTCCTCTGAGTCCTCTTTCCACACCTGCAGTCCAGAACGTTTAAACCTATAGTACTTTCGCTAAAGTAGAAGGTATTGCCCCATGACACTAGTGGGAGAGTGCCGATGTGAAGACATGGCACCAAAATGTATTGTAGATTTGATAAAGTAGCAATCAAATATCTTAGGGATCCTCATTTAATTTGACGCAAATAGTTTTTTTTTTTTTTACTGTTATATTTCGGGAAGAAAGTTAATAACCTATGATAAATATTTGTTTTAGGCATGCGAAAAGTAATCATGGAGATTGCTGCGTTTTTTGTAATTTTCTTTTAATAAAACGGGAAACATTTTAAATAATCAATCAACCTCTGGTCTACGATATTTATTTCAGGTTTAAGCCACCTTTAGCTTTAATACTGCAGGAAATGAAAAGTATCACCTCGGATATGAAATGAAAGCGAAGACGGTGGTTATAAGATAAGGAAATCTCATTTCGATGCCATTGCAAATTTATGGACTATGTGGAAGAGCTGTTGATTAAATATATGCCCTCACCTTTGAACTGAAATAGAACTGTGTTCATATAAACGATAATAACCGATTTCAGCTGTTAGTCTCAGCTTGGCGACCCTGCTATGTAACTAACTAATGGTGAAGAATTAGCTTCTACTATTATAACTGTCGGAGAATTCAATTAGGAAGTGCAGTTATCTCTCCCAGTCATGTGGTTCGCAGCCAATGTCAGTTTTAGTAAATCTTTTAAGCGGTCATACATTTATATGCTTTAAGAATTTAATGTGTTTTTGATTTTCTATTCCGGGGGCAGGGACTGTAACCTGATAGCAAACTGTTTCTAACTTAGTTAAGTATTGTGTTCTAATATTATTTTCAGTGTAAAAATATAATTATGTCAATTATTTCCGCGGTCTCGCTTTTACTATCTGACAATAATACTTAAACGTTATAAGTAAAATAGAATATAATGAAACTTGGATTGACAAGTTTTGTTAAATCAATGCCAATTTGTGCAATTTCTACTTGCAACTCTCTGTAGTTATAAAATGTAATTATTTAAGCTAAAATTGTTATGTTTATGCATTTGGTGAGGCATGAATATTGCTTGGTTGTATATGAATGTATTTAATGATGAACTGGACCAATTAACATGCAGATATTTTTGCATTTGTTATGCTTTTGAGTATTTATAACAATAAATGTACTGTATTATCAAGCAACTGTTATTATAACAGTTTTCTTTAATGCATTATTTGGTTTTATCAACTTTGCAATTCACATATATAAATTTGATTCCCCCCCCTTCCCTTCCTTTCTGTCATATTTTCTATCCCTTTTCTTTCCTACCCTCTTTCTTTCTATTTCCTCTCTCATATTCTCTTTCTCTTTTCCTCGCTTTCCTTTCCTCTTTTCTTTCCTTTGCCTTCCTCTTTCATAGTTATTTAATTTCTTTCTTATATTTTCCTATTCCCTTTTCTCTCTCCTGTCCTCTGTCTTTTTCTTTACTTTCCTCTTTATTTTCTTACTTTATTTTTAACTTTCCTTACTTCTTTCTTAATTTATGATTAGGCTTCCCATCAGAACTCTGAATTCATGGACATACCAACTACGATTGCATTAATAACAGCTACTAAATTAACAATAAAATAAAGGCTGCAAGCAGATATATGATAAAAGTGAAGAAAATGCATTAATATAGCGGTTCATTTGGCTGTAATCGTAAAGACAACTAATCTAGTTAACCTTGGACATGGATGCACTTTAATATATTGTGACTTAACCATCTTGGAAGGCAACTATGCTTAGCACATTGTCATGGATTCCCGCAGTTAAGTTTCTGTGTAATACGGTTAATTGATACACAACAACTACTAATAAGGAAACCACAACAAGCTCACTCTATTGCAATTTAAAAATTAATAGAGCATATATGTTATAGCATAGCATGTGATCCAATCAAATTTTGTATATGGTTTGGCGATCTACTAGCAGTGGTTGCTTTAAAACACTTAGATTAAGATAAAACAGCGGGATTCCAAGGAAAAGGAGCCAACATAGCTCATGTTTTTTTTTTAATATGGAACACTGTACAAATACTTTAATATTAATTCATGCCCGAGAAAGAACTTGGAAATAAAACTTATAAATTAAATCTTCAACTGCTCGTCTTATTCAGACATGGTCATTGGGGAACTATTTTTGTACCGCATAATGTAAAATTTCAGTTAATACACGTTATTTCTAATATGTCTTCACATTAAACTATTTTTCTGTACAGTTTTTGTGAAAAAGTGTATAGCAATGGGAAAATCTTATTATATGTTAAATTAAAATATTTAATCCATAATTGAAACTAATTGCTATAACTATTTGGCAAACAAAATCTGCCATTTAAAACAAGAACAAAGAGGAATGCTGTGATTCAGCAAAATATGGAATGTTATTGAGTAACTTTTAAGTTAGACAAAAGCAATACAATTTGCGTTCCAATTGACCTGAAGTGTGCGGAGCGAGAAACAATAACATTACTTCAATGAAACAAATTGTAGCCATTTTGATTTTTTTTGAATGGTGTTTAACGCCCGTGTTTACTACTGAGGCACCACAGGCGGTGGACACTGATGATATATGAGATGAAATGATCAATTGGAAAAGGATTTTTTTTAAGGAAGGAAACGTTCCAGGCCTAAGTTTAGGGTACTTCCCAGGCATTTGCCAGTTATGTGGACTGAGAAAAACCTAGAAAAAACCTCAGGGAGGACGGGAGGACGGTCCTGGCGGTATTCGAACCCAGACCTCCTGCTCACGAGTCTGCGCCTTAACGACCTCGGGCACTAGTGGCGGTCCTTTTGATTTTGGGGAAGGTGAATCTGAAATGGTTTACAGTCACTTCCGCACAAATATCTGCTTAGATTTGTTGATTGAGTTTATTTAGGGGCGATCTGTCTCAGGTCATCAGCGGCCCATTCAATTCAGGGCGTAAAATGGCCGATAAATTTTGCTCAGAGGCCTCTCTTTCAGGCTTGAGGTTCTTTATCGTGCCGTAAATGTACGACACGGGACCCACGGCTTTACTTCTCTTCCGAAGGAAGTCATACTTAGGATTTTTACGCCCGAAAAAATACACCGACCCTAGCCGGGGATTGAACCTGCGATCTTAGGTCTATGAGGCAAGTATGGTTACCACTAGACCACCGACTTTTCTGTTGAGACATAAACTATGCAAGAGAAACAGTGGCAAGATGACGTCAGAGGTGAGATATACCCTCACACGAGTAGTTCACAGAGAGAATAAACAATCTTTTGAAAAGGGTGTTTTTATTATTTGACTGTATCATCTTATCGGCATATTAGTGACACAAAATAGTTCAGTTTCTAACAAAAATTGTAATGACCTTACTTTTTAAGAATTGATGTTTTTTTGCGGGATTATGAAACAATTTCGCATATCATTTGCCTTGACACCCAGAGAAAAAATAATGGAAAAAAAAAAAAACAAGAAACCAGAAAAGCAAGTTCGCTGAACTAACAAAAGATGAACCATCTGCTGCACAGACACTCTGAGTGGGGCTTGCAAAGCCTCGTCATTTATATTAGTACTATACTCGATTTTACAGTCTATTTATAAACTTTTGTTCCGTACACCGTACAAAATGTACAGAAAAAGATTTACTGAAAGCAGAAAATGTTCACTTATGTTATGTACAATGAATATTTTCATAATCATAAAAGAAAAATTAAATTCAACATCTAAATATTGTTGTTTTATTTACTTTCACTTAAATCTGTTATTAGAGCAAAATGTTAATGGATGTAGGTTATATTCCTACTTAGCTCAAGTTACAAACTTAAAGTTTTGGGGGGCACTGAATGAAATGTTGGGTAGATTTAGTGCTAATGGCGCACAAATTATCATTTTAACATTATCCGAAAACGTTATTAGCACACCTGATTAACAGTAAATATTTAAGTTAACTTTCATAGTGCTGATTTAAAAATCAGCAACGGTCTTAAGCTATATAAAATCACATCTATCGCAATTCAAAACCTCAAGATAATTAAATGAAAATGTTCAACATAAAGTGCATTTTAACTCGAAATAAATTAGATGCGTTACATAGCGATTTAAAACTAAGATTCCATATTATCTGAATTTCCAACCCACTTTACCTTTGAACGTAAACTGTAAGAACATTTATGTTAATTCATTAAGATTGTTTCTAGTCGTCAAAGCGGCATCTTAGTATAATAATATAACTCGTTCTTTCCTTAAAATGATTAAGATGGTATTTGTTTGATTGTTTATGTCCTAATTGAACATTAAAACACATATTATCAGAATGCACTCATTGGTTTTATTGTTATCCTTAACGAGTGTAGTTAACAGTTTGTTTTTACGTCTAATGCCAAGCATTATATTTTATTTTTCTAAGAATTAAAGCTAATAACAGTGATTGGATAATTTAATGGAAGGCAAATATCTAACGAACTTCAGAGGAGTCCACAATAAGCTTTTATAGTCAACATCGCGTGTTTAGAAATAAAGACAAAAATATTGCGTCTGACTCAGATGACAATGGATTTTTAATTCAGAAATAAGCAAAAAACATTGAAACTTAAGAGATTACCAAAATTACAACGTACCTTGAGATTTGCTGCTGTTGATGATGATGAATATATAAGCATCATTAATAGGGTCGCTGGTTAATTTTTGGGATTTGAGGAAACTATGACAGGTTTAAGTTTTCTGTTGGCAACATCTTAAAGAGCGTGTCTTAGTTAGTAGTATCCATAGCAGAAGTTAGTGAACAGCAAATTGTTAATTGGTCGTACGCTGCCATGTGATCTTTTGAGATGGAGTTGACCCATTTTCGCGCAATGATTTTTTACGAGTCTGTGTGGAAAAATTACACAGCGTTTTACCCGACTCTGTTCATACACTTACGAAAGTCTAACACTGACTTGCAGAGTGTAGACGAAGTAAAACAGTCTTCAAAGAAGAACATACAGATCATTCAGCAGAAGAAAAACTTGCTCCTGTAGAAGCCATAGTGAAGAGTAATCCATGCGCGATCAACAGGGGATATAGGAGTCTCACCGCTAGTGTCAGAAATCCTGCACAAATATCTTCATGTGAAGAATCTTTTTGTCGTATGGGTACCGCATTTCACAGTAGAACAAAAGGCCGCAATAGTAGAATGGTGTCAGGATATGGTTCGTCGTTTCGACAACGATAACTCCAAAATGTCTGCGATATCTTCATAGATGATGAAAGCTAAGTTTACCAATGTGGCCTGGAGTCAAAGAGGAAGTCAGCGATCTGGGTCTTCCCAAACGAAAACCGCCCAGTGAAAGATGTCGAAACGTAGGCCGAAAATGATTGCCCGCTTCTTCTCAGCAAGTGGCAACATTTCAATCATCACGCAGGTTCTTCAGAACTCTTAACAGAAAGAAGAGCAAAGTCTGGTTGAGAATATTGTTTCTTCACAACGACAAAATGCCCGCGTACAGCGCTTTGAAAACAATGCACTTTTTGCAAAAAGCGCGAGCAACAATGGTGAACCCCAACTGTACAGTCCAGATATGATTACTATATTATTTTCTGTTACCAACTGTCAAGGAAGAACTGAGAAGTCATCAGTTTGGAAATCTGGAAGAACTTCCTACGAAGATGACGTTGCTCCGTAGTTGCACAACTGTCGGTCCTGGTGGTGTAGTGGTAACCATACTTGCTTTCTAAACCCAAGGTCGCGGGTTCAAACCTGGCCAGGATCGATGGATTTTTTCGGGCGTAAAATCCTAAGTATGACTTCCTTCGGAAGGGAAGTAAAGCCATGGGTCCCGTGTCGTACATTTACGGCACGATAAAGAACCTCATGCCTGAAAGAAGAGGCCTTTGAGCAAAGTTTGTCGGCAGTTTCACGCCCTGAATTGAATGGGACGCTGATGCCCGAGATGTTAAAGAGCGTCCTTAAATAAAACGAATTAAAAAAAAAGTAGTTACACAATAGTATTAAAAAGTAAATGGAAGGTTGCAAAACACAATAATTGGTAACAGAAGTCATCGGGAGAAGATGTGAGCTGGTTGGAAGCTATTAATCTATCCGCCCAACTCAAAAAAACGTTTCAGTTTATAGCAGATTTCGGCAGCAGGAAGGACGAATGCAGTTTGAGTGTGAGGAAGGTGGTGACGTCACTGTCGTTACCAACAGTAGGAAATGCGCTAGACTGCAGCGCAGTTAAAATAGTGCGAAAAGACTGGCTGTATGGAATACCTCTCAAGTGTAGATATAAGGCAGCTTTGTCACAGCAGACTTTAACTTAACGAGTTTTAGTTAGCAAGTTTTATTTGCAAGTCTCGCTTGAACAGGTTGGCACGAAGGAATTCTCTTTTGTTCTCCCTAAGTAATATTTTGAAACAGCTGACGACTCTGAAAATAAGTGGATGAACTCGAGAAAGTGATGTACAGAAACGCTCTTGTAGGGAATAGTGGAATACGTTGAAACAATTTTCAGAAAATGAATAGATTTAAATTAGCAGAGGAAAAATAAACATTTTCAAAGTAAAAATAATGCGACATCGTAAATCGCTTGAATATTTTTAATTTTATGAATTTATTACAATTATGAGAATTATTATAATTATATTCATTTTTGAACATTAAATACTTTTCAAAACATTTTACAATCACTCTTATGTATTCGTATATCATTTTGAGTCTATAATTTCCTTTATTGTATGAGCATGAACATAAATGGAAGTTACTCACATTTTTATGATCTCGTTTCTACCTGTAGGGTAACACAAGGTAATACACCTGCATTGGTAACACAATGACACAGTTTTCAACACTCAGTGGCACTCTCAGAAGCCGGTGTTTCCTTCTCTGGCTTGTATCACAGCTTGCAACTTTAGGGACATACTGCGGATCAAGGTCCTTAGGTTTTCTTAGGGTTTGGCCTCCCATTACTCACACAAAGCCTCCAGAAGTTTATTCAGGCTCTCAGGAATACGTTGATGAATATTTTTCCCATCATGTCCCAAACATGCTCAATGGGGTATTCAGATCAGAGCTTCGTGCTAGCCAAACTAACTCCTGAATTCCCCTCCCCCCTCATTCAAATACTGTGCCACAATGTGGGCCATATGTGGACGGTCATTATCATACATGAAGCAGAAATCATTGCCAACATATGGCGCATGGGGGATAACATGCCGCGAAGAATTTCCTGAATGTACCGGCTTGCACTTAGGGCCCCGTTCTCGACAAAAACCAACTCTTGTCTTCGCTTCCACACTCATACCAACCACACCATGACGGAACCTCTCCCGAAAGCCATCGTTAATGAGAAGGTACAAGGGGATACCTTTCTCCAATCCTCCATACTTTCCCTGCCATCAGGCGATCTCAGGCTGAACCTCGACACATCCGTGAAAAGGACAGCGTTTCATTGCTCCTCAGCCACTCCAGATGTTGACGAGCAAAGACAAGGCGTGCTTGCCGATGTTGCTGGATAAGCGAGGGACCTCTAGTTGGTCTTCTAGAGCTCAGCTGCGCTTCTTCAAATCTCCTTCTTACAGTTCCCACACTGACATCTCCTGATGACCTTCGCAAGCACTTTTGAGCTTCTATGGGTTTTGTATGACTATCACCCAAAACTTGCAGCATTTTTGGTAGATGTACCCTTCTGCGACCTGATCCTCGTCTTCTGCAGTAAATACCAAGTTCCCTGAACCTACAGCATGTCCTTTGTACATTACAGCCATTGACTCGTAATACTTGGGCAAAACAACGCGTGCTCCGTCCACCTTCCAACGGGGCAACTGATTTAGAGCCTCGTCTCACTTAACGGCGTCTTTACCTCATAAAATTATTTGTTAAACTAATTGAAATACCTTAACAATAGAATAAAACTGATGTATCAGCAACACAAGAGCATCAATGCCATTAGACATTTCAATTGGCGCAGGTGTAAAAATGTGATTAAATTCCATTCATGTTCCTGCTCATACAATAAAGGAACTTATTGACTCAAAATGATATCCGAATATATAAGAGTAGTTGGAAAATGTTTATAAAAGTATTTAATGTTCGAAAATGAATGGACTTATAATAATGGTAAAATTAAAAAAAATTAAACAAATTTTAGATGTTGCGGGTTTTTCTTCTTGCCTCTTAGTGTAGAAGGTGTAAAATTATCTGAGGTGTATAGTAACAATTAATAAGGGAAGAAACCGTAGAATTAAGGAAGTCAGAAATAAAAAAAAGTATTTGAACTTTCATTTAGTAGAATCCTGAACTGTAACTATTTAATTTATTATCATTTAAGAAATTTGCAATAACATGTTGGGTTATACATTGCATTTAGTTACAAATAAAGCTTATCAATGCACGGTAATGGTCATCGAACACATTGGGGCAAGACTAGAAAACAGCTTGTCTAAGAAAACAAGAAAGACTCGAGAGTAGGCCAGCAGCAGCGTTAAACAAGAATGGATTTCCATCAACAAAAAGAATGTCTTGTTCTTGTTCATATTTTCTAAAAGCATTTATGAAAGCCTAGAACAATTTGGCGAATGCGCGTATTACTAGTGTGAGGTCAAAATTAGGAATATTTTTAATTAAAACAATTCTTGCAAAATCTTTAAGGAAGAAGCCAAGGAGGACATCTGCACTTTAGGTTCTTGGTATAAATAAATATAGTTCATTAAATCTACGAAAATAGTCCTGCAGCTTGTATTACTCGTATATACTGTAGGCTATTATTATTATTATTATTATTATTATTATTATTATTATTATTATTATTATTATTATTATTATTATAATTATTATTATTATTATTATTATTATTATTATTTATTCAATTTGGCTTTAAGAATCAAGGAAAAAAATGACCAAAAGAGAGCTCGCTTGAATGAAAATCCACTAAAAAGAAAATACCATTAGAAAGAGACTAAGAAAGGGAAAGTCCAGGGAAGATAGAAAAGAAAAATACCAATAACTCAGCTCATATATCTTAAAGCGAAGGAATGCGAAAGAGTTAGACATTATATGAGAAAAAGAAAGTGGAAGCTTTATAGAATAAAGTGGCAATGGAAGGAATAAGCAATAATAATGGAGACTGTGCCTTCCTTATCGAACAAGGCAATTTCTTGGTAAGACTATGGAAAAGGTTGAAAGGTAGTTTTGTCTTCGTCTCCACATAAAAAGTAAGAATTGTTACTAGGGAAATTTCTTGTAAATACCTGCTATCAAAACTTAAGAAACTCAATATAGAACAAGCTGATATAGCAGCAAATAAATGTTGAAACATGCTTTGATAATGATAAAATAGCACGGAGGTTCCAGTAAAGAGACAAAGCACATTATAAAAACGAAGATAACGAATAGGAAAATTTATAAAATATGAAATTCTGCCCATATCTTTTCCAATGTTACCGGGAAAGTCTCATAAAATTTCAGGAAATTACACAATGTTGACTTTCTTTTCTGCCTTGCATTTAAAACATACATCACAATTTTGTGCCTGTGCTTTTTGTGAAGTTTCTCTTCCCCGGCTTGGAACAAAAATAAATTTATCAATATATTTCTCCAGATTTCCAATTTATTGCAATTGACCTGAATACGGTCATCCAAAACCAGAAATTTTACACCTTGCAAATAATAAACGAGAAGTTTCGATCATGCAAGTAGCTCCATTGATATCGCATTACCATTACATTTATGGCATCAATGGGAAAACCTAGTGGCCTACTTAAAATGATCAAGATCAGGAAGACAATTTGGATTTTAAACCTTATAAATTTATACACCACTTCCCTTCTTTAGGTATATTCTTTTTTATCAGACTATTTTAAGTTCCTGTTTGACTTAATATTGCATTCCTTTCCAAAAGAATATAGAACGTGAGAGCTACACTATACATTATTGGATCATAAAACAAATACAATAATTAAATATAAATTTAATATCGCCAATAATCCAAAAGTATAACAGCAACTGGAGAAAGCAACAAATAGCAAATAGCAAAGGTCGCTTTACCTTTGAAGAAGAAATATACGTAATTTAATGTTACCAGTCTTCGAAATTATCTTTTTTTCCAGAGAAAAGTCGCCTCTGGAGTGTCCCCAGATATATTCACTTGTCCCCAGAAATCCAGGGATTTTCATTGTTCATTATTAGCATGATTTTACCTCAACAATATAATTCCACATTTTTTTAACTTGTCACTTTTAAGAAATAGACGGATAACCGTGTATCTTTAGTTTCTCTTCGCTGTGAATGAAGAGAAGTTCATTCCATTATTATTTAGGTACAATATTTAGAACATGATGGCTCCTATCCCACAACAGAATTTCTCAGCGTCTCTTGTGAATATTATGAAAATATTATTGAATATCTCGAAGCTTGATAGATAACACAACACATTCTGAAGTACATATATTCGAACAAACATTTCCCATAATTTTTCTTTAAATGTAGACGACGTTGACCTCAACGAGGATAATTTATTTCATGGAATTTATACTTAAAGCAGTATGTAACTTTAGAAAAGAGAGCGGAATGGAATGGAAAAAATGCCAGATTTTGTTTTACATTACATGAAATTAAAAAGAATTTTCATTAAAAATGATCCTGTGTGTACAATTCATAAGTTCACTGAACTTTCTTGCTGTCTTGCGAGGTATAAACCCGTTCTAGGGAGGAAAGCGAGATCAGGAAGCTGGAAGGCTAAAATATAACGGGTAGTTATGGGTAGGAGAATCCGCCCCTTTTGTGGAGGGAATGCGTAACGGGTACATATGCTGGCAGAATGTATCCACTGGGAACACCTGAGAAAAACGCTGTTTACAGAAAACCTTTTTAAGGCAATTAAGAGATCGAATGGTATGTTGAAACCTGTTTGCGAACCGCACTAATTGATTGAATACAGACAGGTATTTCCCTAGCTAAAGTGCGCGAAGCTAAAAACTTTCTGATTAGAACACAGTAAATAGTGTATTTTATTAATATTTCTTCCCATTTTAATGTCTATTTATTTATTATTAATAATATAATTTTATTTATATTTTTATTTATTTCTCTTTCTAATTGTGTATCATACTTAAGAATACACTACTACTACTACTACTACTACTACTACTACTACTACTACTACTACTACTACTACTACTACTACTACTAGTATTACTACTGCTACTACTACTACTACTACTACTAGTATTACTACTGCTACTACTACTACTACTACTACTACTACTGCTACTACTACTACTACTGCTACTACTACTATTGCTACTACTACTACTACTATTACTACTACTACTACTACTACTACTACTACTACTACTACTACTACTACGATTTATGGAAGTTTCCAGTCCTGACCGTAACTTTGAATGTTTCCTATCCTATTCGCCCTTCAGCTTTCTCGATTATATTGTCCCTGGAATCTGAGAAAAATCTGGTAACCATCACCTAATTCGACCATTGAAAAAAATGATGTGAACAGGCTTGAGACAAAACATACAAGAGGATCTTATTCTTGATGTGAATGATTTCTTTAATGTTGTTTAATGTCCGTTTTTATTACTGAGGCAGCACAGGAGGTGGACACTAAATGAAATGATAACCTGGGAAAGATATTTTTTTTAAAGGAAGGAAACGTTCCAGGCTTAAGTTTAGCATACCTGCCCGACATTTGCCATTTATGAGGACTGAGGAAAACCTGAAAAAAAATGCGATAAGTTGATCAGGCAAGATGATCCTGGCAAGAACTGAACCCCAGACCTCCAGCTCACGCGTCTGCGCCTTAATGACCTCGGCCACCTAAGGCGTATGATGATAATATAACGATACAAAGTTTAGGACGATCGCCAAGGGTCATGTTGTTATTTCTACTCGTGTTTTAATGCTCTCATTAAATATTCATTGCATTATATACTACTATTGTATTACATAAGAAAATGAGTTTGAAAGCCAATTATTGCGTATTTATATCCTTAGGAAAAAGGTTAAGGATTATAAAATGGTTTGCTACAAAAGAATTTATTTTTCATAACTCCGTTTTCATCTGCATATTTACGGAATGTCTACTAATAACATTAACAACAGCCAGTCTGCATCTGACATGTTATATGTAAAATAGTATGGTTTTGTGCATATAATCCGAACCTGTCTTTTAAAACATGCTAGCACGTAAGGTTTTTGAGTAACTTAGATTTTGATTTTTTATTCTATGTTTTGTTTTATTCTCTGTTCTTTTGTTTACATTTGTCTTTTTGTTCTTTTGTTTGCCACTGTTTTTATAATGTAAAGACTATTATAGTGATAGAAGTTCTAAAAATATTCACTAGATGGAGGAATGGTAGAAGAAGGCAAATTTGTTGAACCACAAATCAGATAACAACTGAAAAATACAACCTTTGATACTAAGCTCACAAATCTCGAATTAAATGCTTCTTCTTTTTCAAAATAATTGTTAATGACTTCCGGGGCAACGGAAAATATGATAATTATGTTTTTTAGTGAATGATCTGTTGGAGAATTACAAGAACACGGGATATAGAATGTCGCTTAAAATTTAATTTTTACATTCACATCTTGACTTCTTTCCGGAAAGGTTCGGCCAGTAAGCGATTAGCAGGATGAGCGCATTCACTAAGACATCCTTACTACGGAACATCAATATCAAGGGCACTGGAATCCTTTGATGATGGACGATATTGTTCATGTCTTCTACAAAACAAGGAGCCAAATTGCAACTATACTGTGAACTAAATTTGAGATATTTCTGCATAATGTCTACATAACCAGAAAAACATTACTCACTTCTGAGTCTGCATTTCTTGTTTGTATTTAATTATGTCAATGTTCGCCAATAGTTGTTTTAAATTATGCTGTATATCCAACTACCATGACCTCATAGGGAAAAATAATTTTCCCATTGAATTCTTCAACTCAAAATTAGATAACTCTATATATTTACTAGTTCTGAGTGTATTTGTTTTGATGCATTTAAAACAATTAACATTCACTCGCATTATGCTGCATATGTGTAAGTATTCTGTACCTAGGAAATATGACATGATAAAGATAATGGTATTTTTCCCAAAATTTAGGCAGGGTAAATATATTTCAAATCAGATACAGAAAAAAATTGTAATTTGTTGACTAGTGTAATTAGATTGTTTTAATCGAAACTTTTAAAGTAAAGTTAAACATCATAATAATGAATATTTGGAAACAAGATGTATTTCCTGCATTAGAAAGAAGGAGCATCGTGCTTCCTGAAAATAAAATGCGTCTAAGAATGCATGCAGCTGTCATGTGTATTTAACGTTCATGCAGGCTCCTATTGCAGAGCACATTCTTGTTAATGAGCACCATAAATTACCCTAACTTTCGGCTGTTTCTTGATAAGGAACAGTAGCACAAAAGAATCCGCTCCCCTTTCCTGTATTTCAGTGTCTGCCACTTTGCATTATTTTCCATGTTCGCACCTTCTCCTTCCAGCAGCGAGAGGCAAAGCAGGAATAAAACTTGCTAGTGTAAATTACTTAACCCGCTCCTGTAAAGTAGATTATCCCGGCACCACGCACTACATACTTTCTAATCTACCCCAAACATTCCCGCTGCACCAACACTCCTTTAAATTGCCCCCACCCTTGTGCCACTGTATGCATAAAGTACAAACCGCTGACAGCAACAATCCCTTAAAGAGCAGAAAAGGAATTTTGCTTCTAACACGAGCGTGCTTGGAAAAGACATTAGTGTATTTCTTTCAAGAAAGTAAATGTACATCTTTTGCGGGACAGTATTTTTCATGTGCGAAATTTTACACGGTATGAAAATTATATCGTCCAGTACGCAGAGCCAGTGCTGGCTTCGAAAAGGTTGAAGTTCTACTTTAATTGCTTATCAAAATCCACTTTAAAAGTCATGAAACTAGTGAAAACCTACATGTAGCTCGACTAATGACGTTATCTGTATAGAATATCAAATGAAACAAGAAACACCTGTAATTCCCATGTGTACTATATCTATAGAAGCATGTCTGGCCGAGAGCACAAACGCACAAGGACTTTCACTTTGTCATAAATACAGAGTTGGCGTCCTACAGGTCTCACTTTGTTTATATGTTTAATATATTAGCTCTTGGATGTGCAACGCTATTACATCCGGGCTGTCTCTTATAACATTTATTTTAGGAGGCCGTCACATAAAACATCATGCTTATTGTTGGTCTCCGTGGATTTCAATGTTTTGTCAATGTGCTATTTAAAACTGTAAATTAGTTAACTGTTGTTGAAACAACCATCAAATTGGTTTACTAAACGAAAGTAAAATTGACCGTGCAGATTAATTACTGAAATGACACCAGTATTTAACTACCGCTGGCAGGGTAGCAAACTAGTTGAGCAGCATGTGGAATTCAAAAGGTTATAGGTTTGCGTCCCGTCAATCGATATTTTATCCTCCATTTTGAATGCTAAATAAAAGCTTTACTGGTTATGAATAACATATTACCGACCGAAGTACTAAATTATTGCTGAAAATAGTCAAATGTTATTTAAATAAGTATTTAAATATGTTTATTATTATTATTATTATTATTATTATTATTATTATTATTGAAGGAGTTTGGGCTTTAAACACAAATAGCTAAAACAACAAAGGAACGAATTCTCTTCCAATTCCAAATGAATCACGGGGCGATGAAATGCCAACTTCTTTGCCAAGAGAAACTACACTCCAGAACTTTTTCTGGAAAGAGAGCCCTGTGTCTTACAAGGCAATTGCTTAAATTTCCCCTCTTGTGTCCCGAGTGTAGTTTGTGTTTGTCAAGCGGTGTACTTTTGTTAGCTGTTATGGCCAACAAAATTTCACGTAAGAATACAGTAAAAACAATACTTAACAAAACGAAACAGCGTCCAACGGCTCTAGAAATCCATCAGTGGGTGGAAGAAGGCCTTCAAGTAAGGGGCTTTACAGCTGGTATGAAAAGAAAACCAGTGAATTTGAAGTTTCATAAAACCGTCACCTAGAGAAAATAACTTAAAACATCGTGGATTTGTCTGTAAAATAAGGTTATCTCGGCAGATGAAGAATTAATTAATATCCGGATATTAAATTTTCCTCCGAAAGTACCAAATGATCGAATTAAAAATTACTCAAAACTATGGTAAAATTCTTAATGTGGAAAATGAAAATGGCCCTCTAGGTATAGCTTCCAAGTGGACTCGGGCATTCGAGTGGTTAGAATGTCTGTCAACACTAGTGATGTGAGGCACACATCTCTTATATACGCCAAGAATAGGCCTATTTGGCGACTCCTGAAGCACACAGGTTAATACAGAGCAACAGTTTCCTGGAAGAGAAGAATTCTGTGTTAATGGGGATGGTGTATCATCCCATCTAACCAGGAGTTTTAATACCGCAGACAAGCTCCTCACGCTAGTAGCAACAAAACGCCCACGGTGAACACATCTTTATACAGTTGACATCCTGCTACTGAAGTGCATCGCTTACTGCGAGCTGTACTTGCTGACTGTGAAATTCCATCTTCTGTTGCTGTTGCTCCTGACAACGGAGTGCTAAACGGGGAGGGAATTGACTCAGTGGATGAGATGAACGTGAAAGTAACTCAGCTAACTGGCGACTAGTAAACTCAGGAACAATCCTCACCAGAGCACTAACGTAGCCAGGCAAAACAAATATTATTGTTATTATTATTTTATGATACTGAAAACTTAAAGAGTATCTATTGTTTTTATTTTGCCTGGTAACTATAATTATTTGGAAATGCTGCATTAACACAAATGCTTCTTAATGTTGCGAAAATGGCATTTCTCTCTATGAAAGAAATTTCACGATTTAGTTTTGACACTGTTGAAATCTGAAATATTCAATCACATATAGTACTTTTATGATGCAATTTTTTCACAGTATTTCAACAAAATATATTGAATTTTCATAAGTTTATAATTGGATGTCATTTTCCTTCTAATTCCCTTTCCTCCCCCCAAAATATAGTAATAGTAACAGTGAACACAACGTGGTGTAAAGCAAACGTACTTTCTTAATTAATTTATATAGAAATATCATTACAGTGACTTTATTTTAAGTTGTGAGTATTATCGAAAGTGACAACAGCTTAATTACTGATGAGTACTATTTAGAGTAGAAATCTGATATCATCTCTACCCCAAAGATTGAGGGTAGTTATACATGCTGAGGGTTCATCAGCTGCAGTAGCTCATTCAGAGTAGTTCTATAGTACGTGGAATGCAAGAGTACACCAGTCTAATCTAGAATATATAAAAGCTCCATTTTAGTGGTTTTGATATGACATTGGTTTTAAAATTTAATTAAATCTTGGATTAATACATGTAGATCAGTACAAAATAGAACTCCATAATCATGCAGAAAAGCACCAAAATTACATTAATTTTTAAGTGGATTTTGGGGTTTGACATTTAGTAATTTAAAATTCTAAAAAATACTTTATTATTGAATGTGTAGAGCATGCAATAAATTTAGAAATGAAAATGCAATCTGTCCATAACATTTTACACAATGACAATATTTTAAAAACAAATCTTGCTCTAATAAAGTAAAAAGAGTTGTATATGGACATTATCAGTTTAAAAAACATGCAAAGCATAACTTATACAATGCTTATTTTCTTTCTAGGGTACTAAAGCACAAAGCAAAGAAGATGACAATTGCATGTATTTAAGGTGTTCTCAAAAATTTAGCAGAGACACCAAGAACTGGACAGCCTCAAGATTATGCTGCTCCTTATTTCAGTAAAGTAATAAGTTACTGAAATTTAATAACATCATACCTGCAGTCTCAACTTGATATCATGCAATTTCTTCCAGTAATAAAATATGAAGAATCTCCTACATATGCACTGATTTTCCAGCCTGAAAGAAGCTGTTGCAGCTGATGAAGAGAAGGTGAATGCTATGCCAAAGAGTGAGTGGCATAGTAATTCCAGAGGCAGTGGTGCTGACATATGGAACTTGCTGTAGTCTATGTGTAACTTCTTGTTGTTCAATGTTGCATATCTCAAACATTTTGTAGTGATTCCCATACATATTAAGATTCATTCACTTCAATAATATTTAACAGTGCATTTGTTGTTCCAATTCCACAGCTTGTCACCATGAATGAATGGTGCATTTGAGGCCATTAAGCTAACTGCCATTTGACTTTTAGAGAAACTGGCCAAGGCATGATCAGAATATGCATCCTCTGATTTTGCAGTTTATTTTGGAATATCAAGCTTCTGGCCCTGCCCAATTTTTCACAAGCAGCACAACTTAACAGCTGTGCTATGTCCTTTGTTGCAAAGTTATTTATTGTATTAGACCATGGCTAATTGAATAAGAAGGGAAAATAATTTGTAATTTTTGCTTAGCTGCTGAAGATTTAACCGTATCGTTAGAAACTTCCATGATTATCAAGTAGATTTATGTTTCTGTTTGCCAGCCTGATACAGCAAGAAATATTCTGCAATAATTATCATTCAGCAGTGTGAACATCTAATTTACCAGTAAATATGTAGTTAATATATAAAATAGATCTATAATGTTTTATAGTAATCTATTAAGAAAACTTTCATAGATAACATGAAGGGGTTGAGATGCCAAGTAGCGTCTAATTTTCAAGTGCTTCACTCTGTGAGTAAGCTTAAAGATTGTATCCTATAAGCAGCAGGGTTATTAACAGATAATTAAGACTTACATTTGATATATAATGAAAATCTAATAATTAGGTTTTCAGAATTATGTTACGCACCTCACAATGAGATTTACATAATTTATTGGTTAGTTAAGGTGTAATGTCATTATTTATATTACTGTTACAGAATATTTTTACAATTTGCTTTATATTTCCTTTTGCTTATTTGTAATCTACAATATTCTGAATCTAAATGAAGTAGAACTTCATCTTCACTGCTTTTATCACTGCCAAGTACTAACTGTCGTGACAATGAATGGAATTTAAATGTAAATTGGAACTTACACAGTGAAGCCAATCATATTAATGGATATCATTGTATGATTCAGTTGAACTACACACTCTTAAAGTTTCACTTACTTTTCATAAATGTATGGAACTGGTTTCGAGAACATTTTGTTCCCATCTTCAGCCATGCTAAAGTTCAATTCAATGAATGGAATGTTTGAAAATGACATAAGCTCATCATTACCTTCATGCAACTTGACCAGGCAGAATTCAATTCAATTCTGTGACGTTACTCTTGCAGCTCACTAGAACCAAAGCATTGACCATGAGTGCCATGGTGATGGCCATTGGTTGGTTCAGAAATTACATCTTGTATACGTAATAGGAAATCACTGTATAAATCTTAAAAAATAAAAGAATGTTTCAAAAAGTGTCCTGACAATAAAATCATCAAATCTGTGGTTAAATTAGTCTTAAAAGTAGACCCAATACTTTTGACAGTATAGCAACAGTGTTCAGATAAGTTAAAAACTTCATTCCTCACATCAATGTCAAAGTATTACAGTACGTTTGTATGTGTCATGTGTGAAATAGTGATTAATTCCTGAATTTGATGTAAACATTATATGAAATTTATTGCACGGATGCCTTTAAAATGCATCTCTTTTAAAACTATAGATAACATTAGGTCTTTATAATGTGAATACTATCTGGAGGATGGTGTGTTATTTTTGTACACTATAACCTTCAATATAACGTTTATATTGTTATTTGTTGTACATAGCAGTACATTATCATTGAGAGGTTTATTTACTTACATTTTTACACTCTTCATTAAATACGAACCATTCACATTTTTAGGTTATGTACAAGCTGTGTACAAAAATAACTTTGCATTTCACTTCATATATCCTTCCTAATTTCCTACCTGCTTAGAATTGGGTTAAGAAGATGAGTTACTCTCAGATTTTAAAAATGAACTTTCTGATGCAGCGTCATACAATGGATGGGCAGCAGATTATCTCATTATTTATGCAATTTGTGTTACTTGTTGTTTCCTTTCTTTTTCGGACGAAACTAAATCATTGTTAAGTTTTCATTTAACTTGGAGAACTAGTTACAGAACCGCCGACAGCCTGAAGAGTGAAATACAAGAAGCAAAATTCCGACCTGTAACAGCAGCACAGAACATGGTAGCCAGATTTTTTACGTGGTCTGGTGGTTCTTACGCACAGTTCTCAATCAATTCGACTTGCTATCGACATGGTAATAACTTCAGGCTTAAGTGTCTGTTTATAAATTGTGAAATAGTCCTTAGATTATGACTTTGAACTTATTCTTGGGTAAAAGTGTGTTTTTAGCTGTAAAGTTTTCAAAATAATGTAGCAAATGACGGAGAAGTATAAACACATATGTTAAAAGTGTACTGAAACTTTCTTTAATAGTGATGTTTTATGTAATTATTAACACGAATGTAAAAATAAGAATTTAATTTGATTTAAAAAGAAAGGGAGAGAGAGAGAGCAACAGAATTATACCCAAATAAGTGATATTAGTGTATTCAATAAACACCTACATGGCCAACAGCCGGAAGTGCACTTCTGCCAACGGAACCACAGAAAATTATTCATGCCGATATGTCTGCTAGTTTATATGATAGCATGGAGAAACACTCAGCGGACCTGGATCTACCAATGGCTTCAGTATCTGAAAAAACTCAAAGGATTAAGGGGGCAAATGAACAACGCTGACACCTATATAAACAAATTAGGTTTTGCGCATTTCCACATTGTGAGTGAATTCATTTCTTCTGTTTATGGCTTTACAATTATCCGGACTGTTTGACTATTTATCGTGTCTTCCAGGTTTTTCCTACATATTTGATGCACGCTTAATCAGTAGCGACTTCTGGTACAAAAATACAAACGTTAATCTCAATGACACATATTTTCTTTCTCCACGAAGTGAATACTCACAGTTTTTCTGCCCATTCGTCACATATTAATGATGGTACGGCAGTTCTATTTAAATCTGGTATTGGGATGGAGTGTATTAAATAGCTTCTGGGAAGGGTGTGTTAGTGCTACATATTTGTGAATATTTATGCACCTTCTGGCAGCAATAAACTCCAGGAATTGAACACCATGTTTCTGACAGATATTTCGCTACTGTCTACTATCTTCAACTTCATCTTTGGGGGGATTTTAATTATGTACTTAGATCTACTGTGAGCCGAGTAAATACTTTACAAGCCCTTACGTATGTGTGACGCTTGGGTAACAATGTATCGCTCTGGTGTGATACAATTTGCATATTTTAAAGCAATTCCGCTGCTCGATTAGATAGGTTCTATAAGCCACAAGAATTGCAACCAAATACACAGAGTGTTTCTATAAAATCGGTTTTGTTTAGAGATCATGCTGAAGCTGTACTACATTTAAATAGCACATCATTTATACTCCACGTGGTACAAGCTATCGACAAATGAATATAAGTCATTTTCAGGATCATTACTTTGTTGAGGAACTGAAAGAAAATTGGGATAGTTGGAAGACGCACAGGACGCCGCTGAATGGGGGATTTCTTTCAAACCAAAAATTAAATCCTTTTTTAAGCAACACTTATTGTCGCTTTCAACAGGAGGAAAACCTGACAAATTTATGTTATCGGTGCATTTATGATATTCAGGAGACATATCAGCCCTCTCCAGAATTTCGCGGCAGCCTTAGTCGCTACAAGGCGAAGATTACAACTATATAACAGAAGAGAATGCAAGGATTGAAGGTTCGCAGTCGAATTAACCACCTGTTTCTGATGTACGAGGGTAGGTCCATAAGTTTCCGGCCTTGAAGATAAGGATTATCGCCTTCACAAAAGCCTTACAGGTGTCATACCTTATCTGTTAAATAAATAATTGCACCTGTAACTTCCGCTCCGCTGTGTTCAGTTGCTAAGATATAGTTGCACACAGAAGGCTATGTGTAGAAGATTGTGACATGTTCAAAATGGAGTATCCAGCTGTTATTAAGTTCTTCACAAAGAAGTACTTGTTTCAAAATGAAATTAACAACGATTGGACGGCGTATATGGGGAAACCTACCCCCGCCCTCATATTCTACCATCAAAGAATGGGCCAAACCTTTTCGTGGTTCGAGAAATCATTGAAGACGAAGAGCGTGCAGGTCAGCCCTTGGAGGTGCTCACTCCTGGAAACATCGCCCCTGTGGAAGGAGAAATTATGGAAGACCGGCGGCTCAAAGTTACAGAAATAGAGGCATGGGCCTTTCTAAAACAACAGTCCTTCGCACTATTCACGAACATTTAAACATGAATAAGGATAGTGCAAGATGAGTGCCTAGACTTCTTTCCTCAGTCTAAAAGTAGCAACGAGTCATCTGTTGTTAGGTATTTTTGGAGCTCTGCCGAGGCAACGAGAGAGAAGTTCTGCAAACCATTGTTACAGGAGATGATCCCTTTACTATGATCCCTTCCCCAAAAGAGAATCAATGGAGTGGTATAAACCTGGTGAAGCACCGCCTCTAATGGCCAAGGTCACTCAGTCAACCAAGAAGATCATGGCCACAATCTTTTGCGACTGTGAAGGAATACTCTTCATTGACTTCAAGGAGAGGAACACCACAGTAAATGGGGAGTACTATGCTGGCCTACTGCACAGACTACGTGCTTCCATCAAAGAGAAAAGGCGAGGAAAGATCAGTGGTGGTGTGCGCCTTCTTCACGACAACTTCTCAAAAATCAAGGACCTTCGAGGAAGGAAATTTAAATATGACGAAGAAATGATGGATGCTGTTTATGCAACAGACAATATTTCTGATTTGTTTTGGAGAGGGGTTGAAGTGTTAATTCAAAGATGTGAGAAGTATATTGCAATAAAGGGTAACTATATTGCAGAGTGAAATATAGCTTTTGTCTTTATCATACCTTGAAAATTGTTAGGCCGGAAACTTATGGACCTACCCTCGTACATGCTAGTTTATATCGGGACCACAGAAGAAGCAGTGAAGGTTTAATATTAAAACTCCGAGATAATGGCAACATATTGACTAAACAACATGATATAAGTAGAACCTTCTTGAGATACATACACAATAATATGAGCTCTCTGAGGTACCTTCCTGATCTTACTATCCTTCTCCGTTCACTTCACTTAAAAACCAAAGTTTGAAAATATTGATATCTAAGGGTTTCCGTGCCATATTCCAAAGCAAGGGTTCTAAAACACCTGGTTATGATGTGATTCCGCAGGAACTTTATCTGATTTGTTGTGAATTTGTTGAAGACGACATAACGGAGGTGTTTAATGTACTTCTTGTCAATAACTGTGAGCTAACCAATGTTGTAGTAGCATTGTCTAATTAAAATACCAGATGCTAGTATGGACTTAGATAGTTACACACCTAATACTTTACTTAATTCGTTGTAAACTCCTTGCATGGATTCTGGTTAATATAATTAGGCCACTATTGCATCCAAATCAGAAATGTGGCATCACTGGCAGATCTATTTTGATGTACAATCCTCATTGCGGGACTGTATTTTGGCCTCCTTAGATTTCATTTGCCCTTACAGCAAGAGTTCATCTGGGAGCTCCTAGAGCTGCAGTCCCGAGCAACAGCGGAGATAGCCGAACTCCCCGGTCGCGAATGGCGCGCACACTGCAGCTCCAACTGCTCTACGACACCAGCAGCTCCGACAGTGTAAATGTTGCATGCATCATTTTTTTATTAAACGTAACGCAACCTCTGCGTTATCCTCCGTAACTTTCTGGCTGCAATATGTTGTTCCTTATTACATAAGTGAGTTTTTCACTTTTTACCACGCGTTTTCTAAATGGAATTCGCAATTAATTCACACACACATACACTCCCCAACCTTAACGCTAACCTCGGGTAAATCCTAGAAAAATCGATGGACCTTTTTCGTAAATATAAATTGATAGGGGATTGTAAGCTACTAAATAGGCGGGTAAATCATTGTAATGGGGACAAATCTTCTGCAGAAAAAAATTCGTAAATATAAATTATTATGGGAATTTCCACAACAACAGAACTTGAAGAAACACGCGGTATCTTTAAAGGCAACATTAGCCGATGTTGGTAACCAAAATGAACAAGTACGCATGTCCAAAACTAAAGAAATGTCCCAAATAGGAAAATCATTCCCCCGAGAAGACTCTTAGCTACAAAATAATAATAATAATAATAATAATAATAATAATAATAATAATAATAATAACAACAATAATAATAATAATAAACTCGTTGCACTTCCCTTGCAAAACCTGATACAACAGAACTTGATAGCATCGCCTTTTCTTTGCTGCAAGATGGAACAGTGCAAGATTACATTCCTGCCACCGCCACTACCGTTCGGGGCTGGAAAGTAAAGTTCGGCTCTCAAGTGCTGTTAGCGCGAATTCAATGTGAATAGGGAAATATGTGTAGATGTTGTGTAATAATGAGTGCATGTGGTAGGGACTTTGAAGACAAATAAAGCATGTCACTATAGCACACAGTGAAAACTTGCATGTCTTCGCTCCTCTTGTAAAACGGACAACCCTCATACGCTATCACTGTGAAATGAAAACAATACTGCAGATTATGCAGACATGAGGCAACATCGGTGTTTCCCCTTTCTGCCGTTTCTGACTGAGGAGTTCGGCTCTCTCCGCTGTCGCTCGGGACTGGAGCTCTAGGAGATCCCAGATGCACTCTTGCTGTAACGTCTAGTTAGATTTCAAGCGGTGGTGTGATAGTGTTACCCATTCATGTATTTTTGATTCCTTGAGGTAGCATTGTTTTATAACTTATATCAGACTTTTATATATATGTTTGTCTGCAAGTTACTGGGTTTCAATTTGGTGAGGTTAATAGTATCGAGCATAAGTACACAATAATCGGAAGCAGAGAGAATGCACAAAATGCAATTGGAATAATTTATAGTAAGAACTTGTTAATGTAGATTTTGTGTTATATCATCAAAAAGCATGCAACAGAGTTAAAACACAATTATATGGCAAGGTAATGAACGACCAATCGAGTACAACTGACCACAGGTCACGGTTAATTACGCTATTATCCAGACCAAACTTTCTATCAAAGAGGAAAATGAGGTATTCTTGTAAAATAAATATACTTATTTTTCCGCGACTACTTTTTGCTTTGTTTATAAACAATACCGTTTTCCAAAATTATATCTAAATATCAACCACCAGAAACAGCAGCACTTCATTAGGTTTACAGTCAATCAAATCGCAGAAATAACTTGCAATCAAACACTGAGATCTACAGTAAAACTTTTGACTCAGTCGAAAAGGTGTGTATCCTCCAAACTCTTAAAAAGAAGAAAAATTCCAGCTCAAAACAATTATATAAGCTTTAAGAACAATATTATTAAGAAAGGGTGACAGTCAATATTGAAAGAGAAGAGGAGCAAGGCGATCTTTTTTGGAAAACGTTCTTGTAAATTAAATTGCAAACACAACTATTTCCAAAATATGCCCTCACAGCTCGCACGGGGTTTGGCCTACTGCCCTCTGCACTCACGAACGCCTGCCTGCCTTAGAACTTCGGGCATTCAACAGTCCACGTTCGAAGACTTTTTGTGTGCAAATGTTATTACACATACTTATTAACTCTTCGCATTTGGAATGAATTTACTCGAAAGTTCCCTGGGCAATTGCCTCCTTCCCGAACAGTAATTATCGATTTGTGTTTTTTTTTCTTTTTCTTTGGTCAGTGTTTAACGCCCGGTTTTACCACTGAGGTAACACAGGTGGTGGACATTGATGATACATGAAATCAAATGGTAAATTGGGAAATGCTTTTTTTTTAAAGGAAGGAGGTGTTCCAGGCCTAAGTTTAGGGTACTTTCGCGGCATTTGCCACTTATGAGGACTGAGGAAAACCTGGAAAAAACCTCAACAGGGAGGACGGACCTGGTGAGGTGAGGTTAGAATTCCAGATCTCCCGCTCACGAGTTCGCGCCTTAACGACCTCTGCCTTGGCGGTATGTTATATTTGATAATACTTTTTAGCGCGAAACAAGAAACACTCGCGAATATGCACTGTTTTAACCAGACAAATTAGACGAAATTGGAGCAACTCTTAAAAGTTCGTCAGCAAAACTGCTACCAAATTTAATACAGCAAGAAGGGGTTTCGGTGCTTTCTACATATACAGCAACAACATTGCTAAAACTCAAATCTTACAAAAGTACATGTATCCACTGTCTACGACAAGGTGATCCCATAGCATGTGTGCGTTATTGTGAGCGGTTTCTTTCATCAGTGACTGAAGGATTATTTGACCCATAGCTTATGTTCTTTTCAGACGATGCGGGGTTCCACCAAAATGATCATGTGAACACTCACAATATTCGTATTGGTGTTCTTAAAATGCAAATTATACACAAGAAATCCATCTTTAAGATAGGAAAACTGGAACTAGTATGCGGTTAGAGCAAGAGGAATAATAGGTCCGATATTTTATGAACAGACAGTAAACAAAGAGAGGTATATTTTAGTCTTCCTCGCTTTCTGTTAATTTTGAAATATGTTGTGTTAGCCTCCTTTTAAAAATGCTATTGAATGCATTTGTAAAACTCAGGCCTAGCAGAAATGAATAAACACTTCCGCTACCTGCTATATCGACAAAGCTCAAATAAAATCAGTAAGGGGGGGAAAAATGCATTTTTTCATGATAATTGAGAGACAGAATTTTTAGTGGTGAATAATGACAACAATACAAGAATGATTTGTATTTAGTGTCACGCGACTTTATCCGGTTTTATAAGAAGACTATTTACATGTTTCTCCTTGGGTATTACGTAGCATTGAAGCCAAATGCTACGTAATACCTACGTAATGCTACGTAACCTTGTCAGAATTTAATATTATTATTATTGTTATTATCATTATCATCATTAACACAGCGATATTTGTGTTATATTATTATTATTATTATTATTATTATTATTATTATTGCGCCTAAATCTGGAATTGAAACATGTTCATAACCTTAAAATAGTTTAGGACCTCTGGTGTAACATTTTGTTTGTTTGTCACTTCTTAAAATGTACATCAGCATTCTCTATAAAAGTAATATTTTAAGCTTCTGGGTGTCTATTTCTTTAGCAAGTACAAAATATTTGCAAAAATTATAACAGGCTATGCAAGAATTCTGATTCATAATCCTGAATTTAAACTGGGAAAATTAATATACACTGTGTTGTATCTGCTTTATTACATCGCTCTATGCTTTAGCATTCCTGGCTTTCAGTCGACTACTTGAATTATTCAAGTCTCTGACTTATAACACGTAGTTCAGGTGGCATTTCATTTTTCATCTATGTAATGTGAACCAGAATTGTTCAGATGTTTCTTTTTCGTGTTGGGTCTATTGTTTTACTTCACGCTATTTAATACACATTATAGAGATTTCTTATGTACAGTTTGAAGAAATATTGCCCATGAAAATCTGTTATACAGATGAAAACTTTATGATTTTCATCACCATTATGAGATAAGTGTTAATAAAAAAAAAACCTGTTCGAGTTGAAACTCCCTCCTTGTTAATGTTTTATAGGAAATACCACACTTTTTAAAATGTTAGTTCAATCGTGACAGGGGATTGTTATACACGATGTTCCACAATCGCCGTGTATTTTTCTGAAATAGGCATCTCATATTATGCCATAAAGGTTGTAAAAGCACATGCTGATTTAACAACCGTCAATACCCACGTACTGAGAACGTGATACACATTCTTTGCACATGTATTTCTTTTGAAAGTATTCTCTTTGTTTCAATGTCATTCGTAAATACTTTAGAGTGAACTGACTCTAAATTCAGGAGTTCAAAATAAGTAACAGATAAAAGAAATTATATTTAATATAGGTACATAATTATAGGCGGAAAAGAATATATATAATAATTGTGCATCGAGTGAGTATTCGGCAATGGAAATATTTGAGAACATTTAACAAAGAAACACATACAACGCTTAATTAGGTCTATATCTAAAACCCCTGTAACGTGCAACCAATATAACATGCAAACCATGAAAGTGCATGAAGGTATAACTTGAAAAAATGTACTGCGATTTTGACACACACATACACACAAACAAGAGAAAGTCTGTAAAATCCTTAAAGGAGATTCTTTGTCCCAAATATTGCTAATATATTAATTATTGAATTCGACATAGTATTTATTAATGTTTATGAGTTTATCATCTGAATTTACGTCACTTTTAACTTTAGAATGTGAATTACTAGCGATAATTCACAATTATTTTAACAATTTCTTGCGATACAGACTAGTAATGCAATATAGTGGAAAAGAGAAATCCAGTATAGATACTTGGGAGGTATGGACAGGCAATATTTTGCCTAACTTGTATTCTCGAAGGCATTTTTCTTGCTGTTGCTATATAACTTGCTGCGATATCTCATGTTGCAAAATAAGGCACATATATCATTTAACATTACATCATCCCTCCTGGAGAGGAGATAGAAAAGAGGGAAGGTATTGTGTGCGATGACGTATAATTTGTCAGAGGGAAACGAAAAATAAATATGGAAATGCAATCTCTACCCTATAGAGCAGTTTGCCTTGGTGTAAAATATTGGCAGCGATAAGTCACACAGTGCAGGTTTCAGAACTAGGTCTGATCTCTGACAGCACACAAAACGAAGTTAGAAATATTTCGACATTGAAGTGTCAATGTGTAAAAAGAAAGAAGAATATTTGCTTTCGAATTCCAAACTACATCTTAGGGATTGCCTCCAGAAAAGTTTGATATATGCCCATAGAGAATGCTGCAAAAAGCTTTTGAAGTTTTAAAAACTTTAGAACGGACCAAGGAAATACCTTTAGGGATGCAGGAACTCTAATTACATTTCTTGTCACCCAATTTATCACGTACTAAACACCTGTCATGGACCTTTTCATATCACAATTAGCGTTACTAAGCACCTTATCCTCAACTAAATGCAATTTATCAATGCATTTAGTCACACTGTGGTCCTAAATATACCTCATTAATATTTGCAGAAATTATGAGAGATTTAATAAACTGTTTTAAAACTTGTAATAACAGCCCAATGCTAAAAATGATGTTATAATGTGGCTATCTCTTCTAGCAATTAGTTTGTAATATTTTAACAAAAAGCTTTGCTGTGTGGCTATGTTTGGAAACATATATAAAAGCACAAATTTCGATCAGCAAAAGTTAGACTTTGCTCCAATACTAATATATATATATATATATATATATATAACAAATTAACAGTAATAATAAAAGCTTTTAAAAGGATAAATCTTGCCTTCTTGCCCTAGAAGAACTCAACGAGTTCGAAATACAGCGATTTCAAGTGTGACTTTATCTTAGTGTTTTATCCTTTTAAAGGCTTTTATTATTACTGTTAATTTATTACATTGTTATAGTGTTACTTTATTTTTATTTTATATATACGTATTCATTAAATTTGCAACAATTCAAAATTTTAAAAAAAAAATAAATACAAGGTTGCTTCCTGTGTGAAAACAAAAATGAATGAGGAGCTACCTGTTAACTATCCGCTTGTTAACATTACCACTAGAAAATCTTGCTCCAATTAAAAACTACTTGTCTCAGTAAAAGCATTCCCAATTTTACTCAAGCAAAACAAAATACTATCAATTCGATAGCACATGTGCAAATTCCCTGAAAAAATTAGAATTAACTAAATCACTATTTTAGAAAATAAATACCTGGATCACCGAGTTAAAGAAGAGTCAGCTCAGCCCAACAATTTAGATGCTAACTCTGGCAAAGGCACATCGTTTAGGTAGAAACCTTATCTTTGTACTAATACGGGCTATCTGACGAATGCTCCTCCCGAACATAACTAAAATCCCACGATGTTAACCATCCACTGCGACTTCCCGAACTCACAGCAGACAGGACATTAAGTAAATTGAAAATCAAGACACTACCCCATAGGAACAAATGCTTTCAGATACATGAATTAGCCAATCCGGAATGGTTAGGCCCGCAAATCAAGGCCCTGTTCCACAAAAGTATGGTATCATACATTGCAAGGTATTAGCACAAGTCCTTGTAAAGTATAAAATTGCAACTTTGTATTCCAGGAAAGAATACTTGTGTAGCATTAGTAAATAGCTGCAAGTGATTTCTTATACGAGCAAGACACGAAAAAGCTGTGAAAGCAAGATGGAGCAAAGTGAAGGAACGGCTGTTTGCCATATTGACCACGACTTGAATTAGGTTGTGGGCAGTCCTTCGTAAAACCCAAGATCGCGGGTTCAATCCCGACCAGGATCAATGGTAAAATCTTAAATATGACTTCTTTCGGAAGGGAAGTAAAGCCGTGGGTCCCATATCGTAGATTTACGGCATGTAAAAGAACTTCAAGCCTGAAAGAAGAAGCCTCTGAGCAAAAGCGATGGATCGTTTCACGTCCTGAATTGAATGGGATGTTGATGACCTGAGATGTTAAAGAACGTCTTTAAATAAATAAACAAAAACACTTCTTAGTATGAAATTCGTAATTTTTTAATGTACACAGCGGATTATTGTCATTACTGCTGCATGGGCCTTGTAATTTTCTCTAAACTTTATAAATAAAATATTTTACTATACATTTGTCAACATTCTAGCGTTAGTTCACTTTGAGACGAAAAAATATATGCCAATATAGATTTCAATCGTCGCAAAAGGGTCGAACTTTCCGATTACGTTCCGTCATTAGCCTTGCTAGTCCATTTGATAATTTATAGAAAAAATTATATTCGTGACATGTAGCAAGAACGTTAATTAAGATGCTGATCTAAAATATGCATTTTAAACCGGAAAGGCTAATATTGGCTATAAGCCGTACTTTGATTGAACCCTACATATTTTCATTATACTTAAATACTGAATTATTATTTCTTTATACATATTCCTATTCTCATCATTGGTAGTACTTTGCATATTTATTCCAAAAATTATTAAAAAGATATTAAAACTTTCATTAGTATTTGTGGAGAAATCTATACAAGATATAAGTGCACTACAATACTAATATTTCTATGGAGCAATATTAAGAAAAATCACCTGTACATTTGTAAGTGTGGGGTTGTAAAATACAAGCGTAGCAGAAACATCTGTGGACAGAATTCTAATAACTACAAGTTGCAAGTCTATGCACTTTGTAATATATTACAGGATAACCCACCCATTAGCTCAAAAGTCACCAAAGAAGGGGAATTGAGGTCATATCTCACTCAATTTATTCTCCGGATCACACACCTTGCGCCTTTCACATCTTCCTGGAAGTGTAAAAGGAGCTTCATGTCCCTGTGGGAAACAATAAGGGATTGAACAGTGTGGTCATGGGTATTTTCAAAATAAGGGTTCAGCAAGTGTTTCGAACAATGGATAAATCGTTGGTATAGTCATATTTCATCAGAGAGAGAATACTTTACAAATTTGTAAGGGAAATTTAATGAAATAAAGTTTGTGTGTTAGTTATAAAATTAGTATGAATAATTTTCGATACACCCTTTTAGTTTATATACACAGTGAGGTATATATAATGTCGCGGCCAAAACTAGGGGGAAAATCAAAGAATGCTTGAGATAACATTTAAAGTGCTCTTAGGGACACATAAGATAGCGGCCTTATTTTTCAATGGCATTTCAAGGTCAAATTGATTTTTTCAAATGGAATGGTGCATTTTCTTTTCGGGAATGGAAAGTTACTGAAAATTAAGATATGTTTATCCCTGACGTCTTTCATTACCAACTAAACTGACTCTTTCAGTCATTGTATTATTATCCAGCATAAAGCATGTTGACGTAGCTATATCTAAATACATTTTCTTTTGCTTTGATAAATAGATATATGTAGCATTTAATTACCAAAAAACTTAAATGTCACTTACGAAGCAACTTTTACAGCACTAAAGCGACACTCTGCTTCATATGACTTAAATAAATTCGTAAAAGGCGTATATAGAATGAGGTAAAATAATAAAAAACCAAAATATTTTCTTATAACTTAATTCCGCAACTCTTCTCTGTCACCTTTCCATTTGAAACGGCAAAAAAGGCAATTCGCTTCTTTTACTTAGTAAAATGAACTCAAGATTTTCTTTTTCGACTTCCTCCTCGAAGAAGAGGCTTGGGAACGATTTCCGAAATCGAATCGACTGAGGGGAGAACATCAAGCGCAGATTCCTTCTTTCCCCCCCCCCCTCTCTTTAAGCAAATGTCACCCCACACACAATGGCATGTAAGTCGCAAATTTATTCACATAGAGTTCACAGTGCACGTAAAATGGCGCTCTTAAGTGAAGTGTCGGACTTAGCTTTTGTCTTCCTATTTTGCTGTTCTTCATTCTTTTTATTTTCCTTCGAGAATTTCATAGGCAAGTTTACACATTGTTCTACGTGATCTGTTTATTTAAGTTGTTTTTAGTTCAAAAATTGCATTACTTTAGTCATTTTACATTGCTTTCATATTTCTCTGTAATCTGTTCTATTACTTAGTTATACTCAGTCCATTGAGCGTTTTCAAGCTTATATTTTCATTTGGTATGAGAGTCATTTGAAAAGTTCTCGGAATTGACCACATATTGCAGCATTAGTAGCAGCAAGAGTAGCGGTTGCTGTTTGTATGTGAGTATAGGGGACAAGTGGCAAACTATCGAACATTATGTGGTTATTAAGACGAGTATGAATGTAACAGAAATGCATAGACAAACGTGACAAACACTCTAGGGGACTCTGAATCACATTTTCAACAGTTTTCAAGTGGACCACAGGGCCATGAAATCTTGTAAGATAATCCACTCAGCGGACGAAGAAAATCCATCACATTGGAAATTAGAAGCTCTGCGCATTTCAGGGAACATTTGTGCTTGAAAATATTATCGGTAAGGTGGGTGCCGCGACTGCTGACTCAGAATTGAAATAAATTAAAGTGCAAATCTCTCAGCAAAGTTTGACCAGTTTTCAAAGAGATCCTGCCGACTTTATGTGCTAATTTATGACCAATGATTACACATGTATGCACTATTATACACTTGAAACAAAACAGCAGTCCAAACAATGGAAGCATCATGATTCTCCACCGCCAAAGAAGGCCAAGTGTGTGAAATCGACCGAGAAGATCATGACTAGCAAAGGGTGTACTGCTAATTGATTATCTTCCCACTAGAGCATCTACCACTGAAGGGTGTTGTATTGAAGACAAAAATAGGAGAAAAAAGGCCGGGTTTATCAAAGAAGAAAGTTACAAGATACAATCAAGGTGAAACGTTGCGGAAAGTTGAAGCATTTCTTTAGAACAATGCTTCAAACTACCAGTCGAGCTACAATAGATGCAAACACAGAGCAAGGATTCTAACTTACTATTCTGGTAAAAATCAAATAGAAAAACAGGTACATTGAGCAACTCTTGCATATAATAAAAAGTTACAGTAATTAATAGACAGGGAATCTTCAGCAAGTGCCACAATAGATTATGAAAAAATATCAGAACGTTCATTGAAGGCTTAACATTTGTACTTTTATAGTGCATGCAAATGTATATTTAAACGTTAGTGCCCATTCCTTAGTTTCCTGCTTTATATATGTATATTTAAGTATAAAACTACAAATCCACCAAATCATATATTTATTTTCATAATTTTTAACTTTAGTGACCGAATTTCATCTGACTGAAAGTAAGAAGTTAGGTAAAGTAAAGGATTTTCGAATTTCAGTGCAGTGACAAATATGAGAGGAAACACAACTGAATTTAATGTGCTGTTTATTTTATGTATTGTATCCAAGATAAAGTAATGCCCACCGATATCTGTTGATTTAGAAATATCTTTTTCTGTCTTCATACTTAAAGAAGGAAGAAAATTCGCGGAAAATACGAAAAAAGCACTTATAAAATTGAGTATTTTAAAGGAAGCTACGAAATCTAAACGACTAATACTATTAAACAAAATGATCAATATGTTTTCATGTTATCTAAACGAGATAGTAACCTCATTAAAAAGTTATATGTAAAATATATTATTGTATTTGTTTGGAAAAATGAAACACACTATAAATTTATCAATCCCATAAGGAGAATGTGGTCCTTCTTATGATGAAAACAATATTTTCATATTAAACTTTATAATTGCGTGATTCAAGAACTTCTTAGATTGTATATTAGTTGTATTATTTAATATAACGTATACTTTCTAAATTTATTAGGAATATTTTACTTGAAAATGGTATATTAATAAAATAGCATATTTATATACACGGAAAATTTTCTGAAAATAATTTAATGTCTATTTGTAATGATATATCGCATATTACTTACTTTTTACAGCTTATTTAGGCACAAAATTTTATTACTTGTAATACCTTAATGTCCACTGTTATATTTGCTGAGAAATGCAATTTTAACTGCAAACTGTCATATGGTTTCCCTATAGCCAATTTTTTTATTGGAAGGCTGCCTAATTAGTTTCTTTTAAATAATGAAGAAAAATGGAGAGAAACATAGATAAGTACGTTGTCACATTTAGAGAAACAGAGGAGACTAATGGGCAGAGCCCGGAAGTTAGACAAAATGCCTTTTCGATCTGGATAGTTTAAGAGTCAGACAGAAATGAACATGTTTCGGTACATTTATAGTCGGTAGGGCCAGTTTTTATTTTCATTTCGTCTTATTTTAACTTCTGCTGCCAATTTTAAAGTTTAAAACCATTTTTTTTGCCTATTTTGGATTTTTATGGATATTTCTGCATTGTTTGCGTATTTTAAAAAACACTAAAGTATTTCAATATATCGAAGTTGAAAAAAAGCTATAAAATTAAATACCATGTACACCCCACGAAAATATCTATTGGAAATCTTGTATTTTTTTTTTCAAGCAGTAAAAAACTTACTCCTCAATCCATTCACTTCAGCTCTTTAAATAGCAGAACCTTCTTTAGTGAAAAGAGCGCACGGTTACCTTGGGCATACGAACACGAAATAGAGAGGATGAGGGAAGTACTGTAGTTTTGAATAGTTCTGGCGAATAACTTTGTATCGATATGCACAAAACAATTCTAGGAAATTTGTGGTGGGGGTAACTTCTCAACTGCATAAATATAACAAACAATTGCAAGCGAGGAAGATGAGAGCGGTAGTACAGCTGTGCAATATACCGTCCCTACAATGTGTTCAGTGCGAAAGTAAGAGATACTAACTTGATTCCCCTATAAACGCATAAACAGAAATTGAACTGTACCAGAAGCCACTGCGCATCTTTTCCTCATTAGCCAGGACTATTCAAACCTACTTTACTTTGTCTTGATCAGCATTTCCATGATGTCCTGAAAGGTGAATGTTCTGTAGTAACTAGTATGAGTTCTTCCAAAGTAGCTCGTTTCAAATATGCTCCAATCCCTTTAGTGGAAGTAGAACGTTCTTTTTCCATGATGAAAAAGGTTTTAATGTAAAGCGGCTGACTATAACAGCTTAATTAAAAAAAAAACATATTGTTGTTGCTTGTAACTAAGAAACGTAAGCTTCAGTGCTTTTATTATGTGATAAAGAAATTATTATCTTAAATACATATGACTGATATTACTGTATGTTTTCACTTTTAATAAATGCCTATTTTAAGTATTTTACTGCCTATTTTTAGTATTTTAAGTGCCTTTTTGCCTGCCTATTTAAAAATGCTTTAACTTTCAAGCTGTGATGATTGCAATAATCGCATTTAATGATATTTTCTATCCTTGAAGCCAGGGGTATGCTGTCAATAATTTAACAAGGGCTTGTAGAAAAGGGAAGAGAGAGAATGTGGTGAACACCGGAGTGATAAGAAGCAGAGAAAGGGAGAAACAGTGGTTACTTTACCACATTAACAACAACAATAATAATCGAGGATACCACTATTATCATTTAAACTATCTGTAGATTTTGAGCCTTTGAACTTTGATGCTTTCAACCCAACACTTACTATATCTGTGCCGTCTGTTCACAAAGAATATTATTTGTCGTATTATTAAAATTTAATTCTGAATCACATTAATTTCAACATCACATTCACTGATTTATCTGTTCTTTCTTTAAAAAAACAACAACATTAAGGAACTTAACTACTTTACGGCAGTGAATTATAACGTTTCATTTTTTGTAACAGCTGATACACAGTTTCAGTGCAAATGCCGCTAAATTGCTCTATTTTCAATCAATCTCTTTATGGAGATGATTCAATTAGAGACGTTTGTTTAGTTTATTGACTTTTCCTCGGGAGTTATTTTTAATAACAATTTAACAACGCGCTCTAGCGAGCTTCCTCCAGCGGAGCGCCTGTCCTACTTGCCTAAATATCTCCTAGAAGACATGCTCTGGTATTCATTTTATATACTGTGAATATCAAATGACACCTCCTAAGATTTTTTTCTAATCCTACACTAACCTACCCAAGTAGAATTGAATGAGATGGAAAAATGAATGGAGTATGGGTAGAAGAACAGATGGAACTTACGGGTTGACCAGCCGTTAGGTGTAAAAACAATATCTTTATGAAGTGAGTAATTTCAGAGGGAGAGGGAGTAATCCGATTAGTTCAGATGAAAGCGTTCGTTTCGTAAGTGCGTTTTCCTTTCCTCTTTGCTACTTATTGGAGCTGTTTTAAGAGTATTTATGGATCATGTACTTACAGGGTATGGCCATGGTAGAATCATTGGGATCTGGGCTGTACTCTTCCCTCGGGAAGTAATCGATGTTGAAACAGTGGAGGTCCATCTCCCCAGCTGAAACAAAACACGCAACAGTATCACGTAAAACATTCGCACCTGCTACAGCGTGGAACATTAAAAGGCACAAGTGGAGAGATAAAACAGATAACACTAGGGAACATTTTCCTATTTTCTGCAGAAGCTATGAAAACGGTCCCAGAAATAAATACTAGATATTGTCAAAAAGTTACATTTTCTTCTACAGGGAGTTCAATAATTATAGAGCACGACAATTTTGATCCAAATTCTTTATTGAAACAATTGCACCATGGGTACGAATTAAATTAAAGTGTGTGACTTAATACTATTAATACAACTTGACTGTGTATTCTTATGCACACTAATATTAGAATACTCCTATAATAGCAATAGATCTATGTACTTATAGGAAAAGTTGTAGATGTTCTTTTATATATAGAAGAACAGCTATATTTTTATTGTTGCTGATATTGTTACTGCTTTTCCTCAGAAAAAATAACATCATGACATGATCCCATCTACCTTGATTATATTGTTGCATAATATATCCTAATGGAATGATAAACGTTCCTCTTGTTTATCATTCACAGATCCTAAACTTAAGAGAGGAAATTTCCAAACGAAAATATAGAAAATGAACCTTGAGTGACATTCTGTAACGTAATGCTTTGTATATCATTGCAACAAATTAGACACCGCTCTTGAAATGTTTCTGATTTCTTGTTCCCTAGAAAACCCCGAGCAACACATTTAAAAGTTGACCAAGCATCAAGTTACTTTTGTTTAAAGTACTGTAAAATTCTGGATATTTAGATTTGTGTCTATTGAAAGTTTAGCGAACAAGTCTCAAACAACAAAAAACTCCGTTTTCTTTATCCATTCCTTTAACGAAAGTGTTCACCTGTCCCAGCTTTATGTGTAGTGGAGACAGTTGTTTCACATTGACTTTCCCTGTTTAAAACTCGCCAGTTCTTAACTTCATAATGTTGATCTGTTGCTCGGCTATCTCAAATGGGACAGGAAGCAACACTATTTGGCAAAAGAGCACCGTTTAATTCTAGAATCAATGCTTTAATGTTTTAATTATACTTTCAGTAATTTTCAGCATCTAATATTAATGAACACCAGCTATTCCAATATAAAATTGCTAATGGGATTGAGGACTTTTCGTTAATTGTACAGTAATTCTGTTTGAGGCTGGTCTTTGATGTGACATTATGAGTTCATTGGTGTCACAGTTAGTCACATGGAATTCTTCATTCCAAAATGTGGAATTTATTGAAAAATTTATTGCGGCGTTCCGAAAACACCTACTGAACTTTTGTTCCTACTGCTAACGAATTCCTCTACTGTAACCTCAGATATAGAATTCTTCATGTTTTGATAAGTTTAAATGCCGCAATAAGTCAAGAGTTCAAACTGTGCAATAAAATGAGATTCTCTACTTTCAGGAATGTAATCAACGTCTGTAGACACTGAATTACTAATTACATTTGTTTCCCGCGACTTTTCCTTTAGTGAAATGGTGGAACTGACCGGTTTTTAATATGTGTCCTTCATGGCAGATGGGTAATCTGCAAAAACAAAACATCTATCGAAAGGCCGATGTAAAATTAACAGTCACGTAACTGCTGCATTCTTCTCTTCATTAAAAGACTTGGATTTTTTTCTTGCTGCACAAGATTTGCAGCGCATGTGTGGTGACCAGTGTGTATTTATCTCAAATGGCACAACATAAATAAAGGAGGTAAGCATTTACTTTTTTCCCTAAGATTTGATCACAAAATTTACTGGTCACATAAAGCAATTTTCTGCAGGATTTTCAAATTGTTGTTTCTCCTCCTAATCCACACTTTCCACAACTTGCTCAAACAGGCAAATTTTGATGGAAGTATGATAAATAAAAGCAAGGCAAATTGATATATGTACACCAGTGATACACAAGACTTGACCGCTAAATTAAATTTACTTACTTTTACTTACAGTTCGTTCATTGTGACAATGTAATAATAGAACTCAACATTGATTAATAAATTATACGTTCAGCTTTAACACAGAAGAGAAGTGTAATGAGTAATGGGAGTACATAACGAGTAATGAAAATATATAAAGAGTAATATGTAAAGTATAATGTACAGTGTAATTAGAGGAATGAAACATTTGTAATTAGACCATGGTAAAACAAAATAAGAAATATTAAGAGAATAAAGGAAACATGACACACGCGTGCACATGAGAGGTGACGCAACCCTAAAGGGCTGTCAGGCGACGTTTACATGCTTGTGTAAACAGAGTGGCCTTTTTAATTTAAACAAATGCTTGATATATTAGAGATGCGTGATTTATTCAGTTTTACGTGTGTACATGACGAAACCATAAGAGTTCTTAAAGAAATGTTTTAACATTTGCTGGTGACAGCAAGGCAAAGAACAAGAACGATTACCGCAGTTTGTTAAGTTAAAGGATACTGCTATCTCTCCAGACAAACATCATACAAGCTCACCTCTTTCTAATGATAGTGTCAAAAAGGTTTTAAATGTAAAATATTTTATGTGAGCAAGACTTAAGTAAAACGCTTTCAAACAGTAAGCTGGCGCGTTCGATTATTATCTAAGTAACATTGCAGCCATTTCACAGGCTAATTGCTGGTTGTTAGTGGCCGTAACTGACTTATGTTTACGTTCTGCTATAGACAGCAACAGTTCGTTGAGTACAACGTCCTGTTTCACAAAAGTATGATCTAATACACTTCAAATGTATGCTCTTGTAACTTGTAGTTATTAGTAGAGTTCTGTTCCATATGTTTCTACTACCCTTGTACTCCATACTTACAAGTGTACAAGTGAATTTTCGTTAATAAGTTTGATAGAAATATTAGCATTAGTGGAGCACTTGTAGCTTAAATAGATTTCTCTAAAGATACTAGTGTATGTGTAATGAGAATTGAGAGTGCAATGAGAGTGTAATGAGAATTAAGAGTGTAATAAGAATGTAATAGGAATGTAATGAGAGTGTGAATGTGAGGCTGTAAAATAAAGAACATGCTGTATATTAGAACCGTAAGAACCCTCTCTATAGTTGTCAGACAATGTGATATGAAGGAGGCACAACCCCTGCCATGAGCACCCCTGAATAGACAGATTTCTGGGCAATGTCTTTAACACTGAAGGATGGCTTTCCTAAAGTAACAGGCACAGTAAAATAGATGTGAGACAAACAAACCACTTATAAGATAAGTTAATATGCGCAGATGGCCTGACATTTGCAACAAGCAGAACATTTGTGTAAACCTTCAGATTGTATAAAAGGGCCTGCCTACTTGTTAAGGCAGGAGACAGGGAAGGACCTCGACCGAGGATGTCGGTAGAGCACTGTATTAAACCTTCTTAATAAATACTTTTCTGCAAAGGAGCTGATTGAGCTATTCATTAAAAACTCGGATATACCTCGTTTTTCCTAGAGAACAGGAGTTAGATCTTATCCCCAGACTCCAGCAACTATCTACACATTCGTTCTCTCTTGTCTTAAGCCACCATAGACAAGCAGGGAATAAACTGTAGCACTCATTAGAGGAACAACATCACATCCTCAAGATAACATCTGGTAACGTGGCCGAGCGCTACACAAGTTTATTATCTTTTTCGTAATTTTTGGAATCATTTTAGTTATGTAAATATGTGAAGTATTGGCAAAAGTTTGATAGTAGGAATATGCATAAAGAAAAAATAATAACTCACTATTTAGATATAATGAAACAGTTAGGTTACGTGCAATTAAAGCACCAATTATAACTGATATTAGCATTTCCTGTTTCAATGCAATTTTCAGTCCAGCATCTTAGTTTATTTACTTTTTTTTTTTTTAAAGATTATTGCTATATGCCACGAAAATAATTCCTTCCAATTTCTCATTCTCTTTTAAAACAATCTCTTTTGACGCTATGTTCTAATTTTTTGTTTGCCACAATGAAAATATTATTGCCAAAAAAAATCTTTGTATATATACATACATATATGGTCTAGCCTCTTGCCATTGAAGAACTCCAGTAGTTCGAAATATAGCAATTTCAAGTGTGACTTTATCTAAATGTTTTATCCTTATCTACTTTTATTATTTCTGTTAATTTGTTACATTGTTAATAGTGTTACTTTATTTTTATTTTTCATTTATATTATATATATTATCACATGGACTAAGAAAATAAATGACCGAGTGCAATCGAGAAGCTTGATTCTTTTGCTATTTCTCGATGATTGAAAATGATGTTCCTAAATGTAGTCATATGAGATCATCATATCAAAGTGAACTAATAAGCTTGAATATTGACAAGTGCAAAATAAAATATTTAAATTATTATCATTCCTGAACATTAGCAGGAACGACAATAATCCGCTCTGTACATTAAAAAACACGAATTTATTACTAAGGAGTGGACATAACCTGGTTCATGTATGGCAAACAGCTGTGAAATGCAGAGTCAGCTTTGTAACGAAAGCGAGGATTATAAGGACTCGTAACGTTGACAAGATATAATAAGAACATGATATTGTATAAGAGCACGCTGTATACCCTAGTTAGTGAAACATACTGTATAAACCCAAACATAGTAAGACGTAGAAGTAATAAATATTAAGGGTGTCTTGTCTTGCCACAATGTGCATCCCAGAAGTTACGTGACCTGAAAGGGTCCTCAGAAAATACTTGTATAAACAAAAAGCAACCCTTTTTTCCACTCACTTAAAATATTATGTCTACGTGTACATGTTATAGATAGACAGAATTGTTGTGCTGATGAAGCATTGTTTAGTTAACAAACCCAAACCATAACCTCTTAGAACTTATGTCAGGACCTGGTGAGTGTTAACTTCATGGTGGTGGAAAGTGTTTTAACAATAACTCTTATGTCTTGACTGGGTGATTATTACCCCTCCTTGGGCATTATACTTGTCCCTGAATTTAGTCAGAGACAGGAGAGAAGCCTTGGTGCTTGGAGGATCCACGTCCATCTGTATCACAAAACCCTATAATAATAGTTATACTTTTAACGGAGTTGGTTGAGTTATTCAGCATTCGTCTGGAAATCCCCGTCTTTCCTGGAGGAGTCGACCTAGCTTGATTCCTCGAAGTGACGCCTATTATCCCAATATAACACCCCTTCTCGTCTTAGCCATCGAGAATGAATAGGGAAATTGTAGCACCGCATTAAACAGAAGAACATCACCAAGTTGTAAGTCAGTCGACGGATATCACAGCTTGGACTTCGTTTAATAACATCCAGGTGGCATCTCGGCCGGCGGTATGACAGCTCTCTCTCCATCTTGCTCTTTTATAATGTAACTTGTAACTTTTTACTAATACTTTAGAAGTGTTTTATACTCTTTCGTGGATCAGAACGTCACAAGACAAGGTTTTGTACTAATTCACTTGTAATATTAGACCATACTTTTGTGAAACAGTTCCAAGGTTGAAGGTTTTGTGTACGTACGTAAGTAATGAAACCAGGGATGTTGATAGGTGACTTTCCCGGCAGACTACTGTTTAGAAACAACGTTATCTCTATAAGGTTGCGCCACCCTTCAAGTTCTATTTCTTTGTTATGTAAAGTACAGACTCTGTTGAAATATTGTAAAGCATTTTCGTGCGTGCAGTTTGTTTAATTTTTTGTTTCGTCGATTCACTAAATATATGAGTATGATGTGGATCAGGTATTAATGGGGGGGGGGGTTAATATGATAGTCTATAGTTTTTGAATACTGAATAATTAATTATATGATTAAATGATCTTATTGGTCGTCTCGGCTCTTGAAGTCTGGAGTTCGATGTTTCCTATTTCTCTGGCTCCAAAGCAAAGAATAGGACTCTCAGGGGAATGTGATGACGTGATGTCTTTAGGGGGAAAAGGGATTCTTCACTGGAATAATACAACTTTCGACTCTAGTTGAACTTTTTAATTTATTGGACATTTGAAGGATTTAAGAACATGCTGTGCTCCTGTCATGTGATTTTATATGTACTGTATAATTTTCCCTCAGGTTCAAACTCACTGCCTTCACTCTATAGACATAATTTAAGCGCTTTGCTTTAACTTTGATTCTTGCGTTATAAATTCGCACAATTTGCAATCCGACCGTCACCTATAACTTTAGGATAACACTTTATGATGACACTAATCACTTCGCCGTAAAGACTTTATAGTAATATTAAATGGACGTCTATAGCCTTAGCAATAACTCGGTGTGACTTGTATTCCCTTACTCTGCTTCTTACACCTGTTTCTCTATCCTGCTCAAACTTACTTCTTATATTTCATATTAACTCTATTATGTGAGTTCGCTCCGCCCCTCCCCCCGAAAATCAGTTTCCTTTAAATTTTATTGAACTTGAATCACTTTTTGTCCTTACTGGACCACAATAGATACTGTTTATATTTCATGCTCGCTCCTATTCGTTAGGTTTTGAAATATGTTTATTGGTTGAACCAGTTCATTTACTTTCCAAAACCAATGTTCCCACGTTAGGGCTTACTACGAAAAAGGAGACATCTGCCATATATTACTTATCCATGCATAGATTCATATACTAAAGGTTTGCGTTGAGACACGCTTTGGCCGTATATCTGCGGCATTCCTTTGAAACTGTCGGAAATAGCTAAACTTTTGGTTTCTTTTAAGACATCCGTTTCCGCATACGGAGCTTCTTTGTAATGTGACAAGTTACAGTTACCATTGAAATCATTTACTTGCTATGCCCAGTTTAAAATATAATAAACATTTTGTCTGGTAGGCAGGCCCGTCTTGGAGGATTTGCTGAAGGGTAAAATGGGACCAGTCTCAACAAGGCAAAGCAATTATCCTCTACCTAACCGTTCCGACAAATGACAAGTATGTCCTATTGTTGTACAGACTGCCTTTTTGACAGATGTTCAGAAACGGAACCCTTGCCTGAATATTACTTATTGAACAAAAAGGCATACATACTTATATACATACACTAACAATTAATATTAAAATCCTGATCATAATTGTAATATTGATATCACTGATTATTATATCATTCTTGACCTTGTTATACCATTACCTGAAGTTAAATGCATTTATTATTATTATTATTATTATTATTATTATTATTATTATTGTCATCAAAAGCAATTATCATTGAAATAGCAAATTTTGAGACATCAATTACTGCTTCAGATGATAGATGAGATTAATTAATGTTAGCTTGCATTTATAAAATTTTCAGATCGTTTTATAGATGCATGTTATTAATGCAATTTCTAATTTGCATATTTGTGTATATTTAATTAGAACCATGATTCCAGTTGTTTATACATTGAAAAGGAAAACTATATACACCCAGAGCCATGAAAGTATCTCTAATGTGTACGATCTTATAATGCACAATAAAGATGAAATCTACTTAACAGAGTCTCTCTAGGCACAAAACAATTCAAAAAGTTCAACAAAACGTTTATAAGGCAGCTGGGGTGTCAGATAAGTATCCACGATATAAAAGCCCTGGCAAGAGACACAATATTAATGATTTTGAAAAATGTGTTATTCAAAGTACAACACATAAGTTTTATGTACAAGAGGAAATAGTACCGACAGTAAACTGCAGACGAAATTACGAGACTTTATTGACAGATGTAAGCCGCTCGAATCTTAAAATAATTATTAAAGACCTGGCTTCAAGTGGAAACAGACTAAGGCCCGGTGTCTGAAACGCCAGGTATCTGTTCAATAGGCTATAGGATGGATAAATGTTTCCGTGACGTACGATATCTACTTCATAACTTTTTCTGTTCGAGAATATCAAACAACTACCCTTTCAGTAACTTATCTAACAAAAAATACATATCTCTTTGATATGTCTGACGTGTAAGATGGTGGAAGTATTTTATAAGCGTTCAGTTGTAGTTCGCAAATTTTTATAAAGAAAACTGGAATAAATCTACCTGGAGATATTTAACTGAGGGAGAACCGCAATGAATTAAATTTCCAGCTTAGGAGTTCTATGTTAAAGTCATCGGTCTTTTGTATTTCTCTTTGTACTCTTCATAGTTGGGAGGGGAACGGAAGGGATGCAACTCCATAAAGTTAATGTGAGCAAGTGATAATAATAGCAAGTTTACACATACTGAGAACATGGAAAAGAAAATTGTGTATTGCAATTTTAATATGTTTATCTGTTTGTAAAATTGTATAACATTGGTTTTATTTATATATTAAAATACTTTACTTTATTTGCATGAAAATTAGAAATTGCAAGAAACAAAAAATTAATATTAAAAATAAAAAAAAAACAAAAAAACAACGTAAGTTGTTTATGAGAGCAAATACTCATACAATTATGGTGATAATATTCTTGTTTACTAAATGCAAAATTTATAATAAAATTTAACTTCAATAGAATTGTTGAATCCAAGTCTTCCGAAACCTGCTGATGAGCTGAAGACAAAGGTTCAGTGATCAGTTAAATAAGCAAAATAAATGACAATTTATTGAAAATTGATTGATATAAATTATGAAATTATGAAACTAGTTATTAAGGCAGGGGGAGGATATAAATTTAATTGTAATGCTTGTTGAAATAAAATTCATTCATTGTACACTTCAATTAATAGATTTCAAATTCATCAACTTTCTTAAAATATTTAGCGTTTATTTTGTTATCGAGATAATTGGTGCAATTATTTGAATTCTGAATAGTGTTAACGCCGTTTTTACTACTGAGGCCCCCATTGAGGATATAGCGATGAAATGATAAATAGGTAAAGGCTTTTTTAAAGGAAGAAAGCATTTTAGACCGTAGTTAGGGAATCTGCCCCCCCGACATTTGCCATTTATGAGGATTGAGGAAATCTGTATAAAACTTCTATCAGCGGGAATCATATCTCTGACCTCCCGTTCATGAGTTTGTGTCTTCACGACCTCGTGTTGGTAATGAAATTAAAGTATGACGTATGACTGACATTGGTCTTTTCTTTCAGTCCAGTATTAAGTTATTTTTTAAGGTTCTCGGTAAATTCCTCGAAAATAAATTCTTTTCTTACTTCGCTCTCTTTAAAATAATCTCTTTTGAAACCAATTTACAATTTTTGCTTCTAATGAAAATGTGATATATATATATATCTTGTCTAGCTTCTTGCCATTGAAGAACTCGCAGTAGTTCGAAATATAGCAGTTTCAAGTGTGACTCTTTCTCTGTGTTTAATCTTTATCTACTTTTATTATTAGTGTTAATTTGTTACATTGTTAATAGTGTTTCTTTATTTTTATGTTTCATTAATATTATTATATATATATATATAAACAAATGGACTAACAAAATAACACTTGTTCGAACGTAATAGTGAAGCTCAATTCTTCTGCTCTATCTGGACTGAAATTGATGCTGGGACATAACCTATACATGAAAATATGCGAAAAATGTCTCAAAGTGGAATATTACGCTTGAATGTTGATAAATGCATAATAAAGTATTTAAATTTATGCTGGAACATAACCTATGTATGAAACTATGCGAACATTGTCTCAAAGTGGAATATTACACTTTAATATTGAGAAATGGTTAATAAAGTATTTAAATTTATGCTGGAACATAACGTATGCATGAAACTATGTGAACATTGTCTTAAAGTAGAACGTTAAGCTTGAATTTTGGCAAATACATAATAAAGTATTTAAATTTATGCTGGGACTTAAACTATACATGAAAATATGCGAACGTTGTCTCAAAGTGGAATATTATGCTTGAATATTGACAAATACATAATAAAGCATTTAAATGGCCATTACTTCTGAGAAAAAATATAGCAGGAATAATAATGATAGCTGGTGCTGTTAAAGTATACGAACATAACCTAATTTAAGGTGGCAAACAGCTGTTTCTTCAACTTTGCTCATATACGACATCATTGTAACTGTTTACTAATGCATTACAATCTTATTCCATACTTCACAAGAGCTTATATTCATATATTTATAAAGGCATTAGATCATACTTTTGCAGAGCTGTTTGCCGATAGAGTCGGATATTCATAGCCCCTTAAATTGGCATTGGTTTCTACAGCACACCAAACAACAAGTTTTTGGTCATACAATTGCGTTTTGTGTACAAGATCCGATATTTCTGCACTCCAATATCTATTGTTTTGTGTTGCTACATGCCATTTTTTTTATTGATTTATTTATGGACGCTCTTTAACAACTCAGGTCATCAGCGTCCCATTCAACTCAGGGCGTGAAACGGCCGACTAATTTTGTTCAGAGGCCTCTCTTTCAGACTTGAGGTTCTTTATCGTGCCGTAAATGTACGACATACATGCCATACTTAGGATTTTTACGCCCCGAAAAAATCCATCGGTCCTGGCCGGGCTCGAACCCGTGATATTGGGTTTAGGAGGCAAGTATGGTAACCACTACGGCTACATGGCCATGTAAATAAAACCGTGCTTTTCCGTAAAAAAAAATAAATAAATAAAAAAAAAATAAAAAAAATAAATAAACCGGGTCAATAGAGCAAACATGAACATTATACACACCCAATTACAGAAATTAACTCAACTCACATTATCATGAGGTTGCAATTCATGAACTTCAATTATCTTAAATGGTTTTAATTTTAAAAGTTTAGTGGCATTCTCAGTCGAGATTTGCGAAATTCCTGATTCCTGTGCAAGCTCCCTCAGAGATTTCTTTGGGCTTCATTCTAACTTTTCTTTGATGTCACTGAGTTTTTCCCCTGTAAGAACACGGCGTTTTACTTTCAGTTTCTTATTAAGAACAGATATCGTTTCCCTAAATCTATTTACAAGATTACGAACCTTTTCCCTGTGAGGAGCACGAATAGCAGGGAATCTGTTCATAAATCGTCCTCTCACTTCTATACATGAGTTTGTTGTCACATAGAAATCATACATGAAAATTCTGTGTGCTAAAGTATACAGACTTTGACTTTATAGCAGCACTAACATACTATAACTCAACTCTAAAACATTTCTGTGGAGCCCAAAAATTTCCCATAAGCTCACGGAAAGGAGGAAAAATGGAAGGCGGAACACAACAGGTTAGAAATAGGGCAGTCACGCGTCACAATGAAGGCTCTGTATGATCTTTGATGTTCTATTGTTTCACAGCAATACGCAATGCAGTACTACGATACTCGTTACAACTACAGATAAAAAAGCAAGTCGCCATGTGTTTACCAGTTCCGAACTTCACTATGAAATAGATAGTTATCGAAAGCTTACATTCTCTCTACGAAATGAATGTAAATTATTTGTTCAATAGCATTTATGGAACAGATAGTTATGTGCAAATATCTAGAACTTAATGCAATCGGGCTAAGACAAACAACTTCTTACTCATGAAAAACAAGAGAAAATATAAATATGATATTTATCAGTGACAGTGGCAATGTGAGTGACAGTATCCCAGGTATTGAAGAAGTGGTACTCATTCATGTTACAATATTATCATGTGTTAAAAATGTATGACATTATTTTTCGATGGGACATCTGTTCTGTAAGTATGAATCAATTTTCATCACGTGGCATATGCTATTGGCTAACCACCATGGTGGCTGTGGTAAGTAGAAATTCACAACTTAGCTGTACATTAATAAATTGCACATGCGCAAGTTTATACCTTATTCTTTCAGGTTACATATAGTTACCTTATTTCATTTAGTATTTATCATCGTCCCTTGGTTCATTTACATTTACATAAATGGGAAACTGTGGCAACATTGCTCATTATATCTCGGATTGCCGCAGAAAAGAAAACTACATTACTAGTCACTTAACCTCCAAAGGCATGAGCAGCCTAAGACAATCTGCACAGGTAATATAGAAGGTATGTGCTGGTTTTTATGCTTTGCAAGCTATACGTTACTTCAAATGTATCAGATTTTCCTGTTTATTTGCAAGATTCTTGCTTTCAAACAAAGTTGAAAACTTTGTGTCGCCGTCTGTTTATTTCACTGGCTTTTTCCCCTTGTAGATAAGGGAAGTTAATAACTGCTTGTTATTCACAGGTTAAACACGCGCATAGAAGACAAAAGACAGGCTAAGTATAAAGGTCGCTCTGTAACAGTTTAAACTTGGAGCAAGCGTTCTTCATTTTATCTTCAGTACAGACTTCTCTTCCTTGCAATTTTTATCTTACTTGTGGAGATTATTTTAAATCTTTATACCTTTAGATATGAGCCACTTATCAAGAAAATATGTCGGCAAGAAGATGAAATAAACATCTATGCACTAGGCTGTCAATCATTGATCCAGTAAAATAAAGGGGAAAAAAAGTTTGTAACTATCGGTCTTACACCTTTAAAGTGTACTTTTTCATTTAAAAATACAGACGTTTTCTCATAAAAAAAAACAACTATTTAAATATAGCGCTATTAGCTTCAATGTGTTGTAAAATATCCTAATTGTATACTTTTTCTTCTAACATTAATAAACAAAAAGTATACGTACATTTGCATATGACAAGAACTAGTAGAGAGGCAATGAAAAAGATAAATCCTGGAAGAAAAACAGAAGAAAGTGCAAAAAACAGAAAAGAAATGAAAACAGTATTATTAGAAAAAATACTAACACAGTGGAGCAATGGTTGGTCACATTCGTTTCCAAATTCCAATACATTTCTCCTTGACAAAGCATACGAGGTGATGTTCACAATATTCGGGACTGGTGCTGCCATCTCGACAGAGTTGCAGTAACGTTTTGCATCGCTAGGTGGCAGCACTAGCACATCTGATGAGTGGGTATTTAAAGTTTCATGCAGCTGGGTAGATGTGTTGAGATTCTATAGTACTTTTCACGATACTCTGCGTGTAGTGTGTGGCGATTTTACATTGGATCCAAGATTAGAACAGAGAGTGTGCATCAAATTCTGTGTAAATCTCCGGAAAAATGCTACGGAGACCCTCGCAATAATTCAACAAGTATTTGGGGGACAAAGCATGAGCCGCACACGCGTGTTTGAGTGGCATGCTCGGTTCAGGGCCGGCCGTACAGCTATTGAAGACGATGCTCACACCGGTAGACCTGTCAGCTGCACAATGCCTGACATTGTTGCCAAAGTGCAACACCTCGTTCGTGAGGATCGACGTCGAATTATTGAACACCATGAAGTGGGAATTGGTTATGGGACATGCCAACGAATTTTAACTGATGAATTGGGCATGCATCATGTCGCCGCAGAATTTGAGCAAAGGATCCTGACTGCTCATGCGAAGGCGCAGAGTGTTGAAGTTTGCACGGAGCTTCGTCATGTCGTATCCAATGACCCAACCCTCTTGTCCAGGGTCATCACCGGCGACGAGAGCTGGATATACGCTTATAACCCTGAGACAAATCAACAATCCTCCCAGTGGAGGAGCCCGAACTCACAGGGGAAAAAAAAAAAAAAAAAAAAACCGAGACAAGTGAAGAGTAAAGTCAAGAGCATGCTCCTCGTTTTATTTGATACCAAGGGAATTGCGCACAAAGGATTCGTCCCACCAAATCAAACAGTGAATTCTACTGCGGCGGCTCCGTGAACATGTACGGAGCCGACGGCCCGAACTTTGGTGACAAGTGAACTGGCTGTTGCATCACGATAATGTGCCCTGTCTCAATTCTTTGTTCACCAGGAGCTTTTTGACAAACAAAAAAAAAAAAACAAAAAAAAAAAAAAAAACAAACAAACAAAAAAAAAACCATGACGGTTGTCTCCCATCCACCGTACTCGCCTGATTTGGCACCCTGCGACTTTCTCTCTATCCCCCAAAATGAAAATCAAGTTGAAAGTCCCCAGTTCGATAAAATTGAGAGGATTCAAGAGAAACGCTGTTTGTGCTAAACACCCTCAAAGAACACGACTTCCAAGATGCACTTGGAAAATGGCAGAATCTCTGGAACCGGTATACACGTGTGGAAGGGAACTATTTCGAGGGTAACGGCGTCCATTAGTCTTAAAGTAAGTTTTTAACCAGATGACAGCACCAATCCCGAATATTCTGGATACCATCTCGTATCCATAACAACTTGCGATTTGAATGTGCCATTGATCGCTGTAAAATTTATGATAGAAAATGCAAATATTCTGGCAGCTGCTAAAATGTCATTAGGACAATTGCTAAAAATAAACAATAGACCAAGAAAGCTCGATAACAGAACACTGGGATGGCAAAATGTTACCTTCTCTGACGGAGAAAATACAGTCAGGTGTCAAAGAGTAATGTGTTAGGTGGGTGCTGTGTTCGTGTGTACTCTGGATGTTCTTGGAGCTCTCGATGTTCTTGAAGTTCTTGAAGCCTTGACTTTGGGAGGAGGATTGTGTTGCTATTGTGGGTATTCACTGGATGTTTTGTGACCCGTTAAAGCCAGCGGGACTAGAAGATTTCGAACACTAATCACAAAGAAGAACACACGACCTTTTCTACATTGCATTATTTATTCATGATGTATTAATTTTTCATTATAGGCCGGACCGTCTAGCAGACCTGAGTTCTAGCTATCACTTTTTCTAACTTTTGTCTATTAGACAAATCTTGTCCGCCTACGCTACCAGTTAACTTAGCAACTCTTCCTTCATACTTATGACTTTTTCTTGTAACAAACTTTTTCCTCGTAACTCTGTAACTCTAACTTGTGAGCCTTCTTACTGAGGACTTGTAGCTCCCCAGACCTCTTACTGACTGACTTCGAAATCCTATTGCTCCCTAAATGCCCTAACATTTGATTTTTTTACTCCTAAGCCCCTCCTTATGCGAATTTTAATTTTATATTATTCTGAAACCAGATTGAAAATCAGGCTTCCTTATTGGATATTACCTAATATTTATTGTTGTACGGGCTGACTCTGATTCGTGCTATTTTAGACAATTCATTGGTTATTTTTATTTCTTTCCCTAGACCCCCACACTTTTTCCGGTCCGTTCTTTTTCCAGAAAAAGCCTGTGTTATAAATTTCGGCATATGCCTTTTAAGTCGGAATTTTAAAACAATGGCTCCTTCCTTTCCTAGTTACTTTTAGATCGACAGACTTTCTCATAGATAAAACACGTTCCCGGCCGTCCATTTGCTACCTCTACTTCCTGGGAATTTTTCGGCGAAATCCTTTATTGTGCCCTGTACTATTTCATATCTGTCATCTTCGATACACTCTCAGAAATCTGAATTTCTTACGTCTTTTGTCATTTGCTCCGTTAGGTAAACAATCTAATTCTTTTACTCTGAAAGTGGAAAGACCCTTTTACAATATGCCGGCAATGTTTGCTCTAAAATAGTCACACAGGTGAAAAGTAACAATTCTCTGTCTCTATCTCTAGTTGCTCCAATTCAGCGATCTTTCCCGGAATAGTCTGTCATTATTAAATGATACAATACAATCCTTGTACAAGACCAATAAACGTTTCTTTTTACAAAAAGCTTGCAGACAGGTGTATCCTTATCCATAACGTTAACAAAATCGGCAAAAAATGACTCCATCAGGAATCCTATTTTATATATATAAAGTTCCAATATTCTTATCAATAAAACATTACTTTTTATACTAATATGAACATATTAATATTCAGGAGCTATAATTTTCGGCTACAGAAGAGAGACGTGATGTCGCAATTTTCAAAATAGCCAATGGAAGTGGGCTGCTGAGGCAACAGCAGTATATGATGCACAGTAGGAATGGACTTTTACAGATTTCCTTATATTACGTTTGCTAATTTTGGTGGGAGCGCTGCGATCTGGTTACATATTCTTCGTTTAGCACCATCCCCACTACATTGGCATGATACTAGTGCAGTCGTGTAGGAATGCTAACTGACGGTACAAACACAGAAACAACTACGACAGGTTGCATAGATAATGGGGATAAACAAAATAAAACTCTCACTAGTCACGACTCAGGTAAAGCAGATAGGACCCTCCCGCCCTTATCACTTAATTTAAAACCAGCACCATAACATACATGCCCATGTGTTGGCAGAAATTGGTTCAAAACAACGATACTTGCTTCTTTAGCCATCCGAATATTTAAACAAACAAACAAAAAACTTCATTCAACACTTGTGCCGTTTTTGCACGCAGTAACTTATTCCAGATGGCGATGTGAGGTTTCCATCTTTGTTTTCCGTATGCCTTTCTTCTCATTCCTTATGCCGCTGCGTATGCATGGTGTGACTCACAGACTGGTTAATGTTAACGAAATTTAGGGTTCCTGCCCGTGCGGCGTGATCAGCTTACCAGAAACTTCTTGGCTTCTCTTCCCACAATATGCAGCAAAGAAAACCCAGCTTAGGGGTGCGATGTATCTTTTGCGATTTCATAATTCTAAATTGTTAGCTTTGGGTCCTTCTTCACTGTGCACATCCAGTGACCCAAGTTAAATTTGTAAACGTTCATATTGTAAATGCGTTTATTTTTTGTAACTTTCGCAGCCAGATAATGTACTATCTTTCAAGGTTCTTTTTCCTGCCGTAAATCCTCGGCTTTACTTCCCTTCCGAAGGTAGCCATACATAGGATTTTTCGCCCCAAAAGATCCAACGACACTGTCCGGGACTGAGCCCGCGATTTTACGTTTGCAAGGGATATATGGTTACCACTAGATCACCAGCACCGACCAGTTTGCTGCTCACTTCGAAAATGTTCTTAATTAGCTGCTTTGTCAAAATATGTGCTAAATGTCATGAAACTAATGAAAATCTACATGCAGCTTAACTAATGATGGTATATCTGTATTGAATATCAAATGAAACATGAAAAACGCTACACATCAGTAGTTCTAATGCAGAGAATGTGTATCTTAACTGAATAAATCCCTTTGACTTTGTCATAAATAAGGAGGTCGGTTCTCCGGGTCTCACTTTGTATTTCTGTTTAATGTATTAGCTCTTTCTTATAAACGGAGGCACAATGTCGTTACATTCGCACTATTTCCAGGCTGTTTCTCATCAGATTTATTTTAGGAACCCGTCATATGCAAGTATCATGCTTATTTTTACTCTCCGTGGATTTCTGTTTTATTTCAGTGTTTAAAATTGTAAATGGATTAAAATACATTGTTGTTAAAACAAGCATAAAATAGATTACTGCATGAAAGTAAAATTGACCATTGCAGATTAATTACTGAAATAATATCAGCAAAACATACACTCAGCTAACGCTGGCACGATAATCAAGAGAAATAACAAGCTAGTTTAGCAGCAATCAATATGTAGAAGATTATGGTTCGCACCCCATTAATCGATTGTTATTCTCATTTTTTGAGTGCTAAATAAAAACTTTACCAGCGCTCTTATGCATAGCACATTATGCAACGAGAGGGGGTATTTCCTTCAGCGCACTTCTAGGGTTAAGACTTGGCTGACACTAGCGGAAGGTTGTGGAACTCAGGTAATTGAGACATTCATTTGAGATATAGTACACACTGTAGAGTTGATACCGGAAGTGAAAAGAGGGGTATGCATACTGATGGACATGAAGATAAGCAAATGTCTGATAAGTTTAGCCTGCAATGTGCTTAACTCATGAAACTTAAAATAAATACTGTTCAATTATCATAATTTTTACAGGCATAAATTCTCTCGCTAAAACTGAACCATTCTTTGAGTATGGAAAAATTCCAGCATAAGTAAACACTTTTGCTTTCCCCCACCCTTTCTTTCTTGGGGGGGATGTGATGGTGAATATTTCCTCTCAGAGCTTTGAAATGATGTACCCAAGTTTCATCAACAGTGACTATCTTTGAAAGAAACTCCAAATCAATCTGTAACACCGATTTCAACTGCTTGCAAACCTGCACGCGAACGTTCTTTTGTTCGGGAATCAGCAGTCTTGGAACCCACCGGGCGCAAACACGTCTCATGTGCAACTTTTAGTTACTAACGTGAGAATTCAGAATTTGCGAAACTGTTTTCAATGATATTCAATGAAAGTAGTGGTGCCAACGTTTTCTTCCGTTAAAGCACAAACTGGAGTTTCAGATCATTTTTCCTTTAGAATTAACTGCCTACCTTCTTTAAACATTTTAAACTATCTTTCAGCTGTGCCAAAGGAAATAAAAGCCTAAGCTGAAGATTGTCGAGCCAAAACAGTATTTCAGAGCAGCACATTATTCATTGCTTGTCGCCTCCATTTGATGTGGAAACTAAACATGTCTCAACTTGTACATCTATCTCACAAGGGGAACCGGAAGTGACAATAACGCTTTAACTAACAGAATACTGAACAGTTAAACTTTAGCGTGGTAATTTATGCATTTTAATAATTACGATCATTCTTTATTGAACAGCACGATAGTATTTGGATGTCCAAACCTCTTTTGCCTAAAATTCAGATAGAGGGTACACTCTCTGCAATGCTACTGATGTTAGAAGTAACAGGGAGTGGACATACTGAAAAATAACCCCACTCATGTGGGTTGAAATCAAAGGTAACATACTTCCTGTTTATAAGTTGGAAGGATAAATTTTGATCATAAGAGAGAATTGTTTCTTTTCGCGTTAATAGTTTACATTGCAATTAAATATTTGACCGTAGCTTAAGTAAACTAACTGTTCGTTATTAAGTGAAATACTCTATGAGTTTGTTACTCATCTCATGAAACTACGGCCTTCATAGTTGCCAGCGTGAGGTGTTTCATAGGCTAATGATGAGGTTCAGTTTGAAAATTTGTTAGCTGGAATCAATTCAAAATTGTAGCAGGACTATTTTCTAATCACGGACGCTGCAAAGGGGCATTAAATGCCTGTTCCCAGCCGTTGTAACTCAATAACACAGTAAGCTGGCCGTGCTGAAGCCTGTGTTAGATGAAAATGAATCGAATTACATTCTAATAGCGTGTTGTGTTTGACATTCGAGCTGTGCTGTGTGTGACAACTACCGGTTGCGTCCTCCTATATACAGGTTCATTAACATCAATAGCAGACGATTTAGAGTTTGTTGCTTTTAGGTATTCGTTTCGTTTTTATAAATTTAAAGTCATGCCTGTTGGTTTTTAAATACTGAATAAGAGAAAAGTATTTTCACCCAAAATCACTGACGATGAAAATAAAAAAAAGGTATTAAACGCTTCAAAGATGAACTAAAATATCAACTATTAAATCAGAAAACACATAAATTGCCTAGATCTCTGAAATAAGACATCAGTGAAAATCATTTGTAGGACGAAATCTTATTGTCTTTATGGATACTTTGAAAATTTTCTGCTTGACATTTTTTCTTTTCTTCTTCCTCTTGAACACCGAAATTGCTTTTGAGTATGGCATTCTTAAGTGTCTTCCTTAATCTTATCCTCTGGTGGTGGCCTCTAACAGTTTAGAAACTGCAGTTTTCTAAGGGTATGTCTCTTTCGGAAATCCAGCAAATATGTTTCAGAACTTTGAAGGAATATGCAGTGTATTATACATCTACGTCTGCAATTACCCATGTAAAATTCATTTATTTCAAACAATTTTCATGATTTGGCTCCAGTTCTACTGCTACTACTACCACCACCAACACCACCACCACTACTACTACTACTATTACTACTACTACTACTATTACTACTACTACTACTATTACTACTACTACTACTACTACTACTACTACTACTACTACTATTACTACTACCACCACCAACACCACCACTACTACTACTACTACTATTACTACTACTACTACTATTACTACTACTACTACTATTACTACTACTACTACTACTACTACTACTACTATTACTACTACTACTACTACTACTACTATTACTACTACTACTACTACTACTACTATTACTACTACTAATACTATTACTACTACTACTATTACTATTACTATTACTACTATTACTATTACTATTACTACTATTACTATTACTACTACTATTACTACTACTACTACTACTACTATTACTATTACTACTACTATTACTATTACTACTACTACTATTACTATTACTACTACTACTACTATTACTACTACTACTATTACTATTACTACTACTACTACTATTACTACTACTACTATTACTACTACTACTACTACTACTACTATTACTATTACTACTACCACCACTAGCACTACTACCACTACTACTACCACTACCACTGTAACTACCTCCACTATCACCACTAGCACTACCACCACTACTACTACCACTATCACCGCTACTATCACGACCACCACAACCATTACCACCACTACTACCACAACCGCCGCTACTATCACTACCACCACTATCACCACAATCACTACCACCATTACTACTACCACTACCACTACCACCACCACCACCACCACCACTACTACTACTACTACTACTACTACTACTACTACTACTACTACTACTACTACTACTACTACTACTACTACTACTACTACTACTACTACTACTACTACTACCACCACCACTAGCACTACCACTACTACTTCCTTAACCCCGCTACTATCACTACCACCACTAGAATACCACCACTACTACCACTACTACCACCACCACTACTACTACCTTAACCACCGCTACTATCACTACCACCACTACCACTACTACCACTACCACCACTACTACTACTATCACTACCACTACTACCACTACCACCACTACTACTACTATCACTACCACTACTACTACTATACTACTACTACTACTACTACTACTACTACTACTACTACTACCACTACTACTACTATCACTACCACTACTACTACTATACTACTACTACTACTACTACTATACTACTACTACTACTACTACTACTACTACTACTACTATGACATTTCTACTATTAACGATCTATAATGATTCTCATTTGGTTATCGTAATAAAATTAAACTTGTTTGCTGTTAAGCTTTCGTTACCTCTGATGATCTTTTACTTCCAATGAAACTTTCAATTTCTTGGCATTTCTTCATCCATGTTTTATTTTTTTGTTCCGTCACTTTCTTTTAACCTTGCAATTATTTTGTTATATTTAAGTCAATTTACTGTAATTTCGTCTGAGAGTCATTCATATTTTCTTTTCTTTAACTAATTCTTCATTCCACAAGAGCTGCGGCGTATGTCTTCCCTGCAAAGATTCAAAGGCTTCTTCTGAAACTTTAATGATGTATTCTTTAAATGTTCGTGTTCTATTTCAATGCCTTCTTGCTGCGGTTGATTCATTCAGTTTTCTTTAAATTTTTTTTGAATATACGTATTTAATGTTATCTTGTTCTAGTAAATGTACCTGGAATTTATTTATGTTCTCAACTAAATGTGTCCTATTATTATAATCTTTTTTGTATTTATTTTATGTATATGAATATAATATTAGCTGTCAGTAGTAATAGGTATACATTTATTACTATAAAATTCTATACACACATTATAAATATATTTTATGTTTGGGTTGTAGACCATACTTGCCTAAATATGACACACAACTTGAAAGAGGAAGAAATAATAATAAAATAAGATAATATTAATAACAATAAATAAATATTTTAAAAATTAAAATATGGAGAACGGTATTTACAGATATATAAATTGAAATATTATTACATATTATTATAAATGTTTGAATACAGGCGTTTCCTAGCCAAAGTGCACGTAGGTAGAAACAATTTATTTGCTGTTTGGAACGCAATAACTAGTATACAATGTGACTAGGAAAATGCCTATATTCAACCAATTAACTTGGTTAGTAAACAGATCCCAGCTTGCCAATCGACATCTAATTGCCTTAAAAAGTTTGCTCGGAACAGCGTTTTTCTCAGGTATTCCCAGTGGGCACATTCTACCAGAATATGTACCCATTTCTATTCCCCTCCACAAAATGGGCATATTCTCCTAGGCAGATTCTCCCATCAGAACTATCTGCTATTTTTTGAACCTTCCAACTTCCCAGTCTAAACCAGGCCCTTTCTGATCTTGTGTGTGTATATATATATATATATATATATATATATATATATATATACTTCTTTACCTGAGATTAGTTTAATTTCATTTGATAGGCTCAAGGAGACTTTGGTGTTACACTCTGCCTGCTGATATCCTCTACCTTGTTTTAATCTTCTTCCATACATTATGGTCTGTTCCACAGTTTGACCCTCTTTAAACTCTTTAGATTTTAATAAGTATTGATGGATTTTATTTCAATATAATACAATCAGTGATAAGATTTTGGGTTTACGCCTGTTTTTTTCCACCGCAAACTTATGGACATCTTTGTGGTCATAAAATGCATTCACTATTTTTTTATTTATTCTGTTTACAGCTTCAATTAATCGATCTTAATTTTCATTTATTTTATTCATTCCAATTGATTCATAATTTTTTTACTTACCTACCTTGCCATTTAATCTCCTATTAATATTATTCCTTGGTTACTACCCGTATTTTCTATTTGGCTTTGTAGATTTTTGTAAAATTCTTCTTGCTGTGATTTATGATAGGGACTAAAGAGATGGTGTCGTGTGTTTAAATGAGGCAGAACATCCCCAAAAGTTGAGTCTGAGGTTGGGTTTTGAAAAACTGTCACAACAGAAGAAAGTGTTAATAAAATGCATTACTTCGTGTTGCAAAACCCACGAGTGATATTCGGGAGATATAAGAGAGGAAAAGACATTTCATCGATTTATGTGTATAACTTTTTAACTAGTGAATTATAATTAGAAAAAAATAACTGAAAAATAGAACACCCATTTAAAAACAAAAATGACAATTTTCAAGCAACAGTTAAGACAAATCTCGCGTTGCAAGGTTACAACTGATAAAGTTGAACTGCTAGAACATTCTTTTTATTCTACAGCTCTTGCTCTCAGCAACTTCAGGTTGTTCTCCTTATAATGAGGAAAATTTCATCAGTTATAGAGTCATGGCCAATGACTTATACAGACTGGATGCGGAAGAAATGTTAGGGTATTGCTGAGAGCACCAAACCATCCAGGGGAGTATGTTGAAAAACACGGTAAAAATGAAACTTCCAGAAATTAATCAGGGAGATTATTCTCCTATAGCGATATTGGTAATACGAGCAAGGAAATGAAGCTACATGCTTACGTAAAAAACCGTAAACAGCTCGTAATCTGCGTTCCGAAACTGTGCCGAACCTTGGAATATGGCTCAGGGTTTAGGGGAAAAGTACCAGATTAGCTCCTAAAATGGGTCTTTTTGGAGCTTTCGGAAGATATATTTCACTTTGTAAATGCACAACCCTTACAAATATGGGGCCTTTGCAGAAAAAATTATACTGGGAATATAACTAGTGACCCTCTATGTGTAAATGGCCATAAAAATCTGGAATTCGACATTGAGATGTTTGACCCAAAAATGGCAATTCATATTCGCCTTTCATATACAGCTTTCCCTTAGCATTCAAAGAATATGCCGAATTTCGAAAACTTCCTTTTTTTGAGTAGTGTTTAACGCCCGTTTTCACTACTGAGGCACCACAGGCGGTGAAAACTTCCTTAGAGTTGAGGAGAAATTCACCAAACTAACTCCGAAATCGGATTTTTTTGAGCTTTCGGAAGATATTTCTCACCATGCCTACAAATATGACTCGATTGCTCTAAAATTTATACTGAGGATACAACTACTAACCATCTATGCATAAATGACCTTCAAAAGCCAGAATTCTACATTGAGAATTTTTACCTCCAAAAATGCCTGGACTACAGACTGACAATTTTGAAATTTCAAGTTTCTCTAATATACATGGTAATATAAAGTAACAGAAGGCTGGATGTCCTGCTTATACAGCTCGACCCCAGCATTTAAGAATTGGAAAATTTCTGCCTTAAGATTAAGGAGAAATTCACCAAAGTAAGTCCGAAAATTGGCAATTTTGGGGATCTCGGTAGATATATTTCAATTCGAAACTACACCGCGCATACAAATATTGGTGGATTGCCCAAAGTTATCTTAGTAATACAACTAGCGACCCTCTGTGCAAAATGATCATATAAGGGCATAATTCGAAATTTCGATTTAATTCCCTTGAAATAATAATAAGTCTTTAGGCCTAGGTTTGTAAAAGAGACATTATTTGCATGGAGGTGTAACCAAGATTGAATAATTTTATAATTTTATTTTTAAAAAGGTTGCAACATGACCGCGATGTTTTAAATTTATTAATTGGATTTATTTAGAGGTGCTCTTTATCATCTCTGGTCATTAGCGTCTCATTCAATTCAGGGCGTGAAACGGCAAGTACATTTTTCTCATAGTCCCCTTCTTTCAGGCTTGAGGTTCTTTTACGTGAAATAAATCTACTACAAGGGGCCCATAGCATTAACTTTCCTTCCGAATCAAGTCTACTTAGAATATTTACGCTCCGAAAATCCATCGAGTCTAGCCTAAGGATCTATGAGGCAATTATGTTTATCACTAGACCAACAACGCCGATGGCAAATTTAAGCTGGTATCTGTATTCTTCAGCATAGTGAAATTTCGAATAGCAAGGCAAATTCAGCACTGGATATCAAACCCTGGGGTTGCATATATAAATAAGAACACTTGTAAGGGAATCACATTTGGTGACTCTGCGGACAAGCGATAATAATTAGATATTTTGTCAATCAAATGTCTCAGAAAACTTAAGAACGTTGTCTACTTAGCATCTAAAATAAGGAGGAGCGCCATTTGCTGCATTGCAAGTTGTGCACTGTTAAATCTACATACCTTTATTTGGCTTTGGCTTATTTACACATTGCTTTTATTGTTTTAAGAAGTTCATTGACACTCCTAAATAAATATTATTGTTTATATGTTCAGCATTTAGGCCATGTGCCTTATGTTTCTGAAATTCAGAATGAAGTAAAAGTTTCATAAGTTGTAAAAGTATATATCATGAATATAAGTGCTGCAGCTTCTAAAGCTAACTGTAGCGTTCTTCACCACATAACTACAAAGCTATGCTGCTCGAAATATAAAAGTAGTCGCTATATTTCAAAGTGTATGTACAAATGCTGCGATATCTCTACAGGTTACTTGAAATATTATTCTTTCCATAATAGTTGGCACATCATCATCCATTTATTCGTTGTTGTAAAATGCACCTGAAGACTTCAAGAAACACAAACCAATATGTGTGCGAAGTTTGATCAGCAAGATGGAATGGTTGATCGTAGGGACAGTGACGTATAAAGCCACATGTCGTTACGTTTATTTAAGAATATAAGTTTCAATGATATGTCGCAAGAATGTTTGGAGTCTTTTCAAGAGCACGGAAGTTTTGCCAGACGTCTTGGAAGTGAACGACAAAGGAAAACAATCTCAGCACAGGATCACTTCCTTTGCCTACTTGCAACATGTCATGTTACTGACAGGCATCAGAGCACCATGCCTCAGGGATAAGAATTAGTGACCAAATTGTCAAAAACAGATTCACATCTTGCAATGAGATAAGATCATTCACACACCGGTCCGGAGACGACAAAGAAAATGATTCCATCTTATTGTTATTTTTGGAAGATCTGTTTTGGTTGAGCAGGCCTAAGCTTGAATTAAAAACGATCTCATTTTGGAGTTTTAACATCATGAGATGTATTTTCCCCATTTTCCATATTCATGCGTGATAATGCCAAGACTCATGCAGCGAATATTTTATCATTTGCAAACACTGGCGTAGCCATCCAAAAGTCCCCAATCCGAGTTAATTTAATCTGAATAGTCTGGAATCAATTGGGTCAACGTATTCAAAAGCTAAATGGACCTACTTAAACACTTCAAGCCTTCAAAACAACCCTTGTGGGCGAATGGGAACCTGCCTGCTGCAATAAACATAAGGCGCCTTATTTGGAGCATGAACAGCACTGTGCTGATGTTCTTTGTGCCAAAAGAGACAACATTCAATATAACCCGCTTACATGACCATCACGCGCTTTTCATTAGACTTTAATAATCACAAGCTCAGGTTTAAGGCATTTTGTTAAATAAAGTCATGAGTTGAGCTACCTAAGAAACATTTCAAGTTTGTTTGTAATCTGATAAAGAAGAGTGTTATTGTAGTTTTCAGCTCAAGTATAACAATATAACAAGGTTATAAAGACTTCAAGTAACTATGGAAATATTTTAGGGGGCAACCGTTCGAAATGCTGAATACTGAATGGATTTCTACATGGTGATATACAGAATTAACTTAATTCTTTATTTATTCAGTTAAAAAAACACTCAATGTCTCGAACGTCAAATTAAGGGGAATATTTGAGGGTTTTGATTCCCTGTCACGAGATGTGCAACTGTTTATTCTTTATTACTTATTGTAGACTTTTATATTTGACAACTGTTTTCGATATTTTGTTGCAGTCGCTGTGAAAATGCAGTAAACATTAACTGTAGTAATCGTACGGGTATTATTTGGAGAATAAAAATTATTAATGATCAACGGCTCTTCCTTGTGGAGCAATTCTGCATTACGAATTCAATTAAATTTTTTAATTTTAAAAAGAGATTTTGTTTCTATTTTAATATAAAGCTTAGCTATATAAAGGGCATACCAGAGGGAATTTGATGTTTGCAATTCCCCTGAAAGAAGCATAATACTGGCACTGGTAAACAAACTGGATCTCTGGTGAGTGAAAAATCGTTCATTTTTTTTTTTGACCACTGCAGAGTACCGCCGGGTTTTCATGGAGTTTATTGAGCAACTGGATGGCGAGGAAATGGGTCATGGGTATTTTCAACAAGATGGTGGTACATGCCATACATCAAACCAATCCATGGCGCTAATTGAACGCTTCTTTGACGACCGAATAATCTCCAAGAACCGCGATTTCCTGATTTGACAACACCGGAATTCTTCCTATGGGGTTACTTAAAAGACAGAGTTTATGTCACACGCCTCCAGACATTGGACGATCTGAAACACAAACAGGAAATTAATGGTATTGACAACACAGTCCTCCAACGAGCGGCCAGTAACATGGAACGACGTGTTGAGTTATGCCTTATGCAGGAGGGAGGACATTTTCAACATTTTCTATAGAGGATAATCATCTCCTACAAATACTCTACATTTGAGGTGGTAGTTTTATTCGTTTTTAAATAAATGTGTTAGTTCCCTATAAATAACTCTGTAACTTACACGTATCACTTGAGAGTACAATTCTGCAAACAAAAGCATATCTTGCTTCATGTAACAGCATTTACACTATTTAAGATTGAATGTTTGAGAGCAAAGGTCTACAATTAAATATTGTAAACTATTATAACAACTCTTGGGTTTAATTTTTGGTATTACACAATAAACAAAGGTTTAGATTTTATTAAACTGAGAACAGTAATTATTTTTTGTGCTGCCTCTACTAATGAAAACGAGAAAATGAAACTAGGCATATTGGTTTTTAAACAAAATGGTGTTACTTGTAGCTTAAATAACATTTGAAAAAGTACAATAATCATGACAAGGCATGACTTCAGCAATATAGAGATCTAAATGCATATTGAAATACCGTCCCTCATTTATTTCGAATGTTGATATTAAAAGTGTGGAGTATTTTGAAAGAATTAAGGCAAGCAATTATTTCGTGTCTACCTCACTGTTTACCTTGCGGTGGCTTTGCTTTGAAAATCATAAATACAGATAAATAGAACGCAAGGCAAAACATTGAATTTGGAACATTAAAATACTTTTGCGGGAAAGGGTAAGAGTTAAATGATTAGCATTTACCACAAACAAGTTTCAGCAAGTCAGAATCTGGAATAAGCTAAAAGGGAGATGTTTTCCTGAGCCTTCAGAGACAAGAAAATAGAGATAAAGACAAGAAATAAATCACTGTGAAAGAATGAACAGATGTCAAGTCCTGCATAAGTAATCTTGAGTATTTGAGTAAAATATCTGGAAAACATAAATAAAATGTTGCTAATTTAATATTACAGAGGAGGGTGTACTCCTCTACTGACAAACTTCCTTTCCCTCTGGGCGTCTTTCTGAAAACACCAGTTTCCAACATTAGAACACAATATAAGTGCAATACTCACTGTAGTTAAACTGTCCATTTTCAGGGTATCTTTTAATTATTAATTTAAACAATAACTAACTTTTATACATAGAGTGAGGCGGAACAACGGAAAGTCATTAAAGATACCTATAGTCGGCAGCAGCTATCTGGAAACATTGCACAATGGACAAGGGAAAATCACGTGTCAAGCTTAACCAATAAGCGTCATTTGAATCGAGAGTCTTGCATGTTTTGTTGTCTGTGAGTTGGAGTGTGTGTGATTTTTGTGCTTTCTTTCAGTTTGTGCTTTTGTTTTCGTTTTAAAACATTATAGAGAGGCAAGGAGCAAGAAAAACGTAAACGTGTTGTTTTGCTTGAACAAGCGCGTGAAATAAGATATGCAGCAGCTCGGCTAACAGTGCTGCCAAGTGTCAGAAACGCACGGCTGAAGATGGCACAGGTATTGGTATGAGAACGGTGTAGAATATTACTTATCATCCCTAAATGATAGTCGTTCTGTTATTTCTAGATCACCAGGAAAAATCATATGATTTCTTTCCTTTTCTCAATCAAACAGCCTGCTTCCAGGACACGGAGGTTCGGCACCTCCGCAAAACATATAGCCATCTCTCTCTGCGCTGTAGCCGCGTAACACCCGCTCCCAACTCTAATTTTCTCTTCTTATTTTTGAGGGCGCTACACATTTTTATAATTTTTTTTTCTTTTTCGGTGCCTAGTAGGTAGGATCGATGGAAATTTGGAAAAATTATTCAAAATCTTTCCATGAGTACGATCGCAATAACTTCATTCCTTTGGAATTCGCTCAAAGGTGGTTTAAGCAATTTGGAGACAAAAACACAACGTTTGCAGAGTAAGAAGAACAAGAATGTACTTTAATAAAATAGAATTGAGTCACCTATGGTGTCTGTTAACAGAATTTTCTTGCAGCATGTTGCACAAAGTGTGATATTCAATATTTCAACTCTCCTTCAGTGTTAATTTTTTAAAAGTAGGGTTTCTGTTGATGGATATGGCATATTAAGGAATAAAAGAAAGCTTATGCAAAGTAGGTCTGTGATGACGGCTTAGATTAAGCCACAGAAAACCCGAGCACTTACGTGACTTCTTGCTGAACTTCCGAGTCACTCCTTTCAGAGAGCTTCCCTTCCGAATGAGCTGAAATCGGCGTGATGACTCTTGGGTAGATTGAGTACGCTTCAACATGGTGATTCAACTAAAATTCAGAGATAGGGAGGCTGGTTACAAGTTTAAAGGAAAAGAAAGTCAGAGGCCGTGGCTCTGCCGTGTGCCCAGTAGTGGAGTTTTTGGCTGATGACACTAACAGTAAAACCAAATCGTTATCCGTTACAATTCTAAGCTTTTCGCAGACTATGAATGCAATTTCATAAAGCACACATTTTAAAGCGAAGCAGAATATTTATTTTGAGAAGAAATTTTTTTGTTGATGTGTTTTATTTACGGACGCTCTGTAATATCTCAGGTCATCAGCGTCCCATTCAACTCAGGGCATGGGCGGTCGATTAATTTGCTCAGAGGCCTCTTCTTTCAGGCGTGGGGTTCTTTTAAGTGCCGTAAATCTACGATGTGGTACCCATGGCTTTACTTTCCTTTCGAAGTTACCATACTTAGGATTTTTACGCCCGAAAAATCCATCGATCTAGGCCGAGATTGAACCTGCGATCTTGGGTTTACTAGGCAAGTATGGTTACAACTAGATCACCAAAAAGAGATAAAATATGCAAGAAAGACACGACAGAGGCATAAACAGTAACTTGGTAACTTAGAACATGAGCTACATTAAGAGAACTTTGGTAGCACCTTGTCTTCATTACCATAGTGACAATATACACATGATTCAAAAGTCACGAACAAATAAATGAAAACATGTTACATGGGGTACACTGTTGACATCACTAGCACCGGCGATAATTGTTTAGCCTTCGGGCTAAACGGCGATTCAGTGCCACACGGGGCTTACGGAGGACACGGCAGTTGTAATGGAAAGTGTTTCCGTTTGTTATTGTACGAATGTCTCTGTCAAGTGTCCTTCGTGAGTGTTTTCAAGTACATTAAATTAAAAAAAATCACACACACACACATTTACTTTACTTTTATGTTTCGCTTTATGAACTAATAACGAAGCTATATAATTTAATATAACTCAGTCTTATATCCTATGCTGCCGGACTTTTAAATAATGTTATATATGTGGTGAATCATGAACAACTGACAGGAAGGAGGTGTTTGGAGTATGCCTTAATTCCATGTTTTGAAAATCTACCTGATACTGTATGTCGAGCAGGTATAAACAAATGGAAATAAGAGTTAATATGCACGGAACTCATTGTGGAAAGGAAGAGTAAATTCCGAAATATGCGAAAACAAAGCATTGGAGACAATAATACCAGGAATATGCCAGAACGTTTATCAGAAAAGGCTTTCACTTTCGGCGATGCTATAGGAAATCTAAGTACATTTAATAAGTAGCTTACGCTATAATATAAAATATTTTCTTATGGGTGGTTATCGATAATATATATGCACGTAAGCCAAGGGAACGTACAGATTGTAATATTTGCCTACATCCTACACTAGCTCTTGGTCAACTCTCCGAAGAAGCCCACAACTGATAAATCCGGGTTTGATACCTGGTCGACATATTGTCTCGTTACGGTCTTTTCCCTTACGAAATAATAGGAAACTTTAGACGCTAATGCCTCCGATCTCGTTTATTTATCATTGCATTAGTTTTCTCAAAAGGTCTTCACAATTGGCGAAACATTAAGTGCTTAAAAATAAAGAAAACTAATAGAAAAGAGACAATTACTGATCGCTACCCGCTACCAATGACAGAGTGCTGATTTTCTCTGGCGCTTGCAAATATGAAGTAGTAGATATATATGTATTATTATAAAATTCTATATACACATTACAGATATATTTTATGCATGGTTCGTAGACTGTATATGCTTAAACATGATACAATTTGAAAGAGGGACAAATTATAATAAAAATAAGACAATATTAATAATAAATATTTTTTAAAAAATTAAAATAAGAAGAACGGTATTTGTAGATATATGAGTTGAAATACATTACATTGTTTATAATTACATTAATTATTACGTTATAACCAGAAAATAAATTGCTTCTACTTCGCGCACTGTGACTAGGCAAATACACATATTCAACCAATTAGTGTGATTTGCAAACGGGTCCCAGCATGCCAATCGACCTCTAAGTGCCTTAAAAAGTTTTCTGGGAGCAGCGTTTTTCTCAGATGTTTCCAGTGGATACATTCTACCAGAATAGCTACCCTTCCTCCTCCCCTCCACAAAATAGGCCCAGAACTATCCCTTATTTTTAGAGCCTTCCAATCTCCCAGTCTAAACCAGACCACTGCTGATCTCGGCTTTCTCTCTAGAACGAACCTCTTTATCCTAGTTCAGTTTAATTTCATTTAATAGACTCAAGGAGACTTTCATGTTACATTCTGCCTCAATTTCCTGCCTGCTGATATCCTCTAGCCTTGTTTTAACCTACGTCCATCGTTTGTATTATTTTCATTGCTTCGTTGCCATATTAAAACCAGGCCAGTTCCTGTGAGTTCTCTTTCCACCTCTGCAGCCCCAAACGTTGATGCTATATTTTCCATTTGTTGTCTATAGCATTTACCGCGAGTGAAATGGTTTCCCTTCATAGTCTAAGCCAGTATTTCACCGTCCTTATTTTGCTGTTAACCAGATCATGACATCGAGTTTAATTTAAGTATTGTTTGAGCATCTCGCACTTGAATCTGTGCGGTTAATGCTTTTGATAAAACTGCATATTATTACTATATATATACATATAGTATGTCGATACTTTCTTTTTGTCATATTTTAAAATATATATCATTAATATTACTTATATTAATTTTTAGTCATAAAATTTCACATTCAATATTTGGAACTAAATATATATTTTATATAACTGGAACTTTAGTTTCCGAAATATTAATTTTGGCCAGTTAGATTCTGAATATTACTCACCTTGCTTGCGCGCGTAGCCATTATTCCGAGTGCTTAGAACACGTTCTTTTTATGAGCATGCAGTGAAAGCTAATATTTAAAAACGTTGAAATTGAAGCTTTCACTCGTTTATGCATAAAATATGTATAGTATTCCCGATTACAGATACTCCTGGACCTAATACCAAATGCAATGGCTACCATTTATTAAATGAACTCAAATGTTTTACATTTAAAATTTAAACTTGCGTTCTATAACATGTAACGATAAATAATCAGATTAAACTTGAGTGGTCTTAAGAATAAAATTTGACACATCACATAGTTTTAGTGTCATTAAAATACATGGGCACACGAGAGCTGTTCAATAAAAACCATCATTGTTTTACATCCATCTAAAATTTAAATTTACAATATGCTGTTAACTTAATACGTAATGTACACATGGTGCTAGTTTCAATGTTATTACTTCTTCCAGCCTGTGAGGGGTGTGCAGGTTGAGATATGTCCGGTTCCGCCTAAAGCAAAACGGAGTATGTTGCTCTGAGATTGTGCTTTCGTCTCAAAAAATCTTCAGCATAGCGTATGCAATGTTACAGGAGGGTCATGAAGAGTTTTTTACTCCCTAAAGCACAGATCGAAGTTTGCTTAAATTGTTTAAAGATAAGAAACAATAAATTTCAAAGAAATGTGGACCCGACGCTCTAATTTACGCCCTAACGGAAGACTACAACTTTTAGAACACTTTCAGAAATTCTAAAAATTACACTGGGTGCCACCCACACACGAGACATGTTTGTGCAAAAAAAAAAAAAAAAAAAAAAAAAACGTTTGCGTGTAGATTTGCATGCAGTTGAAGATGATGTTACAGGAAGATGCGGAGTTTCTTTCAAATGTAATCGCTCTGACGAAACTTGGCTACATCATTTTGGTGCTAAGAGCAAACAGCAAAGCTCTGTGTCGAAATCTCCATCATCAGCTTCTGCTATAAAAGTTATGGTCATCTCATTTTTCGATATTCAAGGAAGGATTTACCAATGTGTCGTACCCACATATACAATTGTAACTGGGTAATACTACAAAGATGCAAGGTCGTATTATGCGCAAAAGGCAACTTTTCGTGCAACAAACTGGATGCTGCACCACGAAAATGCACGGCCGTTCATAACAGATGTTGTGACTGAATATCTCACTGAAATCAATGTGAAGTGTGTCCCTCATCCTCCCTACAGACCAGATTTAGTCTCGTGCGACTTTTTCCACCATCAGAAGCAGTGATGAAGACTGCGGAGGTGATTCTGAAGCACCTGTCATTGCATCCAGCCTGGTTTTGAATAGAGGCATAAACTCTGAGACAGGTCAGAGTTTCGTCCAACTGCAGTCTGTTTTGAGAAAAATCATCACAATTACGAGGGTGAGTAAAGATATATTGCCTTTAATGAACATCCCTCATCATATGTACCATTGGGTTAACTGATGACTTTGATGCTTTATGATAGAACAAATCATTTATATACTTACAGCTTTTGAACAACTAAAAATAAATATTAGCATTATCTTAAATTAAAGGTGAATCTTCTATATTTGCAAGCCATAAGTAAAACTTTAAAAGTAGAATAACAGGAGACAGTATTACAAACTTTGTTATATATGAATGCATTTCAAGTTAGTAACTCATCACCATCCGAAAAAAGGAGCTGATTTTTATAGTTGAAATCGGACTAACAAGGAGAAAATGGCGCCGTGGTTGCTGTGCCAGGCAATACTAATGACAAAAAATGCACTAGATAGCAGCCCAAACAGAAGAAGGAAGAGATAAAGATGGAAAAATGAAAATTCGCAATTAATTCGTATACACATAGCCGCATACATTATCATAAGAATAGCTTCAAGTGTCTTAAAAACCAGAGGACCCAGTGGCTCGTTGCGGCCTCACGATTTTCGCTCTTTTCCTATTCGGCGATAACGACAAACTTATTAAACGGTTGGCAACTCTAAAAAATAAACCAGAAACAGTTGAAAGTGGATACACAGATCCACCCTAGTAGGAAAAAGTGGAAGACATATACGGAAACACGACGGTGTGAAATTGTACTCTTAAAACACATCGCATAAGTTCAAGGGCAGGTAATGGGGACCAAGGACTCCAAACTATTCACATCGTGCACTAAAAATGTCTCTACTCACTCTCCTGTTATTTTAGGTAAGTTTAAAACCGCTCGCATATATGCGATTTTGGACAAATTAAATATACACTAGTAAATAAGTTGTTATAAATATTTATTGTAACCATAATTTCTCAAGAAAAGCATTTAACTGAACTACACCCGCTCTCGATTGTTACTTAAATGATTTTACTGAATTTATATTACCTATTAATATATATGAATATGATAGATTCAATTGAATTTGTTATAAATTTAAAACTACGGGACTAGATTACTTTTAATTAACCTTTTTATGTTAACGTAAGGTTCTATATCACATGTTGTTTCAGAAATGCCAATTCGTTATTTGTTCTAAAATGTTCACTTTACTTTGTTGGGTGTTGCGTTCTCTTCAAAATAAAGAGCTTTCATATTACAGAGGAAATGAAAACGAAAGGCCTGCCGTTCATGAAATTAATTATTGCTGACGAGTAGCAAAGGAAGAGAAACGTCGCGGACTCGGGGTGATTAACACACTCCAATTGGGCTCTGCATTGCATGCTGAATGCGGTCGTATCTGTACGTAGAACAAACAGCCTTTATCAACTAACAAACAGTTTTAGGAGCTGGAGCCTCGAACCTCGCTTGTGTCACAGCATCTCATGTAATTTAGTTCATAACCACAGCTACACAGTTGTAAATATCTAAGAATAAAGAAATACACGAGTAATTACGGAATACTCCAGGATATTTGACTATTTCTTCATAGAGCAGAATCAAAATTGTAGCAATGCACAACCTTTTCGCATTCGAAACATCTTCTACATGCATTACTTTGCTTTGTTATTGATGTCAAACTGAGTTACATAATGAATCAATCGTGTTTTCAAATTAGGATGTTAACGAAGAATATAACGACAATGGTGGCCGTAGTCGCTAAGGCATGAAGTCTGCGATTTGAATATTGTCAGGATTATCCTCCCTTAGTTTTTTTTTCAAATTTTATTCAGTTTTCAGCAATAGGAAATACCGTACAGGTATATTAAACTTAGGCTGAAATGATTCTCTCCCTCATCTCACATATCATCAATCTCCATCTTGTGATGCAATAGAAGTAAAAACGCACTTTAAAAAGACGAATAAATTAGTATTTGTACATTTTGCTGTTGGACACAATTAAATTATTATAACTAGAACCTGGATGTTTGAGATAAGTGCACTTCTAGACTGTTTTAAAGATATACGAAACTTAAAGATTTATGAAGGCGGAGGTTCGTGCAATCTGCTTGTACACACTTTGTTTCCTGTATTAACAGAGAGGACAGCATTTCTATTTCACACTTAAAAATGTTTAAAATACAATTGAGTGACTATTATAATCAGATATTTATACAAGTGTCTAGTTTGTACTACTTGCTAATCACCGGCGGGTCTACCATTTAACAGCATTCCACGTGCAATTTGTCTTCTGTTTGTCCTAAACTACCTTTGGCTGAAACTAAAATATTATTGATGCTGTGAGACAGAGAGTCTTTATCGCTAGGTTTTTCCATAGTTAACGTGGCCACTATAGGATGCTTAGTCAGTGAAATATTAAGAATTCGCGCCATCAGGTGAAATCATGCACTCGCAAAAGTTTTGCAGTTCTGCATTACGGCAAAGTTTAGATAAGTGTGAATGTATACACTTATGCTTAAATCGTTCTACGAAACTACTACCACTAATACATAAATGTGAGTTGTTGTGTAATCAAGGCAATAAAATGAGTACGTATTTTTTTAAAAAAAATTATCTTGTTTGGAATATTGAGCAAATGGCCACTTCTCCAAGACTCAAGGATTAATTATTGAGGTTTGTTCCCGCCCGCTTACATTCACTTAGTTTCACAATACAAAGATTGGCTGGCATATACTTTTGCGTCTGTAATATTTTCACTCAGAATAGAAGGGTCATGGTCACAGAATCTTTCATAACCCTTACACCAGTGCTGTGCATGTGGGCAAACCACTGTCTAGCAACTGACCAATCTACACTGTCGTTGCGACTTGCTGCTGGATAGTAGGGTATGGGTATCTAAGCGTGGTAAATGAAAAGTGGCCTTGACACGTCTATTCTGAATGAAAAATACTATAGTATGAGGGCGGATCAAATATAAACAAGTATTTATTTATAGCATACTTGTAGAGTGCAGGAGGGGTTCAAGGATTTTACAGCATGTGTGGAGAGGTCTCTGGAAGGGAGCAGTGGCCTCGGGAATTCGTTTTATTCCGTTGGTCAGTTGCTGTCATGATGAACGAGAAGGAGGTGCATCCCGCTGTTGCGCAACATGTGATAATAAAATTTCTCTCAACGAGAATGTTAATGCATCTTAAATTAATTATCGGTTACTTCCACAGTGTGGGGAAAAGACCCTTTCATGGACCCGAGTGAAACATTGGTGCCGCGAATTTAAGGAAGGACGTGAACATGTTGAAAACATGGCCCAATCACGCCGCAGAACATCCAAACTGATCGTGACTTCATTGAAGAGAATCGCTACATCACAGTGCTTGCAATATCTCGAGAACTTCTCATAGGTTATGGGAGTGTGCAATCAATCAGTGGGAGGGAGTTGAGGATGCGAAAATTCCTCATACCCTTAAGAAGATTATGCTTTTTGGGTGAAATCATCACGTGTGATGAGACATGGGTGCACCATTACACCTCTCAATCCCAGAAGGCCAATTTGGAATGGAGGGTCAGCGGCGAAAGCCAAGACAACGCTGTCTGTACGGAAGGTTTTGGCCACGTTTCTGGGACTCCAAAAGTGTCCTGCTGATTGACTTCCTCCAAGAACGACGAACCATTAATGCATTAATGCATTAATGACCTTCTCGGCCAAGTTCCAGTTGTCTTACGGTCAAAAAGGCGCAGTAGTTCAATCAGAAATGTGTTGATTCTGCAAGACAATGCCAAACCACACACACGCAGCAGAAAAACAACAAACTTGGTTGATATTCATTGAACTGCCCTTCCACATCCGGTACTCTCACCATGCGACTTCCGCTTGGTCCGCTCAAAGCAGCTCTTGGTGGACAACGAGGGGGTAAAAGACTTCGTGCACAACTGGCTCCAGACCCGTCCTCGTGCTTTCTTTGGAAGTGGCATTAAAAAGCTGCTTATTCTTTGGAACAAATGCATAAATAAAATGGAAAACAGTGTAGAAAAACAAGGAAGATGTTAATTGCAATTAACTTTTATTAATAAGTTGTTTGTAGCCAAAAGATTGTTTATATTTATTCTACCTATGTATAATGGAACGCGTCCGTGGTCTAGTGGTTGCGTTTGCGACTAATAATCCGGGGGCCCTGATTTCGATTTCCGGTTAAGTCAAAAATGCACTGGGTAGGATTTTCTTTGGCGTTTTTCCTTGCTCTGAGAAGGTGAAAGCCTTTGAGGCTCCAAGGACTCCGAGCTCATTGATTTAATTTATGTCTTAGGTTTAAGAATTCCTTTGGTACAATCCAATGGGCCAATGTAGAGGGGCCCTATGATATCCAGGTATCAGAAGTCCGCTATATAATCGATGACAGGTGTGGAAACAGTGGAAATGTGTACCAATCTTCGGATTCCAGGTTAAACTCATGATATCTTTCTCCCTTCATATTCACATTATTTTATTACTGCAGTCACGCTTAAAGGCTGGCCGTTTGTGCCTACGTCCTCCAGGAGTAAGAGGTGAAGTGAGGAAGAAGCGATGAGGTGCAAACGAAAACGGGGCCCTGGTTAACAGCACCCCTATGCCGGCCAAGACTCCTTCCCAAGGAATTCCAGTCCCTCAAAAGGACTGCTTTCACACTGCACTGGGGCAAACTTTCTCAAAAGAGCAAGCCATCGCCACGCCGACTTTTCTTGTCTCTTTCGACTTTGCAACAGAATCCAAAGGAATGCAATGAGGTGAAATGGATGAATACAGGAAGGAAAGATTTCTCCTGTTCTCCAAATAGGCTGGTTTCCCTGCAGCCACATACAGTGGATCTAGAAACACAGAAATAAAAAGAAAAACAGCAACGAGTTGTTTATTTTAAGTTTCTGTAAAGCAATACTTGGCGGAGATGATTGAAGTTAACATGATACAGAATTCCTTAGCCGTATTTAAATAAACTATATTTATTGGTAGAAACAACAGTGGAGAAAGCAGATCTCTAAAGCAAGCGTAATATATCACTTCTCTAAGACGAAGAAAAGGAAGCTGGGAGGAAAACAAGAAGAGATGGGCGGGGGGGGGGCAGTAAATCGGTTTATACAGCCCATTGTGTCTTCCTCCGTATCTCAAATTGAATAAAATTTTGCAAGGACAAAAAAATGGAACAACGCGGTGATGTTATTTTGCTCTGTTTCTAGCTTTGCTTTGTATAAATTTCTTTTTCTGCAGCCGAAGTTAAGAAAAAGCACACATTATATATATCTGCATCAGATGGCACAGATAGCAGCGTAGGTAAAGTATGAAACTTTGATCTTTTAGTTGGCAGCACTGGAAATATGAAAATAAACTTTCCAATAATTTTTGTCAATTAATGTTGAAAGGAAAACCCCTTTCCTGTATGTTTAAACATGAACATCGTGCTTTATGAATTCTTTTTACTTAAAAACTTGAAGGGTGCAGACATATTTAAGGACAAGTGTGTTTGGGGGGAGGTATGTGACTGAGGAAAAAAAAAATGAATAGCTAAGTTGCAAAACGGCTGGACTAGCATCAAAATGAACTCCAATCTGGATGCCCGAAGAAATGATTGCAAAAATCCATGATATAAGGTTGACGGATAAAATACTCGATTTGAGCAAACGTGCTACTATAGTAAATATCTCAAAGGAAAGAGTGCACAATATTTTAAGTGAAGAACTTCACATGAAAAGGCTTTCAGCAAGATGAGTGCTGTGGCTGCTTGTACTGGATCAAAAAAGGCTTTGAGTACAAGCATCTGGATGGAACAAAAATAATAAACCAACTTTCTGCTCCAATGATGAGACCTGAGTCCATTATTACATCCCAAAGACAAAAGACAATCGAAACAATGAAGGGAACTGTTGCCAAGTCCAAAGAAAGATGACATTAAAGTCAGCTCTTTGGTAATATTGAAAATTCTCTATTATGCATCAGTAGTGAACAGGAAGTAGGACCGGATGGTTGCACCATATGAGGCGTTGTTTCTTTTGATTACGATAAAGAAGGGTGAAAAGAGCACATTGTCATTTTTCTTACAGGAATGGGTTCATCTAAGTTAATTATTTTAATAACAGTAATCAAATTATTTAGACCTATCTTTCCCTTTTTAACTATCAGTATATTCAAATTAGAAAATAGTAGTTGCTTTTAGCGAATATAGCTGTTGCGGTTGTACTCATGAAACGATTTTTGAAAAAAAAAATCATCAAAACTACATCGATCCTACTTACTAGGCACCGGAAAGGACAATGAAAAAATGTATAGATAACATATATATATATATATATATATATATATATATATATATATATATAGCTAGAAGCAGAAAAGGATAACACACTAAGAAAAGGTCAGAGATTAGTAATCACTTTAATCTGTGACTTTTTCTTAGTATTTTATCCTTTTCTGCTTTTCTAGTTAATATTTTAGTTACATTGTTAATAGTATTACATTATTTTTCATATATATATAGTGTGTGTGTGTGTGTCGGTCTGTTAACGCTCTAGCGGCCGCAATTTTTGTTTTTTCTCAACGAAACTTGGCATTTAACCATCAATTAACAAACGATTCATCAAGTTCGTTGACCAGCAAAATTGGACCATTGGAAGTAGGGGTTAACCTAAAGCGAAAATTTATAAATCGCTCTAGCGGCCGCAAATTTTATATTTTTTTTCCTCAACGAAACTCAGTATTGTGCCATTAAAATGAATTAATAACATTAGTTTCCGAAAAACAGGGAAATCAAACTATTAGGAGAGGGAGTTTACCGAAACAACCAGCTTTTAAAAATCGCCCTGGGGCCACCAGTTAATATTCCTTACGAAACTCGGTATTTTTATATGATTTATTTATGGACGCTCTTTTAACATCTCAGGTCATCAGCGTCCCATTCAATTCAGGGCGCGAAACGGCCGACAAATTTTGCTCAGAGGCCTATTTTTTTAGGCTTGAGGTTCTTTTTCGTGCCGTAAATGTACGACAAGGGACCCACAGCTTTATTTCCCTTCCGAAGGAAGCCATGCTTAGGATTTTTACGCCCGAAATGATCCATCGATCCTGATCGGATTTGAATCCGCGACCTTGGGTTTAGAAGGCAAGTATGGTAACCACTACACCACCACGACCGACTGGGCCGTTAAGAGTGGGGATATACTTAAAAACTGAAACTTAAAGATTGGGGGTTAAAACGAAATTAAAAATGGTCCTAGCGGCCGCAATTTTTAATTTTTTAAAAGATACTTGCATATGCAATTTAAATAAAATAATAAAAATAGTTTCTGAAAATCAGTGAAATCATGTATTAGCAGTAGGAACTTACCTGAAACCCAATATTTAAAAATTGCACTAGTGCCTTTTTTTTTTTTTTTTTTTTTTTTTTTTCCCCATTAAGCTTGGTATATACCATTTGAATAAAATAAGAAAAATAGCTCCAGAAAATCAGGGAAATCCCATTAGGATGTGCGGTTTCATTTGAAAACCAAAATTGAAAAATCGCCATAGATAAACTAATATTTGCTTTTTCTCTACAAAATTCGGTATATTCCATTAAAAAAAATAATTCTGAAAATCAGGGAAATCGGACCATTAGGAATAGGGGTATATCTGAAAACCGAAAAAGCGCTCTGGCATTTAATTTAATTTTTTCTTAATTGTTTCAAAATAAAAGAACAATTAACTCAGCATATAATATGTATTTATAACAGTGCACATGTTTTATTTTTTACCAAAGCTTAGACGTGAAGAAAGCAACTGTGGAATATTAATCTAATATTTACAAACATAATTATATTTCTATGTAAGGGCGCAAAGAAACACTTTGGGATACATGCTTTAACTACAATAAAGTATATATTAAATTTCAAAGCTACTGAACATCCAAGGAACTTTCGATTGTTTATTGTCGATTAGGTGTATTTGCTTAGAATATTGTAATTGAACAGTAACTTATTACTGTGTTATTGACACATGTAAATTTCTTCTTAAATACACAAGATATTTATTCCTCTCTATTTTAGGGAATGGAAAGATGATATCAAGGTTCATAAATATGGTTATATTTAAAAAATGTTTCAAAATTAACCACTCAATATATCTTTATTTGTCAGTGGTCATATATTTTATTTCATTAATAGTATATCTTTAATTTTTGTGGTTTAATCTCAATAGTATAAGAAAAAGAATAATTATAAAAATGTGGTTTCTCTTTTGTAATACTTATAGATAACAATAATTTATATTTTGTTTCTCTTAATTTTGAAAGTTAAACTATTTTCCTATACACATTTATTCAAATGATTTTGAAGGGGGAAGAAAATAGTCAAACCTAGCTAAGTAATGTATTATGTTTGGTTTACTTTTATTAGAGTTTTAGAGTATGTGTGCTAATTAATACACAGTAATGTCGTAACGTATTTCATTACTTTATAATGTCAATATTTGGATCTTGTATTCTTTTTTAAAGTTATTCTACTTGCTGAGGAATTCGCTTAGTTTACGTAGCACTAGCTTTTTCTTTTTATATCGCCAGAATTGTTAACAACGATTTAAAGCCAAATATATTGGAATAAGACCCTAATTTAGCATTTAATTCGTTCGTTTATCTCGGTTAGAAAGAGGGGATAAACTGTAAGATTTTTTTTCAAGGTATCGTAAAGTTTTTGGTTGTCCATTATAATAGACCTATTACCATTGACACGCTTTATCGTTATAATTAAATAAAGATAAAGGCTTTTGAGTGGTGTTATCCAATATTTGGTATACTTTGATTATATTTTATTGTTATTTGTCTGTTAACATAAATATAAAATACATTTTATAGAATAGTAATGCCAGATCAAACAATTCTTTGATTATTCAGAAATATTTGTAATACCTACGACCAAAGAGAACAGCGGACTTTAAAACCTTGGTACATGAATACCTGTATAAGAAGAACATTTAGAGTAACTGTTATTCTGCGTGGAAGGATTAGTAGCGTCGGATTTCCTCGCTAATTAGTGCTCCTGCAGTAGGCAGAACATGTGTGCCACCCATACTCCGGCCGTAAGGCAAACAATGCCTCAAGTGGAATCTTGATAGCAAAAGAGACAAGAGCAGACAAATGCAGCAGTTAATGAAAACGTTCGGTTTACAACACGTGTTTTAGCAGTGAAACTTAAAACCAAGTTCTTTGAAAGAGAAATGCTTATCTTTCTCTACAATGTCTGACAAAAGGAAGAATCAGGTTTCATTTTACACAAAGGAAGTCGGCATTCTAAAACTTAAAGTAAAGCCGAGGTGCAGAGAGTCGCTGTTAGTATAATAATATCCGAAAAAGGTGTGAATCGAGATGAATTCAGGCCTATATTTTGTTGTATTCTTTTATTATAAATTATTACCACTTTTATTCATCAATAATTCATTTGCTTCCATTTTTTCTTGTTATTTTTAATCACTAAAACTCAATATTCCTTATTCTACTTCTTAAGATGGGGATATTATAACATTATTTTGTTGAATATTGACAACAAATGTTCATCAAGATGAAAAAGTTTTACAAATATAAAAGTTAGCCAGTCTGTGAAAAAGAAGCTTATGCACAGAAAATGCCCAACTGATGAGATTCATTATTTGACATTTCAAAACTGTTGATAGAAACAAACGATGAGCTGTCTGCATTGTAAATATTGTTCTAAAATCGACAAACTCTGATAAATTCTCCGCAAAAGATGTTCTTTTGTTTTATTTACGGACATTCCAACGTCCTATTCAATTTAGGGCGTGAAATGACCAGAGGCCTCTTCTTTCAGGCTTGAGGTTCGTGCCGTAAATCTACAACAGAGACAATGACTTTACTTTCTTTCCGAAGGAAGTCATACTTAGAAATTTTACACCCGAAAAAAATTCACTGACCCTGGCCGGAATTGAACCAGCAATTTTGGGTCTACGAGACAAGTATTGTTACCATTAGATCACCAGAACCGACTGCACAAAAAATACCTCCATTATCTCATTTTCAAATGTAACCACACAACCGGTCCGGGTCGTTAAAGCACTCGTAAACAGAAGTCTGTGGTTCGAATTCCGCTTGCGTCATCAATTTTCATACGCTTTCCTCATTCCTCGTTAGTGGCAAATACCGAGGTGCCCTAAATTAGTGCTCCGCAATCGGTGTGGCGGCCCGATACATTTGGCCATGGAAAGTAGAAAGAGATAGCACTATATTTCGCGCAGCAATAGGCAATTGTTAACTGCCTAATCTCAAAAACATTAAAGAACGCGTGCACTGTACACCCTATTTCTCTTGCATATGATTGCAGAAGTTTTCATCGTTTCCCAACAACCACTTATAACAATTCGAAAGCCTGCGAAATGAGCGCATGGCTAAACATGTCCCATGTTTCACTGCCAAAAAGTACAAATGGTCACAATACTTATTACAAAGACAATTGTCATTGAGAGACTATGCAGCGCAGAATGACTGTGACAGTGCTTCTCAGCACCTTTGACCGTCATTAGCATACCCGTATAGAACAGCTCAGGTAGCAGCAAAATGGTCACGTTTCAACTTAAACTTAAACTTAAGTCTGTTCCGAAAATTTTCCTTTATCCTAATAAGTGAAATATAAAATTTAACGTTGATTTATTTCCTCTTTATTTCTAAAAATACACCATATAAATAAGATTACTTTTCTATCCGCGAGATTTAACGGTAATATGTGACTCGTAATTTAAATCTACAAAGCGCAGTTGTAACGTAAGATACGGGATCGACACTCTTCAAAGGGAAGAAGAGTGATTTATTTAAAATTTATTAGGAGAATATATGCGAACAAAGACTGCTGGCTGGCTCTCTTGTCCTGTTAATAGTATTAGAAGTATGTCTTCCATCAGCACAGGAACAAAGCAATTAAGCTGAGAAAGCACTGCCAAAACAAGACGTACTCAGAGTGAGAACGAAGATACCTTGCCTTCATTCCGCTACGTAATCGAAGTTTATACACACTAATTCAATCGATTCAAATTCAGAATACGTGCGATTCCCATTAGGGCTGGAATTAAAGGTGTTATAGATGCACGTAATTCATTTTCCTCCGTCGTATATATCACGCCAATTGTTTTCTGTTGCATTTCTGTAGGAAATGCGTATATAGTGTGCATTTATGTTGTGGAGTATGCTGAGAGTGAGATATAAACTAAAGCAAAGAATATATGTTTATGATTGTTACATATAAAAGAAACCGTACACGTATTGCAGAATAGAATTATGTGATAAAGGTCCAGGAGCATTATCTCTGTCGGGAAGTGTAATTTTCAAATTAGTAAACTATATTCGAACCTAAGGCGCTTTCATTTAGAAGAAGCTCAGACCAAAAGAAATTGGAAATAGAGGCGATGTTTGATCAAATAGGCCACAGCTTTGAAACTACACCTCTGAAATCTTTAATGCTATTAGCTCAGCAAGTTTTAATAGTGTTTAACGCCCTTTTTACTGCTGAGGCATTAGGTGGAAAACATTGATAACGAACGAGGTGAAATGATAAACTGAGGGAAAAAAAAAACGAAATGTTCCAGGTTTAAATTTAGAGTACCTCTCCGCATTGCCATTTATGAGAACTGAGGAAATCCTGGGGTGGGGGGGTCTCAGTTAAAGAGGACGATCCTCGCGGAAACTGAAGGCAAAACTAGTTCACAAGTTCGTGCCTTAATGACCTGGGGTGGCCAGCTAGTTGGTGTATCTGTCATCAGTGCGTATAAAGCCACTCAGCTGCTGCATCTTCATCCACATTAAGTTACTGCTATACCATGATGCGGTGAAACCAAATATCCATAAGACAGTTTACAACATTCGAGAGCTTCTCCAAAAAGATGTGCCCTGATGAGAGTAGAAATACACAAGATGAAAGCACAACGGGAGTTCTGTCAGGTAAGCAGGTGTCCAGGTTTCTGTTATGTCAGTACTCGTGAAGAACATTTATTTCCTCCGTTATTATTTTCATCATGGCTCCCACTCATCCCAACCGCCCTAGTTTAAAGATGAACTACCTCCAGTACTGCTTTGCACACTTGGCAATTTAGCTCGCAGTGTACCCCATTTTTCATCTCCCTTCCTTATATTCTCCCTTCCCTTGGGAGTTAAGGCGGCAAGCTCTCTTCTCTTTATTTCTGCTTCTCGTCCTTTCCTTGTGATTTTCTTTTATTTCCAGCTCTGGTCGAGATGAAGTTCCGTCCCTCTTCAGAGCTACCAACATGACATTCGCTAAGTATAACTGATTACTCTGTACCTCAGCGTTTACTGCAATCTATTTTAAGTCTTCATTTCCGGTTCAAATATAGTCTTACGCTATAACGCTGGATAGGAGCTAGGCAGATAAATGGTGACGCAAAATATTCCCAATATAGATATATTTATAAATTGTATAAAACCTGATCAATTGTCTTTGTATGGAAAGACAAATATCGAAAAATAAATAAAAAACAAATTAATTAATTAATAAAATTTCCTAATTTATTACAGTTATCCTTTTTTTTTCCCTCCTGCCTTCCATAGTCATGGGCTTTAGAAAATTCGTTAGCTTGGGGATTTTCCCCCAAAATATGAAAATTTATACAAGTAAAGAAAAATTTGGGGGAAACAAAATCGAATTGATCTTTTGGGGAAACTTTTGACGATTTTTACATTTAATAACTTGGTTAAACCTTTTTAAAAATTCATTTTATAAAATTTCTTATATCTTTCTGTTATAATTATGAAACGTCAATAATGGAAAGGAAAACATTTATGCGCGCTGAACAAAACAAAAACTACGCAACTTGTCAACAATGGACTTTATTTCCAACAAAATCTCACTTTATCGGTTGCTTCAAGACCACAGGTGCTAATTACCTAAATGCCTACTGTAACCAGAATTTTGAGGCAATTCTTGTTTAATACACACAGATTAAGACTATAGTCAAGAGTTCATTCTACAATTAAATGATCTGTTTATCATGTTACAAAGGCTTTTACTTTTAAACAGTCGTAATCTAGTGAAATGCATAACTGATTTAATTTTGAACTACTCCTAAATGCTTTAGAACTTCACATAAGAGGAAAAGCACATTAAAAATAACAATGTCGATCTCATTGGTTTCTAAAGGTTTTTTCTTAAAACTGTGCAGTATGTGACTTCAGGTTAAATTTACTATTGCATCTCACATAGTAAATTTGTTACAATTATTATAGGCGTATGCTAAAGTATTTCATTCTCAAAATACACTGCAACTGAAGCAATTTGTAATGATATAATAAAGCTTTTATAAAACCAGAAAACATATAAAGTAGATTATGACATTATGTGCTAAGTAGAGAAATAAAAATCTAATTTTGCCATATGTAGCATACATAACGTGAATTTATTTTTTTTCTAAATAGAATACTTAGAGAATAGATTATGTCATAGATAATAAGAATGAAATTTTTGTTGTAATATATAAAATATAAATTCGCATTTGGAAATGTGCTCTATTTTATCGCTTGCTGAAAACGTATTTAAAGATAGCAGTGAGGTCACAAAACACAGCACGATGGTTCGTCCGGTATCCTACCCAGAAGACGAGGAACTTTTCGATGTTAACGAAAAAGCACTCAGGTCAGAAAGATGAAGAGCATAGCCCCGAACTGTGCAATATTACGTTTTAATGTTATGTTGGGGTACGGAACAACAGGTGGTCGTTGCCGATACATACGCTTTGGCTCTAGCGAAGCGACGGAATCGACGTTCCAAAATATTGTTGCCTTTCCAGCTACTGCCACTATAGATTTCACTGATCAACATGATTTTTTTCACATTAGTGACTCTGGTGCAGTTATTTTTTACTGAATTCCAATTCATTAGAACTGGAATTAGAATTTTTCCATCAGGTATAATATCAATCACTTTATTTTTTCCAATTACTGGTATGTACTGATAGAAAAAGGTAAACTGAGGCCATAATGCCAAGACTATGATGGGCTTATTTCATATTCAAACACATTATGACTTATTTAGGTATTTATTGTAAGTAGAGAGTCAGCATGTAGAGGCCTGTTGGCACAAGTATTTATTTCTCTTTATACGTGATGTTTTGTGTTGTGTATATTTTTATATATTAATGTTTATAAAAGATCAGTATGCCAAAACTGTTTAAATGTTTCAGACATATACTGCCTTATGTGTGGTGAGCATCCTTCAAAACTCAGTGACATAATTTCACCCATTTGTAAAATGTTATTAATTGCAGGGTGCTGCAAGCACATGTTTACATGGGACTACCGCTATATCAAACGAAAGTTACAAGAGACTAATAATTTTGAATTTGTTGGAGATTATGGATGTTATGCATTTCCCCCCCCCCCTCTCTTTTGGTGCAAGCTTCACTTAGTGGGAGTGCCATGGCCTTAGCAGCAGTAAATTTTTCTCCGATGCGTCAAATGAAAAATTGTTTGAAACAAAAGTTTTTCAACATCATTTTTTTTGGATTGATTTATTTATGGACGGTCTTTAACATCTCAGGTCATCAGCGTCCCATTCAACTCAGGGCGTGAAACGGCCGACAAATTTTGCTCAGAGGTCTCTCTCTCAGGCTTGAGGTTCTTTTTCGTGCCGTAAATGTACGACACGGGAACCCACGGCTTTACTTTCCTTCCGAAGGAAGCCATACTTAGGATTTTTACGCCCGAAAAAATCCATCGGTCCTGGCCGGGTTCGAACCCGCGTTTTGGGTTTAGGAGGCAAGTTTTTCAACATCATGGGGGAGTTTTTGCTGAGGGTATACTTTGCCATTACTGTAGCAGATCCTTCTTTTAAATTGCCACCATATACATTTTATTCTAGAATACACTTACAGTCTCCAAGAGCTATTAAAAATGTATCACGCTGTACCATTTGCAGCGGTATTTATAAGAAAGGGGGTGTTAATTATATGTATATAGATTGGAGGGAAAGTTTTCGTTAATTGGATTAGATTTATTGTTTAGATTAAGAATTGGTTATTTGGATTAGTAATTGTATATCTCAAGGGTAAATGTTGATATCTTTCTCTCCACTACGGTGATGTTTCCGCTGACTTATAGTTTGCTCCGACGAGATTCTTCTGGCTGGACTTTTAGTTATCTGGATATAACAGGGAGAGGGATATAAGGGTGTTGACACTATAATCAACCGATTTATAATTTTTCAATACCAAATTTCTTTACTGTCCAGGTTCATAATATTGGGAGGAGAATCGGCTACTCCGTGAAGAACTTAAGGGGGCGTTGTGTCACTTTCGCGTGATCGCGTCTCTTTTGCTAGAAATCTGTTCCTTTACACTATCACAAAAGTTAACACTTAAATTGTTTGTCCAATGCGTAGCTGGCTGTATCCTTAATCACTAATACAAATTAATTATTCTCAATGGCCAAGAGCGACTGGAGAATGGAGGTTACAGAGTAAAACCACACCTAAACTTAACACTAACACAGATGCGTCACTTAATAAGACTGAAGTTACACTACCTCGCTCGCAGATACATTAACACTTACTGATGGTTCTCTTGTACTCTGTTCTAAAGCTATCCCTCGACTGAGCAGCCTTAGCAGCCCCTGGTTTATGACACTTTTCCCTCACCTAATACACAAAGACGGAGTTTAATGCGAAAGAACTCATATGTCCTTGACACAAATTTCCCATTCCTTCATGGAGTATCCGGGGGTGGTTTGAGGCACACAATTTCTCTCAGGTGAACTTTAACGACCGCTCTGGTATGGCCTTCCTGCAGGAAAACAGCCTTCCACCTTACAATTCCTAGAGTCAATATTTCATTATTATATTGAATTAACGTAAACTTGCAATTACAATAAATGAAATAATAATAAATTTGCAATTATGATGTATGTGGTACATTTAACTTTATAGCTATGATCTATTTATACACTTTACTTGGCAAGTAATTAATTTATTCTTTATGGATACTTATGAGGCTATCTAATTTAATTATTTCAGTTTCACATTTTAATCAAGAAAAAATTAGATATGGAAATGATAAATGCAAGACTTAATAGCACTATAGTACATTTGTTTAACTAAACCAGTTACCTTCTTCGCTAATGTAATCAAATAAATTATTATCTACGAGTACCTAGTTACATTCCCCGTCGACCAGTAGCATTTTTACTTTCTCTTCATGTGTGTACATCTTGTAAGAAACAATAGCTCAGTGCAGTACTAACTTACTCTGATGAATGACTACAGTACACTGGTGAGAGAGATGGGTTACTTACCCTCACAGCACCGCCACGGGTGGCCGAGGTCGTTAAGGCGTGGACTCATGAGCGGGAGGTCTGGGGTTCAAATCCCGCCAGGACCGTCCTCCCTGATTGAGGTTTTTTCCAGGCTTTTCCTCATAAATGGCAAATGACGAATAGGTACCCTAAACTTAGGTCTGGAATATTTCCTCTCTTAAAAATAAATCCTTTCTCAATATATCATTTCCTCTCATGTATCATCAGTGTCCATCACCTGTGATGTCTCTGTAGCAAAAACGGAGGTTAAACACTATTCATTCATTTTACCCACACCTCCTTCTCATAGCACCTGTCTTTACATGAATAGGAAATTAAAAATAAAACCCAGAACTCTACTACAGTACTACATTGGGTAAGTAATTAATACTACCAAGGCATTAAACAAATTAAATACTTTTTGTTTTCTTAACAAAAATGATACAGTGTGACACATTTTTGAACAGATCTTAGAGAGAGTAAATGTATTACTGAACATAATGTACATAGTGCCATTTAAAACAGGAAGTTCTATTTCGTATCTTCTACTTACAAAAAGTATAACCGCAGCAAGAATTCTCCCATGATGTTAAAAATATTCGTTTGATACAATTTTTCATTTAATGCACCAGAAAAAAAATGGAATGCGCTGTATACTTGTTTTAATTATAGGACCCTTTAATTGGAGCAATATAGCACGGAAGTTTCCAATGGCAATGAGCATGCATGCTCATTGAAATATGGTGCAATTAAATAATTGTAAATGTTATAACGGTAACTAGCAGACATGGCATTTATTCAGGTGTTCCACAACGAGTAATAATAGGAACGGATATTAAATTTCTAAGAAATTCTCAGCACTATATATATATATATATATATATATATATATATATTAATGAAACATAAAAATAAAGAAGCACTATTAACAATGTAACAAATTAACACTAATAATAAAAGTAGATAAAGATAAAACACAGAGAGTCACACTTGAAACTGCTATATTTCGAACTACTGCGAGTTCTTCAATGGCAAGAAGCTAGACAAGTGAAGGTGATAAAAGTAAATATTGAGTATCGAAGGTAACGTTATGCATGGAAACAGATGAAACTAGATATGAGAGTGTGGGAAGAAAAAACTAATATGTAAACGTCCTAAATGTAAAACCTGTGCACTAATTATGCCGTGCAAATCATTCCATAGCCCTAATTTATCCAAGGAATTCAACATTTCTTCATTTGCTACCTGTTCTTCCAAGAACGTCGTATATATGTTATCTTGTAAGCTTTGCAAAGCATTTTATATTGGTTTAACTTCTACTGTTGTTTCGCTACGTATGAACAATCATAGACGTTCTGTTAAAACCAAGTCTCCCTTGCCGGTTGCCCAACATGCCTTCTCACTGTAAGGATTTTGATGATGCTTTTAGTCTAACTCTTATTGATGCTTTACCTACACAATGCTGTGAAAGTTTACTCCGAGATAGAGAAATGGCAGCTATATTTTTACATAAAGCGCGTATACCACCTGGTTTAAATCTTACATATTAGTTTTTTTCTTCCCACACTCTCATATCTAGTTTCATCTGTTTCCATGCATAACGTTACCTTCGATACTCAATATTTACTTTTATCACCTTCACTTGTCTTCTTGCCATAGAAGAACTCGCAGTAGTTCGAAATATAGCAGTTTCAAGTGTGACTCTTTCTCTGTGTTTTATCTTTATCTACTTTTATTATTAGTGTTAATTTGTTACATTGTTAATAGTGTTTCTTTATTTTTATGTTTCATTAATATTATATATATATATATATGCAATTTCTGCACAATATACAAATTGCATTGAATTTCAAGTTGCTAAAATCAGCAATTTGTTCTTTAAGACCCGGCATAAATTTAATTGCATAAAGCTGTTAGCGACCAACAAATTAAAACAGCTTTAACCTATGAGCAAACGCCTTCATCAGCGATAATGACTATGAGGTGGCTTTAAGTATGGTCTATTTTACTGCAGTAAGCTGATGCGAAGTATTCCATTCCTCCAGGAAGGCTTTCCAGAGATCGTCTACAGTTCGCAGTCTTATACTTTCAAGACTTCTTTTTAATAATCCCAATGCACAAAAATGCATTGATGTTTTAACAGGGATGTCGCTGCAAGGGATGGAATCCATTTCCGTTTCATTCAAAATAAAAGGTTGGTTAAAGCAGACGCATGGCTTGAAGTCTAGTTAATAAAAGTGTTTCATAGTTGCAACCAATTCCGGCGGGATGCCGTTATGCTGATCACATGTCCCCCCTGCAATACTGCACTCTATCAATGAAGTCGTAAGACGGAGGTAGAGGCCGCTGCAGGTCAAGGTTCACCCTGGACAACAGCGTGTGGCTGGTCGTAGATTTGCCTGTTTCTTGCTCTCCACATACGAGATGCCTTTCTTGGAGAAGTAAAACCATGCTTGATAATTTCGGAATACATTTGCTATGTACTGGACACACTCCTGAAGTTGCATTCTCTTCCGTAGGTTTAAATGCGGCGTTACTGTGAATTTCTAAACTTGTTACCATAAATCGAAAACGTCCCTTTGCATGTAAAATATTGTAATACAACAAATTACAGAATAAATAAGAAGTTTTGGTTAAGAGCTTGAAATGGATGTAAATTGTAAATGTATAATAAACAATTATTTTAGAAGAAATTTCGGAAACAACATTTTTTTAGAATCCGAGAGAAACCTGTGGTATTTTGACAGAACATTGACATAATGGAAAGTGTTAGAACTGCCGCATGTATTTCCAAAATGGTTACATAACGAAGTATTTACATGTTTCCTAAAACTCTACACAATACCATTTCTTCTTTGAATGAAATGGTGAAATATAACCACAATTAGCAGTTTCAATATAAATGTCACAAAAGTTGGTAAAAACCAGTGTATAAATCATTTCGGAGAGATTTTATGTGCGCGTCCATTTGTTTTTATCAACCTCAGATATCAACATCCAATTTAAGAAATATTAGTTTTCTATCCATGATATATGGTTTGCCTTTAACTTCTATTTGGCGTTATCCTTCCATTTTTCAGGATTTTCCTTTCTCTTCTAAATCCTACCTCCATGCTATATTTAATAACTGAAGTTTCTGCTGGCATCGGTGTTCCATATCAGTTAGTAGAAAAGCTTGATCAGTTAATAGTTAGGAACTGATTGTTTAATAGTACAGCTAGCACCTTCTAGTAAAGAATAATCAAATGATTTAGCAAAATTAATTTCCCGGGCGAAATAAAAACTGTTTGTTTTCATTCTTGTTTACAATAATCACCAATCAAATGAGTTCCCATATAACAGAAAATTTGTTAAGTGGTGGGGTCGGTAACTTTAACTTAAGAGAGATAACTCATATGTCATGATAACTATTTTTCTTCCCTCGGGAAAAAGTGACAACACGAAAAATCTAAGATATATGATTGAAAGTGTTTGGAATATAATTTCGAATGAAGCACCAGATGGCGATTATGAGCAGAAAGTTGTATGTCTCATTCGGCCCAAAAGTTCAGTTGGTGAGCGACAGAAGGGAAAATGATTTTGGAACATTTGGACAAATGTATTGACCTTAAAGGAAATAATGTAAATTAAAAATAATGTAAACTCGCTTCTTCATTAACAGGCCGATAACTTTCGGTATTTACCACTGAATAAGATACACAAATATTTAAAAGATTTACTGTCTCTCAATATTGTGCTCTTATTCATCCAATTAGAGCTGTCTAATGAAATTGGGTACATAAATTCGAATCAGTAAAGTTCACTGTGTAAAAATCTTCACACACACACACATGGTCATCTCATTTTTTTTCTTCAAGGTGTGGTTTACGAGCATGTCGTACCTGTAGACACAAATATAACTAGACAATACTACACATAAGCCCCGAAAACTTTGCAATGCTATGTCACACGTAAAAGGCCACTTTGCATGTAACAAGTTGGATGCTACACCATCATAATGCACGGCCAAACATCGAAAAGGTTGTTTCTGAATATCTTACAAAAATAAATGTGAAATATGCTATCGCCCTCCCTATAGTCAGATTTAGCCCCGTGTGTCTTTTTTCGTTTCCCCAAATTAAATAACGAAGGCTGCGGAGCGATTCTGAAGGATATGTCAAAATGGTTTCCAGGCTGGCAGAAGACGCTGGGACAGGTTCGTTGGATGCAAAGGGGACTTCTTTGAGAATAATCATAAAAGTATGAGAAAGTATAATGTAAAATAAGTATGACAGTTCTGTTGTTTCAGTAACTCAAAGTACAACCAAACGGAACGTTTGCTAATGCTCAACTGTGAGTGAAGTCATAACTTTAATAAAACTCCTCTCTTCGTAGACAGTGGTTTAATTCCATACAGAGACACTCGCCTGCAATAACCTGGATAGACAACCACACTGAACTGCGTATATTTTAATCTACCTGTACACTTAGGCTATCCCTGGCTTCGCCCTGCTATTTAGGCAAATTTTCTGCCTTTCCTTCGTTCGTATGACAGACTGTGGAACGAAGAAGTAACAGTAGATCGATTGTGATTCACATAGTATAAGCCAGGCACATTTTATATTCATCCCTGAAGTTCGAACTGTCAATAAGGAGACGTATGTTGCCTTTTCATGATACAGTACAACCATAAATGCCTCATTTATGGCAGGAAAGCTTTGGGTTCATAACAAACATGTACCCAGCATACCGGTTGCTCCAGATGGACGAATTCCCCGCCAAACATAACATACCTGTTCTTTCTCATCCCCCGTATTCTCCAGATCTGGCTCCAGATTTTTATGGCATTTCTGCAAGTCAGAAACTTGCTCAAAGGGCTGCGGTTCGCTTCGGCCGAAGAGATGAACAGCTATGCAATACGTGCTATGCGAAAAGTGACCTAAAAGGAACTGTAGACCGTTTCATTGCTGGCGCGTGTTACTGCTTTGATCACGTTGAACATCCTATTTTCCCTGTAATAAAAGTTTCTACACATGTTCAGTTTCTTTTTGACTCCACTGGCATGGGTGAGTCACTAAACTCTTTGGAAGAGTGAAGCATTTGGCTCTCCAGCAGTTGTTGGAAACCCTAATTGTTTCTTTGTGTAAGCATCACTACATACAGCTTCCTATAGGATACATGTTTTCAATTGGTTCTTCAATTCAGCAGCAGTTGGTCAATCTTTTTTGCATGCCATCAATTTGTGGGCATTTCACATTGTTGTTTCACTTCATCTTCAATGCATCCAGATTCTGCGATTAAGTGTTTTTAAGACAGTTCTTTTTGGGCGAATTAACGACTGCAGTGGGCTTTGAGATATAACGCCATGTGCTTGTACATTCTGGAAACTTCCAGATAGATTGGATAACAGGGGTTTAATGGAGTTTAAATTATCTCCAGCACTCCAGCCTATAAGGCTAATTGTGCTATCCCATTAGAAAGGATGCATTGTTTCCCAAAATCTGTTCCTTGTACAAGTGGAAGTATTTTGGTTCCAATGTTGGCATTCTTTTCCAGGTCTTCCAGGTTATAAAGAGAACAACTCTCTTTCTATCCAGGACTGGGCACTCAAACAGGATATGAGAGGCGAATACCTCATCCTGTTTACACATTCTACAAATGGGTTCATCTTCATAGAGACCCACTTTTCGTAAATGTTTCCTGAAGTGACCATGTTCACTAATTAACGCATTTACTTTACTTATTCCTCTTCTGTTCAATTTTAGAAGAGACGTGGAAAGAGCTTAGCTAGGATCCAGGACCAATTTTCTACCTTCGTTTTTGTCCAGGATAGGTTTGTCACCTTAGTTGGTGTTTATCCTCAGTCCATGTTTTAACCGTGGCTAAAACTGCGGGTTCAGGCCCAAAAAAGGGTCTATCAGCACTCTGCCAACTAATCTGCTTTTTCATTTCCATAAATGTCCAGATACCCGAGCACTCATCCCAGTTGCGAGATGCCAGGGCAGACAGGGCATTTAGAGACATTCCCATACCAGTTTAGATTTCACCTGGTCGGAGGAAAGTGCTTTTAAGACACTTAGACTATCTCAGAAGTTCAGAAATTGTTTGCCATGGTAACCCTTCTCCAGTTCTCTAAAAGCACGGTTGGGAATAGCAAACGCTTCTCTCCGAAAAACTGTGCAACTTTTACCAAGGTCTATACTAAAGTTATACCATAGAGATAGGTCATATATGTCTGCACCCGACTGTATCCTCATGCGGGATCCGTCGAAAAGAAAACTTCCAGATGATGGTATCAATTATTATTCTTAGCACTAGAATTTTACCGCTATTTTCTATTATATTAGGAATTTTACTGAAAAATAAAGAACCAAGAACCATATATACGTAAGCCATATACAATGTTCAGCAAAGAATGAACATTCATTCAATATCGCAGTGTACTACATAGTAAATCTAATGTTGGAACGGTTCAGATGGCATGACATCAAAAACATCTAAGCCATTTCTTACTTAATTCGTCCGACATGGTAGTACGTGCCCTTCTGGAAATTCGCAAGATACAACTAGAAAAAGAAGTTGCAAAAACAACTGCAAGGGACTCGAAAATGTAAACAAAGACAGGGAGTTTCGGGAGAGCAAAACATGGGACCTGGTCCTCTTAAACAAACAGTTACCCGCATCAGTCCACTAACTCAACTGGGTTCGATCGAGCGCCAACTCCCTCTGCTGCTTGCAACACCAAGAGATATGCGAATATAAGATTCGGAGCATAAATCCACGAAAACTTTGGCTATACTGCAGATCTCAGCAAAACAGCCTGAAATGTTATTCTTTTAAGGCAATTAAAGTCTAAGTGGTGAGATGCAGGGAGTAACTGCGTTTATGAATTAATGTAGCTGAAGATAAATAAAAATTATAACATTAGAAAAAAATAAACACAAATATTGAATGTACAAATGCATGAATATGTTAAATAAAACCCAGTAAGTTCTAGTCAAATATATTACTGCTAAATTATCAACTTCTTTATTGCATTCAGTGTTGAACTTCCCAGTTAACAGTTTAATAAATTGCTTGAAAATAATCGTTAATTCAGGAGTAAGTAACATATTAAAGTTGATTAATTACTTAATTACTTGTGTAATAATTTATTATAGCTAAAATAGCACTGCAGAAACTTTGTTATTATTGCTGAGATATTTAACTAGTAAACATTTTAAGAACATAATATGGAATTATGAGGCCAGAACCGTTGCACTTATTATATTAATAAAAGAAAGACGAAATAAAGTTGTTAATGCATTTAGCAGGTATTCAAAATATGCCTAGTGTAGGATTCCTGCAGATTTAAATATAGATTGAATTACATTTTCCCCGATTTACAATCACAATATCTTTAATTCAAATAATGAATATGTACGAATGCCTGAAATCAAAAAGCTTATAGGTATTGGGGATAAATTATTGCAAGGTAAAACTGTATCCAGCTATCTCTGGAAGTTTTAATAACATTTGTAAAGTGATTCTTTAATATAACATCTATTGGCCAAAAAGTTTATTCCATGTTTGTTTTTTAAAATTCCGATGAAATTAGGGATTTATTTAGGACAAGATATAAACATTAAAACATTAATGCATAGAAATCAAATTAAGTATTATAACAAGAACTGAGGATGCATTTTAATTGGATGATTTGAAATTAAACCAGATCAGTAAAATATTTAATTTTGAAACTCAACTGAAAAAATCAAGATGAAGTATGAAACCTTTTTGAGTAAAAGACACATAAAATCTAAAAAAGTAATAAATAACACAATTATAGACAAGTATATAGCTTCAATTATTTGGGCTACAATATCTCCTTCCTATAATTTTTTGATATAGATAATAAAATAATAAGCTGTATGGACCCTGAAAATAACTTTAAGTAAAGAAAAAAAAAAAAAAAAGAAAGATACTCAGTTGAATTTTTATAAATTAATTGCGGTTTCCTCTCTATATTCATAATCATAAAATAGGTGATTTAAGGATATCTGATAAGAGATTTCTTAAATATTTTAAAACATGTCAAAGAAGAAATGAAGTAACTAAACAAGATCTTTAAATATTTTTAGAAAAATAACATCCTGCGGATTGATAACTTGGCAAACTGCCAAGTTGATGGGAAATGCAGGTGCTCAAACACATTCACCAGACTGTCTTATAAGACACATGTAGCTTCATTGCTTCAGAACTACACTTAGATTTTGTCTTTCACTGTATGTAAAGATATCTAAAAGAATGAATAACTCTCAATGACTTATGTTTGTCATTTCACATTAATTTCCCAATCACATTAGTTATTAATGTTCAACAAAGCAGATTCTCTTGGCATTGTTATGTAATTGAAGTTTACACAATAAATATTTACATTAATGACCATCACAGAATAAGCATTATTTTTCTGTTCCGTGCCAGAAAACAAACATAAGTCAGTAATTGAATCCCAAACCTTCACAGCTAAAGCTTAGAGGTGCACAGTGCAACACGATTCCGTATATGCCGAGAGGCACACAGAAATCCATTCTGTAGAAATCGATACGACATAGGGGACAGTTTTTGCAGGATAGTCAGTAAAACGCCGGGATTGTATAACTTCCCCATCTGAAGGATAAGAACACGCACTCAGTATATACGATACATTATCCCTGATAGTACAAGAAGAAGAATGCAATTAACTGGAAAGCACTCACAGATTGGTGGACTAATGATAACATAAAAAATTAGACATAGCTTAAAACACTGAACATGCCAAAGCAAGTTTCCCACTGCAGAGTTAAGAACAATCAATATCCCAGTTAGGGAAGAATTTGAGTTGTTACAATTAGTGTGATGAACGATTAACTAAAAACACACTGGTTTACTTAAAGTGCAATGATATTTCCATTGTGAAATTCACAAAACAGAAAACATTTTAAACAGAATTTATGTCACCTGACCGTTATACATTTGCATTGGGTTTTGGGAATAGACAATTTCAGAAAAAATACTTGGGAATTATTTGCAATTCGTATACACAGGCATAAAATACATGCCTTTTACAAAGAATGTATAAGTTACTAAATAAATACATAGTTATTGGCAATTTTGTTAATCGCTGTCTTCTGTCATTTAACTAGATGTATTCTGAAGCAACGGAAATTAATTGCTTTAAGCTCGATGGATTATGTTTCAAGCCAATGCAATAATGAAATGTGATCAGATCAGCTATAAAAACTAAGTATACGATCGTCCAAGCTTCGAAAGAAAATCATTACAAGAGAATCCAGAAAAACAGGCATGCAACCCAAATCACGTACAAAAAGTTATTTTCGGGTTGCATCCACCGCTAAATTGCATAGATTTTTGTCAATAACAATAATCACAATATTAGTTTTATTTCATAAGTACCCATTTTTGTTTACATGCTGGTCGAATTATGCTTATTCAGTTACACATTTCTGTCATATTTTAATGGAATTTTAATTCACTCACAACAATTCTAATTCTACAATTCTTATAATTACTGTCCTGAATTTTCATTAAGTTCCTCTACGTATGACAATTATTGCTGTTGACCTTTATTATTTTTTCAATATTTCATTACAGTTTACTACAGCAAAATGAACTTCATTAATGTTTAGTAGTAAGAGCGCATTTATCACAATGTCACCAACACAATACAAAACAATTTCAATAGGTGAATACAGTACGTTTTTTTTATAATACACTTGGTATGTTTAATTTAGCATAAGATATTACATTAGATATTGCACACAAAGGTATATCATATGTAAAAATATGGCATCAGAAACTGACCTGTTTCCTTAGTATAACTAGCACTTTATTTTCCAGCAGCTTTATCTTTATTTCACAATTTAGTTTTTTACATCATTATTATACAGATTTATTTAAACCTAAACTAAATATACAATAAAAATTTAATATAACTAAACTACATTATACTTTCCCATACATGCTGGGTGCCAGCACTAACTTGCAACTGATAACCAGCTGTTAAACAAAACATAATTTACAAAACAGCACTATTGTTTATATTCTAAACAAAATTAAACTGCTCCACCGATTTCCGGCGAACGTGTGTATTAGCCTCCAATACCAACTTAAGTTTATTTCATCTACATATATCACCAATAAGTTACCTAAAATTAATCCAAATCTTGTTAATTATATTTATAACAACTTTATCCATATACTATACAAATATACTTTAAAAATAACTTATCCTGTAATATACAGTAGTAGTAGTAGTAGTAGTAGTAGTAGTAGTAGTAGTAGTAGTAGTAGTAGTAGTAGTAGTAGTAGTAGTAGTAGTAGTAGTAGTAGTAGTAGTAGTAGTAGTAGTAGTAGTAGTAGTAGTAGTAGTAGTAGTAGTAGTAGTAGTAGTAGTAGTAGTAGTAGTAGTAGTAGTAGTAGTAGTAGTAGTAGTAGTAGTAGTAGTAGTAGTAGTAGTAGTAGTAGTAGTAGTAGTAGTAGTAGTAGTAGTAGTAGTAGTAGTAGTAGTAGTAGTAGTAGTAGTAGTAGTAGTAGTAGTAGTAGTAGTAGTAGTAGTAGTAGTAGTAGTAGTAGTAGTAGTAGTAGTAGTAGTAGTAGTAGTAGTAGTAGTAGTAGTAGTAGTAGTAGTAGTAGTAGTAGTAGTAGTAGTAGTAGTAGTAGTAGTAGTAGTAGTAGTAGTAGTAGTAGTAGTAGTAGTAGTAGTAGTAGTAGTAGTAGTAGTAGTAGTAGTAGTAGTAGTAGTAGTAGTAGTAGTAGTAGTAGTAGTAGTAGTAGTAGTAGTAGTAGTAGTAGTAGTAGTAGTAGTAGTAGTAGTAGTAGTAGTAGTAGTAGTAGTAGTAGTAGTAGTAGTAGTAGTAGTAGTAGTAGTAGTAGTAGTAGTAGTAGTAGTAGTAGTAGTAGTAGTAGTAGTAGTAGTAGTAGTAGTAGTAGTAGTAGTAGTAGTAGTAGTAGTAGTAGTAGTAGTAGTAGTAGTAGTAGTAGTAGTAGTAGTAGTAGTAGTAGTAGTAGTAGTAGTAGTAGTAGTAGTAGTAGTAGTAGTAGTAGTAGTAGTAGTAGTAGTAGTAGTAGTAGTAGTAGTAGTAGTAGTAGTAGTAGTAGTAGTAGTAGTAGTAGTAGTAGTAGTAGTAGTAGTAGTAGTAGTAGTAGTAGTAGTAGTAGTAGTAGTAGTAGTAGTAGTAGTAGTAGTAGTAGTAGTAGTAGTAGTAGTAGTAGTAGTAGTAGTAGTAGTAGTAGTAGTAGTAGTAGTAGTAGTAGTAGTAGTAGTAGTAGTAGTAGTAGTAGTAGTAGTAGTAGTAGTAGTAGTAGTAGTAGTAGTAGTAGTAGTAGTAGTAGTAGTAGTAGTAGTAGTAGTAGTAGTAGTAGTAGTAGTAGTAGTAGTAGTAGTAGTAGTAGTAGTAGTAGTAGTAGTAGTAGTAGTAGTAGTAGTAGTAGTAGTAGTAGTAGTAGTAGTAGTAGTAGTAGTAGTAGTAGTAGTAGTAGTAGTAGTAGTAGTAGTAGTAGTAGTAGTAGTAGTAGTAGTAGTAGTAGTAGTAGTAGTAGTAGTAGTAGTAGTAGTAGTAGTAGTAGTAGTAGTAGTAGTAGTAGTAGTAGTAGTAGTAGTAGTAGTAGTAGTAGTAGTAGTAGTAGTAGTAGTAGTAGTAGTAGTAGTAGTAGTAGTAGTAGTAGTAGTAGTAGTAGTAGTAGTAGTAGTAGTAGTAGTAGTAGTAGTAGTAGTAGTAGTAGTAGTAGTAGTAGTAGTAGTAGTAGTAGTAGTAGTAGTAGTAGTAGTAGTAGTAGTAGTAGTAGTAGTAGTAGTAGTAGTAGTAGTAGTAGTAGTAGTAGTAGTAGTAGTAGTAGTAGTAGTAGTAGTAGTAGTAGTAGTAGTAGTAGTAGTAGTAGTAGTAGTAGTAGTAGTAGTAGTAGTAGTAGTAGTAGTAGTAGTAGTAGTAGTAGTAGTAGTAGTAGTAGTAGTAGTAGTAGTAGTAGTAGTAGTAGTAGTAGTAGTAGTAGTAGTAGTAGTAGTAGTAGTAGTAGTAGTAGTAGTAGTAGTAGTAGTAGTAGTAGTAGTAGTAGTAGTAGTAGTAGTAGTAGTAGTAGTAGTAGTAGTAGTAGTAGTAGTAGTAGTAGTAGTAGTAGTAGTAGTAGTAGTAGTAGTAGTAGTAGTAGTAGTAGTAGTAGTAGTAGTAGTAGTAGTAGTAGTAGTAGTAGTAGTAGTAGTAGTAGTAGTAGTAGTAGTAGTAGTAGTAGTAGTAGTAGTAGTAGTAGTAGTAGTAGTAGTAGTAGTAGTAGTAGTAGTAGTAGTAGTAGTAGTAGTAGTAGTAGTAGTAGTAGTAGTAGTAGTAGTAGTAGTAGTAGTAGTAGTAGTAGTAGTAGTAGTAGTAGTAGTAGTAGTAGTAGTAGTAGTAGTAGTAGTAGTAGTAGTAGTAGTAGTAGTAGTAGTAGTAGTAGTAGTAGTAGTAGTAGTAGTAGTAGTAGTAGTAGTAGTAGTAGTAGTAGTAGTAGTAGTAGTAGTAGTAGTAGTAGTAGTAGTAGTAGTAGTAGTAGTAGTAGTAGTAGTAGTAGTAGTAGTAGTAGTAGTAGTAGTAGTAGTAGTAGTAGTAGTAGTAGTAGTAGTAGTAGTAGTAGTAGTAGTAGTAGTAGTAGTAGTAGTAGTAGTAGTAGTAGTAGTAGTAGTAGTAGTAGTAGTAGTAGTAGTAGTAGTAGTAGTAGTAGTAGTAGTAGTAGTAGTAGTAGTAGTAGTAGTAGTAGTAGTAGTAGTAGTAGTAGTAGTAGTAGTAGTAGTAGTAGTAGTAGTAGTAGTAGTAGTAGTAGTAGTAGTAGTAGTAGTAGTAGTAGTAGTAGTAGTAGTAGTAGTAGTAGTAGTAGTAGTAGTAGTAGTAGTAGTAGTAGTAGTAGTAGTAGTAGTAGTAGTAGTAGTAGTAGTAGTAGTAGTAGTAGTAGTAGTAGTAGTAGTAGTAGTAGTAGTAGTAGTAGTAGTAGTAGTAGTAGTAGTAGTAGTAGTAGTAGTAGTAGTAGTAGTAGTAGTAGTAGTAGTAGTAGTAGTAGTAGTAGTAGTAGTAGTAGTAGTAGTAGTAGTAGTAGTAGTAGTAGTAGTAGTAGTAGTAGTAGTAGTAGTAGTAGTAGTAGTAGTAGTAGTAGTAGTAGTAGTAGTAGTAGTAGTAGTAGTAGTAGTAGTAGTAGTAGTAGTAGTAGTAGTAGTAGTAGTAGTAGTAGTAGTAGTAGTAGTAGTAGTAGTAGTAGTAGTAGTAGTAGTAGTAGTAGTAGTAGTAGTAGTAGTAGTAGTAGTAGTAGTAGTAGTAGTAGTAGTAGTAGTAGTAGTAGTAGTAGTAGTAGTAGTAGTAGTAGTAGTAGTAGTAGTAGTAGTAGTAGTAGTAGTAGTAGTAGTAGTAGTAGTAGTAGTAGTAGTAGTAGTAGTAGTAGTAGTAGTAGTAGTAGTAGTAGTAGTAGTAGTAGTAGTAGTAGTAGTAGTAGTAGTAGTAGTAGTAGTAGTAGTAGTAGTAGTAGTAGTAGTAGTAGTAGTAGTAGTAGTAGTAGTAGTAGTAGTAGTAGTAGTAGTAGTAGTAGTAGTAGTAGTAGTAGTAGTAGTAGTAGTAGTAGTAGTAGTAGTAGTAGTAGTAGTAGTAGTAGTAGTAGTAGTAGTAGTAGTAGTAGTAGTAGTAGTAGTAGTAGTAGTAGTAGTAGTAGTAGTAGTAGTAGTAGTAGTAGTAGTAGTAGTAGTAGTAGTAGTAGTAGTAGTAGTAGTAGTAGTAGTAGTAGTAGTAGTAGTAGTAGTAGTAGTAGTAGTAGTAGTAGTAGTAGTAGTAGTAGTAGTAGTAGTAGTAGTAGTAGTAGTAGTAGTAGTAGTAGTAGTAGTAGTAGTAGTAGTAGTAGTAGTAGTAGTAGTAGTAGTAGTAGTAGTAGTAGTAGTAGTAGTAGTAGTAGTAGTAGTAGTAGTAGTAGTAGTAGTAGTAGTAGTAGTAGTAGTAGTAGTAGTAGTAGTAGTAGTAGTAGTAGTAGTAGTAGTAGTAGTAGTAGTAGTAGTAGTAGTAGTAGTAGTAGTAGTAGTAGTAGTAGTAGTAGTAGTAGTAGTAGTAGTAGTAGTAGTAGTAGTAGTAGTAGTAGTAGTAGTAGTAGTAGTAGTAGTAGTAGTAGTAGTAGTAGTAGTAGTAGTAGTAGTAGTAGTAGTAGTAGTAGTAGTAGTAGTAGTAGTAGTAGTAGTAGTAGTAGTAGTAGTAGTAGTAGTAGTAGTAGTAGTAGTAGTAGTAGTAGTAGTAGTAGTAGTAGTAGTAGTAGTAGTAGTAGTAGTAGTAGTAGTAGTAGTAGTAGTAGTAGTAGTAGTAGTAGTAGTAGTAGTAGTAGTAGTAGTAGTAGTAGTAGTAGTAGTAGTAGTAGTAGTAGTAGTAGTAGTAGTAGTAGTAGTAGTAGTAGTAGTAGTAGTAGTAGTAGTAGTAGTAGTAGTAGTAGTAGTAGTAGTAGTAGTAGTAGTAGTAGTAGTAGTAGTAGTAGTAGTAGTAGTAGTAGTAGTAGTAGTAGTAGTAGTAGTAGTAGTAGTAGTAGTAGTAGTAGTAGTAGTAGTAGTAGTAGTAGTAGTAGTAGTAGTAGTAGTAGTAGTAGTAGTAGTAGTAGTAGTAGTAGTAGTAGTAGTAGTAGTAGTAGTAGTAGTAGTAGTAGTAGTAGTAGTAGTAGTAGTAGTAGTAGTAGTAGTAGTAGTAGTAGTAGTAGTAGTAGTAGTAGTAGTAGTAGTAGTAGTAGTAGTAGTAGTAGTAGTAGTAGTAGTAGTGTTCCCTATGTTTTATTCCCACCTAAATTTATCTTATTAAATAAAATAAATATGCATCACCATTAATTTATTTCCTTCACTTAATTGTCCTAAATTTCACTTAGCTTTACTTTCACTTTATTTCACTTAGCTTAAATTATTAAGATATCTTATGAGTTCTCCAACATCGACTCCTCTCTCCCTTCACCTCCCATCTTCTTCTCCTCAAACTCCTCCCTTGGTGGCTGCGGTTTTTCTGCTCCTTTGTGTTGTCAACCTCGCTTTAATCTTCCTCTTCCACTCGTTCCCATCTGCCCTCATACGGCCTCTAGGTTGTATTATTGAACATTCCATTTAGTCCTCATCTTGATCTTCCTCTCCTTCCACTCCTCCTCCTCCTTTTACTTGTGTGATTTGATATGTTTTTGATTGTCATCTATAAGTAAGCTAATTGTTGGTGTATTTGTTAAATTAATGGTGTGTAACAACCGCTATAGCACTAGCACTATAAAAAACTCAAAACAAGGTGTTAGTTTCCATGAATTTAAGTCATCCAATCTCTCCCAGAATTTGGTAAACGTGCCTCGGCAGACATTACTAAGTTGACATTAATATTTGGAGAGTGATAATCTGCAGGATATTCACTACACGCATTGCACACTTCCTTTTCTTATGACGCCTTCACTTGGCCTTCGTGTGCTCTACCGTTTAATTCTGTTAAATAGTCTATTAAGGTTTCAGGTTTTTCAAACGTTATGTATTAGTGCGTACTTCTCTTTACTTACCATTTCACACAATTGCTCAACCCTACTATGCCAATAATACCTTCTTGCCCTAAATCGACATGATATAACTAACTTACCTATTCCTCATTCAATAAAGCAAAATTTGACAACTTACTAACAGACTGCTTAAGTTCTCTATCCTGATCTGCCTCACTACTCTCCTTTGCCTGTAGATCGTAGGCTGCTTTAACAACTTTGCTAACTTTGTTAAATAAGCTTCAAAGGCTGTGTGGCGACATCTGAGTTGGTATGCGATTTCGTCCCTTTACAAAAATTCAATCTGCGTTGCAAGATCCGTTACAAAAACTTGAATTGAAAATGAGACTTATTAAAAAAAATACTACACTCATCAGCAAACAGCGCGATACTCAAAATGAAACAATTTGCTCAATTAAGACAAAATACATAAAACAACAATTCTTTCAATATAATGTCACTTTTATCACTCTTTGCTACCACACATCTCTGCTAGCACTCTATAGCAAGTACTATTTTCGGAGAATTATTTAACATGTTAGCTATTACATTGGTAACTTTACATTATTACACATACATTTTCACTAAATGGAAACCTGCTAACATCCGAAATAAAATCAAGCCCCTAGAAGACGTGTAAAAAGATAATTATTTAAAGAAAAGAAAAGGTTTGAACAATAACAATAATTATACAACATATTCCTCTGCAATTTATTATATTTCATTAGCTTTAAATTGTATAATAATGTATGTGAGAAATATATGACAAACTGGCTTACTGGGCAACAAGATATATATCAAGAAGTTAATTTTATGATAAACTGAACAATAATAGCAAAATTCTGATATTTAATCAAGCTTTCACAAGTTCAGTATTCAAATTACTGACAGAAAATACATTTCAACGAAACATTAACCAGTTTAAAATATGGAGTCACTTACTTCTGAGGTGTTCCAAAATTCGTGATTTTTCAGCAATCAGGTGTTGTTCATTGGCAACTAATGGTGCCAACCGCAGAAGTTGGTGGAAGCTGTGGTAACATATTAAACCATGGACAGCGGCAAAACAGCCCGGAAAAGTTTAACTGTTTCAATTACAATACCGGCAGTGAAAGTACAAAATGTACCGGTATGGAGTTTTTTCACGTAAATTGATTAAACTACAAAGATGCATAGATCTGAAGCAAGATTGAAATCGCCTATTTTGGTAACTATAGATAATAAATGCTAACAGTATCACCTACTTACATAAAATTGCATAAGATTTGTACACCAAGGAAATACTTTCATAAAATGCCTCCAATGCGATAAACAGCGAAAACGACATAAATAGAAATTAACGGCCATTTTGAGACAATGCATGATATTGCAACGGTGTGGTAAATAATTATGAACGAATGAATTTATTTCAGCAAACAACATTACAATTAATTTTAAATTTACATAAACAAAATATCTAAAAATACCAAAACTAAGATTCTCTCATACCTTAACACCTGATTATATAAAGGAACCCCCAAAATGAATTACCATTTTCACAACTGTGTGTTTTCTCAAGCTCCTTCCTTATCCTTCTCCTCCGCTTATCCCTTACTTTTCCTAAGAATTTCCCAATATTTTTTATTTTCTCTACCTTCATATCTGACATTTCAATTGCCTCTATATCGTGTTGTAGTTTCAACCCAGATACTCCTCTCTACATTTACATTCTATTAGACAACGGAACATACTATCCACTTTCCCCGCACATAATACATCCTTCGTTAAATGTTATTCTTAATTCTTTCAGAAACAATACCAATGTACGCATCCATACAAGACCTATTCTTCCAATTTGATCACCATTATCTCCCGTCCCCAGTTGCTGTTAACTACTACTTTATATAAATTGAAACGATTTAATGGGCGGGGGATGGGAATTGGGCTGCATGGTAGCTGTGTTGTGCCACGGCTGCTGCAGACCACCAACTCTGCTTACACGAGACTCTCTCTCTAGGATTTTCCGCTGATTTCTGGCAGCTGTAAGCTAGCCAGGCTGAGTGTAGATTTGATAGAGATGCGCCGATAAATAACGCCTGGTGATTTAGTTGCTGAGGTTGATTATTCTCCTGAATATGAGTATTTAAGTCAACTCACAACTCATGTCGAATCACAGGTGAGGTAATCTTGACAAACATCTAAATTTATTGAGTTTGCCAAATGGTGCTGAATGCGAAGAGATTGTTGTTTCGACAGTATTCTTAACGCAGCCCAGTGATATTGTATCGGTATCTCATGTGGTGATTGATAGTCAAGCCTCGTTATTACCGGGGATTGGTACTTGGTACTTAAGCCGATCTCCGGACGACGGTAATCACACGTATCTGAGCCCAGAAAATTCTGAGACTGCCCGACTTTTGGGCAAAATCTATCACTTTTATAATCAATATAAAATGACGCTATCCACGGCCAGCGGTTCCCTCCAGTTTTTTGTTAACGTTGCTCATAGGTCAGTGCTTACCTCACTGAATTCCATTTCTACTAGCTGGACAAGTCAAGTCAAATGCTCCACCATTCGTCAATAAGATGAACTTAAACAGATTTTATAGGTTCCTGTCACTGATCCTTTACTCAGATACCTGCAACTTTGCCGCCGAACAAGCCTGAGGTGGGGGCACTTTTAACCCTAGTTCCATACAGAAGGGGTTAACTTGCATTGATTTTTGCCAAGTCTTACGGTGTTCGGAGAAAGACGTGAGTTTTTCCTTACCTTGTTATAATGCCACATGCCATCTCTTAAATATAAACAATTACACATTATGAACGCATTTAAACATTAGACAATGCTAACTCTACATATACGAGTTACGTCGTTAAAGTTCCTCAACTGAAAGAAAATGCACATCTTACTTGCACATAATTACACAGTAGCTGATTCTAACATTACAAATGTTAATTATTCCAATTCTCTGCAATCGACAGGGGGCCAGGGACAGCTTCTTTAATGAACTTTTATCCCCAAAGCTAAAACAAATTTCTTGCTTCTCTACCCTCTGTCCCACTTTTTTTCCAAAAATTCACCGACATTACTTACAATCGCCTTACATTCCAAATTCTTCTAGCACTTTCCTCACCTTCCCAAACCAACTCTTTCTCCTCAATACATCTCTTTGGCACATAAGAAAATTTTTAATGCATTTTATTATTTAATTTCAAACATCTATGCCAACATTTCCGCTGTTATACCTTTCCTTGCTACTCTTCCTAGTTCTGCCAAATTCACCACCCTCGGCGATCTTTTGGTACCTCTAGAACTTCTCTATACAACATTCTATGTACCACATCAATCTTTGTCCATCCCCATGACACTCCCCAAACTTCTTCTCCATATATCATCTCTGGCTCAACCACAGCCTATTATAGTCGTTCTAACCATTTCATTGACAATGTGGGAAATTTATACAAACTTATTCTAACAGCTTTCATAGCTAATTTACCTTTTGCTTGTGTACATTTAGACTGGACCTCCCACCTGCCACTACTCGTAAATCTCATCGCCAAATAATCAAATTCTTTCAATACCTCTATTGAACATTTCTTTATAAACCATCTATAGTTTTTTCTTCATTTTATTACTTTTTAAACACTATTATTTTTCGTTTTTTATCGTTAGACCTCATTGTGCACAAAATCTAGCAATTTCATTAACGACATCTTGTAATCCCATCACGGTTACTGTTCCTGTCATGAGATCATCAGCGAAAAGCAATCCTGGTACTTCTTTCTTTCCAATAGTGGAGCAGTGCCTAATGTTTTTCATGATTTTATCTAAGAATTCAACTATAAACAAATTAAATAATATCGGGCTCAATTTACATCCCTGTCTGAAACCCAATTTTAATTGTATCATCTGTGGTTCTATTACCTTCACGTCTGGCACAAAACCTACTTTCTTCATATAGTTTTTGAAGTCCTAAAATTTTTAGTACTGACTTCCTTGCGTCTCAATTTGTATGCAAATGCATCCCCATTTATTGTATAGAATGCTTTCTCAAAATTCGCAAAAAATGCATGCCCTTCCCTTTTATTTATTAAATATTTATCCACTATGTAATGAATTATCTACTGTTCTTCTTCCTTTTCTAAAATCTGCTTGAAATTCTGATAATTTATCTTCCATTTCCACCCCCTCATGTAACCTTCTTGCTTATATGTTAGTGTATATTTGACCTAAAATGGATAACAAACTAATTCCTCTGTATCTGTTCGGGTTATTTGTATCCCCTGTCCCTTTATATAGTGGAACGATGAAACTTGCTTTCCAGCTCTCAGTTATTGCCTTCCTCTCCTTAATTCTATTAGTAGCCTCGTACCTCCTTCCATTTCCCCAAATGCTTTCCAAAATTCTCCTGGAATTCCATCTAATCCTGAAGCCTTTTTTCTCTTCAATATTTTGATCTGACCTCATTCATAGAAAAATCTTTACCTAAACATTCTACCAGTTTACAATGTTATCTACATTTAATTCATAACTCAGAATATTCCCATCACGTATCACATTTATAAAGTGATTTTTGCATTCCATTGGGGCTATCTCATTATCATCATCTTCCTCTTCTTTCCTCCACCTTATTAAATACTTAAACACTTCTTACTTCTGCCTACATTACCATTGACTCCACTCTTTCTAAAGCCCCCTACATCTGTCCTTCTTTTAGTGCCTCTAAAATTACACAGTTTTTCATTTCCCCTATTTTGGATATCATATTGTCCTAGAAATTCTCTACATATTTCTGTTTCCATTTAAAACCTCTTTGATATGCTTCATTTCTATCGTTTCTTCTTACCTATGACATTCCCCTAAGCTCAATATCATTTTTAGTAGGAAGTGTCCACTACTTGTTTTCACGTCCAGGATTTTAAAATCTACCAGCATCTGATCCATTCCCTCACTGCATACCACATGGTTAATCACATTCTGTCCGTTTGTATTCGTAAATGTGACTTCTCCTTCTTGGTCTTTGCCTTTTAAACAATTGCACATAATTAAATTATTCAATTCACAGAACTCGATCAATTTTCTGCCTTCCTTATTGAGCACCTTATCTCTACTTTTCCTTACCCACTCGTCGCTTTTCACCCATACACATTCATTTTCTAAACCTATAAAGTTTATGTCATATTCACTTCTGTACTATCGTTTAGTTTTAAGTACAAATTTTCATTGTAAATCTTTGGTGACTCTGGTGGGTTATACACTATACCTAACCCTGCGCATACTTTGACTCCCTGTATCTTACATATCTTTAACCACATTACTTGCCCTTCTTCATTCACATTTACTTCCCGACACTTATTTATAAATACCCCTATATCACCAGAAACCCCCCCCCTCTGTTACTTTTCCTTATAACACGATCACCTCTATAATCATATACTGCCACTTCTACACTTTCATCTTCGTTCAATCAAGTCTCAAAAATTACTATCATGTCTCCTAACTTTAGCACTTCAAGCACCTCGCCACTTATCACTTTGGCAAATAATTAAGGAAAAACATTTCAACCGTCCATAAATATTAACACTTTGTATAAAACTTTTTGCTCAAGATAACAAAGCGTAAATTTAATTCATAATGTAAGCTCCAAGCTACAAGAGTTGACCTTAAGGGATGTCATAGCTAGTTAGAAGAAATATTTTAATATAGAACTGAAATGTTTCAGTTGTTGAATCTAGAAATGAAACGCAAGAAGGATTGCATTGCAAGACCAGATACATATGGGTGGGGTTTTCCAATATTCAGTAATAAAATAAATCGCTTTCGTAAGCGTTTTTTGACGTTAACATTGGAGCCACAGATGGAATGAAAGCATTCCATCTGTCGGCGTAATTAGACATACGAAACCCAATTTAAATGCATAGCTTTATTTTAATTAAAATTAATGTAATCACTTATCTGTGTTAGCGAAAATATTGCAAATATTGCCTTAAGGTGTTGAAAATTTTTGCATTCACACGCATTGGTCTTCTGAAATTACTGAAAATTCTTTCCTTACATTCTTCTCCAATTTCTCATCTGATTATTCATATACATTTGAATAAAATTACATGCAGTAAAATCTGGGGATAACACTGATCATAATTCTTTATAAACGCTTAAGCACTTAACATCATGTTAGGTACACTCAAACTACTACGCCAACACAAACAAAGCAAGAGCACAAGATATGAGCTACCTCCCGGAGGTAAACAAGATCTGATGAGGGCAGAGAAATATCTACAGCTCGAAATTTATTGTACCCGTCCCAATTGTTTATACAGTCCAGTACCAAGATAAATTCATTCTGGTTTTAGTATTTAGAAATGCCTATTAATGATTCTATCTTCGAACGTTTCCTCATCTGCACCGTTGTAGCAAAGTCCCTTTGAAAAATTATATTTTCTTCCAATAGCGAGTAACTGGAGAATGGTGTGAGTTTGTTGTTCCTGTATCACTGTGCAATAATGATACATTCATAAAATGCAGATCTTAATATACGCTATACATTTACCGCACCATAGCCCAATTTTTCGCAATGCAATCACAAGATCGGGATTTTATACATTTCAGTTAATGCTATTTTGTATTGATATATGTTCATATAAATAAATTCATTAAACTTGGATCAACTATATCGTCACTGGCGTTATTTGTTTAATAAAGTTATTTGGTTTATTTACGGAAGCTCTTTAATATCTCAGATCATTCAGCATCCCATTCAATTCAAGGCGTAAAGTGAACGATACATTTTACTCAGAGGCCTCTTATTTTCGACTTGGAGTCATTTAACGTGCCGTAAATCTGCAACACGGGACCCATGACTTTACTTCCCTTCCGAAGGAAGCAATGCTTAGAATTTTTACGCCCGAAAATTTTTACTGACATGACCTGGATTCAACACGCGATCTTGAATTTATGAGGAAAATATGTTGACCATTAGAAAACTAGGACTGACAGCGTTATTTGCCTCCTGCCAGATGCTATTACAATGGCATGCAAATACGAAAATTCATGAGTTTGTTTATACGTTGAAAAAATACTGTATTTTGGGGTTTATTTATATGATGTAAATAATTTAAATAATTATGTGTGAATGTTTAAAGAGTATATAAACGCAGGAGGAGCACTGTAGTTTATAGATATGACACGGTTTATAAAGCAAACACAACGGATTTTAAAGTTACGGTTACATGTACACTAAAATTATAAAAGTTCATACTGAAATTTATTTTCTGTATTTTTTCTTCTCATTGGTGACAAAACCTGTCGCAGCCATGACTCCATCATTACTTCATTAATAGAGGGCAATATCGCAGGGGGGCATGTGATCAGCTTGCTGGCACCGAGCAGGTCGCTATCATGTGACTTTCGTGATCGAAAGAACGTCACCTGTCCATCAGGCAGCTTTCCAATTGTCCTCACGAGTCTGGGTGGACCCCGTTCCAGAGATCCCTAACAGAGAAAAATTCCTAAGCAGGTGCCGGAAATCAAACCCGGTCCTTCCGGCAAGCAATCAGCAACGCTAACCACTGGACCAAAGAGGTGTTTTTTTCTGCACTGCTATAACATGCTATCAGTCTGTGAGTCTTAAAGTTAGACGGAAAATGTTGGTTTGTGAAACACTCTAGTTTTCACGGAATATGCAATTTTTGCTTTATACATACATAGTTTGCAATTTCTTTGCCAAATTTATGCACCTCAGAGAAAATCCAGGTAATGTTTGCTCATATTGGCTAACCCTGGTATTCAGGACAAGGCTGTTAATTACAAAGCTGATAATTATCATTAGAACTTAATTTCCAATACCGATAAAAATTAGTGAAGCTGGGATACATCCCTCTAAATCACTACCTTGTTACAAAAAAGAAAAGGTGGATCACAGGAAGGAATGTAACGAAATTCGATACTGGGTGGTTTTAATAAAACTCCATTTTTTATTACCGTAGAACGTGAAACAGTCGGTTTCATTTTAAAACTATTCCTTACTGAGGTGTTTAAAATACAGAGGGAAGCGAACTCGGTGCCATAATTAATGGGGTGATCAAATATTATAGATGGAACAAATTTTGTAATACCATGTTAGCTGTTGATGTGTTGTTTGGCGTAAAAGAAATTCTGTATACTGTAATAAATATAAAAGGGGGGGAAGAAGAGAAAGTAAGATTTTTTTTTTTATTTTCCCCAGCCGATGTATGTAATATATGTACGCATGCACGTGTTTTACAGCAACTGCAGATATAACTTACTGGTCATGGTGAAGGTGCGTTTAACAGATTACGATTTTTATAATCAATTGATGAAAAAAAAAATTTATCCTCAAATACATTTCTAACTTTTAACTTCAAAAGTTGTTTATGTACTTAATATCACTTTTACACCTATGACAACTTCAAAAATGTTTGCTATGTATTTTCTACTACCCATAGAAGCTGATTATTACATTTAAGAGTCTCCATGTAACAAAACCCAGTGCTAAAAACAAAATAGAAAACACTGGTGTGAACAAGTAAACGAAGATTTTTCATAACTTATTTTCTTAATGGATAAATCCAATCAACAAACTTTTGCCCTCCGAAAACATGCTCACAAAACAAACTTAAATCCAAGCCCATAGAGAAAATGAAGGGTAAAGAATCATTAGTTATTATTTATTACAAATCCGTCTTCTATTCATTGAGCTTGATCAATTTCTAAACTATGTACAAAGTAACTCTAATGAGCAAATGACAGTTTTTTGGTTTATAATTTTCACTTGTGACCACAATGTATATATCTTCTAAAAGAGAGCGCTGAATTGATTCCGGGCTTGTTACACGTAAGAAAACAAAAACTACTTTCGCCGATAGACAAACGGAGTTAGGCGACGAGCTAACTGTGGAGGGAAACAGTTTGACCGACATCATCTACTTTTCTGTTTCATAGTTTTGTTTTCTGGCGGTTTTTTCATTTATTTGTAACTGATACTTTCTTCCAATTAGTAGGTTTAACATTGTCCAGTGTGATAGCAATACAAATTATATTTATTATACTATATATAGACTAAATACAGCACATAAGCACATGATTGATCAACAAAATAATGCTGCTATAACGTAAAGACAACGCTTTTCCCTCCTGCAAATAATGTTGGTAATTTTCTAAAATTGAAAATACTTAGTGTGTGACACAAGTATGGTTCTATTATGAAGGCCACAATAATTTATTGCTATTTTATGCAGTGACTTTTTGTTTTTGAAATGTTTGAGGTTAGAACTTGTCGTTTCCAGGCCACGTTATAACAAAACAAAATGGCACATTCTATGACCCCTAGCTATTAGCGTGACATTAGATAGTAAGCTTAGGATATATATGATTCAAGAGTTACAGGGACAGTAGCATAGCGTAAAAATAGTGGGTAAATACAAGAACGGCTTAAAATGTTCTTCATACTTATTTTCAGTAAGACATCTTCATTAACACCCTGCTCTCTCTCTCTCTCTTTGTGAATGCTGTTGGTGACAGCAGTGCCTAACAGTAGCAGAACGAGAAAGCGGAGAAGGAGATGGAGGAGTTTAGAAACAATATTCACGCCTGATTTTTAGCACTGTGCTATCACAGGCACTGCATTCTGGCAGCACATGAAAGGAAATGACAAATTGGGGAAGGAATTCACTGCAATTTTATAAGGCAATTAACTCTGTTTTCTCTTATTTCCGGCTTTTCAATGACTATAGTTACAGGAATATGGCCAAATGACTTATTGATTAAATTAAGAGCCGCTGTTTATTAATTGAAGAAAGGCAACTTGGAGAGAGTAAGTTTAATAATCGGCAGTCACTGCAACAACTTAAAGGAAATAAAACGTAAATTAAAAGAACAATGGCAACACGAATGGGAAAATGCCGAGGCAGGCAGGAGAACTTTCGACTTATTTAAAATCTTTGAGAGATTAAAACTAAATTTTATAGTACCTACCAAAGGCATGATGCATTACCTTATAGGACATGGGCCTTACAAAACTTATTGGAAAAAAATTAACAGAACAGAGGACGATATATGTGCACTTTGCAAAACACAGGATAACCCAGAACATGTGTTATTTGAGTGCACATGCTATTTAGAACATGTGAGAGAAGAAAGAGAAATTTTAAGTGACCATCAGGTGGCACATATACTTAGAAACAAGGGTCTATATAAATACCTCGCGCAGGCCGCATTCAAAATAAATAACCTAGTATGGAAAGAGGTAATACCACAAGAGCAGATAATAAAATGTAATGAAAAAGCCGAGGACGAGGTAAGAAGATCAAAACGCATACGTATGCAAAGATAACCCCCAAACACAAATAACTTAACAAGAATAGAAAAAAAGCAAGATAACTTTAATTAAATCAACAGGAAGAGAATATTAGAAGGAGAAGATAAAGGTAAGGAAGAAGGGAATGGTGGAGATGAAAATACCTAAAAATATAATAGACAGGGATAATTTTGATTTACAACCTGAAGTAGAGAATATACCTATAAGAGTTTTGACACCGGGAAGAAGCTGGAAGAAGGAAGATTCCAGAAGGAGATGGAAGGGCGTGGAGATACACGGGAATGAGCCGCGGGAGCAGATGGAGGATGGAGAAGTGGTGTCCGGAGAGGAGGAGCAGAGCGCGAGAAATGGTGCAACCAGGGGACTAGCGGGATCAAACGAGATGGAAGAAAAGATGGAGAGTGATATGGTGGAAGCGAGGTGATAGTGTTCAATGAGTTCAAGTGTTGGGATAAATAAATGAAATGAGTAGGAAAGATTAATAATGATAAATTAACGTTAAGTGAAGTAAGTTGTTAAAGAGAAGGATATTATTATGGTTGACATAAATTAAGGATATTTGAAACAATTAAGTGTAATGTTTAATTTAAGAGAAATTCTGCCAAGTACTGGATACCAGTACATACCGCTGGTAACCAGTGGTTAGTAGTAGTATAGTTGTATAGTAATGAAATAAATTTAAAGGATAGAATACCAGCTATAATTCTTACTGACTCCCAATAATATTGTTAATTAGGTAGTTTTTGTGCATTTTAGAAGATTAATTTGGGAAGTAGTTTAGTAAATTTATATTTTGGTTTAATTTAATTATTTTAAATTTTTTCTTAATATTTTATTATATTATTTTAATCTAGTTATTAGGAAATTTTATAAAACAATGTATTAAGAAAATATTGAATTGTACAGTTATAATAATAAATGGAAATTTTTATATACATGCTCTGGTTTAGGAAACCAGGTACAGATTTTATTTATTTATATTTTTCAATGACTATGATCATCTTCCTTTTATATTTTTTTCCATTAGATACTAAACATATTACTATCTTGCACTACACCTATCCTCTTCTTTTAAGCTGGACATTTTCCTGAGGTACTTTCAAAAGTCAACAAAATATAGAAGTAAGAGGATGAATGAAATAAAAACGGATTTTTTAAAAAAATTATTGAAATAAAAAGAAATAGTAGGGGATATATCTCATTGGTTTCTCAGCAGAATATCCACTCTTTCTTTTGTTTATGCATCAACTTTCTTGGTGACATCTTATGAAGTCCCAAACTTTCACTGATTATGGTTTCAATAGAAAAGCCTGTTATTATTGCCAAACCGACGTTATTCCTTGATTAGATCTCAAACACAATGTCATAACGCATAACCACTAGACACTTACCAGCTGCATTGCTTAATATTACTGAGGAAAAGTGACGTGAGCGAACTGATTGTCCTAACTTTTATTGGCTTTTATAGAGCGTTTGATTCAGTATAAATAAACCACTTTCCAAACTTAGGCCACTGCATTTATCTGAGAACTCGATCCAGTGGTTTCCACTTATCTCTCCGGCCTATTGGTAATGTCCTTTGCCTTGGAGGTCAGTAGAACGTGGAGTGTTATAAAGGTCAGTACTGGTACCATTATATAAATAACTTCACTAACCACATTAAGCATTGCAGATGTAACGTACCTAAAACAAGCTCTCACCACTGGACTTGCTCATAAAACACCACAGCTAAACGTAATCAATATTTTGACTCGGTGTCAACATGGGATAAATGAATGAGTGGTGTTTAACGCTACAGAGGCACCACAGGCGATGGGCACTGATGATACATGAGATGAAATGATATATTGGGAAAGGATTTATTTTTAAGGAAGGAAGCGTTCCAGGTCTAAATTTAGGGTACCTCCCCGGCATTTGCCATTTATGAGGACTGAGGAAAACCTGGAAAAAACCTCAGTCAGGACGTTCCTGGCGGTATTCGAACCCAGATCTTCCGCTCACGAGTCAGTGACTTAACGACCTCGGCCACCCGTGGCGGTCCATGGGATAAACAAAACGACCTTGTCATAAGGTCAGGAAAAGCATAGGGTGTCATTACGGGTTATTAAATCGATTATTACAGAAAATTAATGAAACAATACTAATTTTTTCAATTTGAAAAAAAATGTATCAACATTAATTATGCTACACTTCGATTACTGCGGCATTCTGTTAACTAACAAAGATATCTACGTAAATCAAATCATATCAGATTTCCAATTGTTGTCCTCGTATCACTCCTCACTGCTTATCTTCTTAACACAATTTAAAACCTTATTGAAACAATTCCATTTTCTGTACCCTTACACCAAACCTCTTCAGAGTTGTCGTCTCTGGAACACTCTTGCCGTTTCATATGAAGGACTACCGGTCAAATCGCATTACTCAATGATTATTTATTTGAACAACAAGTCTAAGCCTCAACTTGTTAATACAATTACCTGCAATGTATAATATATCTCTAATTCCACGTGATTGTCCCTGATGAAGTTGAAGAGAGCACCTCAGGATCTTAACTTCGCCAGGGTGTATTTCTTTTTCTTTTTATTAACGCAATAAACATTCTTCTGAGAGCACACACTGTGTGGCTGACTTGCAAAACTTTGCAGGTTCGCAAGCTTGTTCCATAACTAAACTCCCCAGCCTATTTGATACGGAGAAGTTTACCTCCAAATACGTTCATGAATTAATGTCGGTGTTATATCTTTCTTGCGCAGACATTTCATAACACTGGAAACCCATATTTCTTCATTTCTTGAAATCTTCTTAGAAACTTTTTCAACTTATATAACTTGTAAGCTCTGAAAACAGAAAAATGAAAATTCTCAGCATATTAGGCAGAAAATAACAAATAACTTTGTTATGAATATTACACTCAATTGCTTATAAAGTTAGAGACAATAAATAATGCTTAACTCACGTCATTTAAATACATGGGCTGTAAATAAAGTAGTTCCCACACTTTCGGAAGGGAAATATGTACTGAATATTGGTCTGGAACGGTCTGAATATTGGTGATTCGAACCAGTGCAGCGTTGTGCCGTGCCGAAGGCAGTCGGTAAAGAAAGTCGTTGCGATATTAAATTGACTATGTGAGGTTGTCTAAAGTATGTTTACGAAACTGGAAATGTGTGCAAATGTCCTGTAGCAAAAATGCACGGAATGCCATGATAGGTTGCAGGCAAATGTGCACTATCGAATCGGAAGGTTGCATCGCAAAAGTCAGTAACAGGCACAATTACTCACTTTTGACCAGATGGCATTCGAACTTTTTCCTCGGATCAAAGAGGCACCAAGTCTCCAGATGTTTCCTCCTTTCTTTGAGCCTTAGGGAACACCGACATCAACACCCTCACCAATAGCACACATCTGCTAATTTGGGAAGCAAGCGGGGGACCATATCGAAGATATGTATGGTGATTGTCACAGTAAGTTCAATAACTTGTCTGTAATAACTACATTTTCACTACTTTATTTATAACCAGCATATTCTCTTCATAGCATTCCAAAGAAGAAATAGAAGAAGAGGAAAATGTAAACTGACTTCCAAAAATAAATGGAGAAAGGCAAAAAGAAGTTTAAACCGAACTATAATTCTCTTTGTCAGGTTCATGTGCAGATATCAATAATATAATTCTTTGGAATTTGCTGTATCTCTTACATAACATGCATGTAACCAGCTCTAGGTCTAGTGATCAGAGCTCAAAACATACATTTCTAAAGTTATGAGGTCAATTCCTAGATCTGTCATGGGAGACTTTTTCCTTCCAAAACGACCATTATATATTTAATTTAGGTACCTTGTAGCTGCCCATAGCTTCACCCCGAATTTGTATGTTTACTATGCGTGATATTTGTTTGGTTTGTGTATATATTATTACGGTTGTAATAGCATTTTTAATATAATTAGTGATACAATATCTCACTACAGTTGTATAATGAAAGGCAATCAATGTAAATAATAGTGTAATTATTCTTTCAGCTTATTTGCTATGTAAGGAAGAAGAAAGTTTTTTTTTTCTGGTGAACTTTACCTAGGCAGTCATCCTGCGAAAACAAGGTCATAAAAATCATAACAATGGAAAAGGGATAGTCTTCCAGAGACCGGACAAAAGGATTCTTTAAGGCTTTTCTTCTTGCCATGCCAATAAAACGCTTCGTGGTAATTGTAACTGACCGCTGGCAGAGAACACTGATCTGTGTAGGTGTCGGCTCTTTAAACTTTGAAAGGTAAGTAAGTCTGACTCGTATTTCGAATATAGGAATCTGGCGAATAAAATGTTAGAAAAATATTTTGGAGAAATCCAACAGCTAATAGTCTCATGAAAACAGCGCCAAATCTAGCATGGGTAGCGGCCAAAGAATCTAGATTTGTATTCCATATTGAAAGGAGCCTTTGTGCCGTTATTAGTAATCAAGTAGTCAAGATTCAACTTTCAAGTTTCGAGTTCGGGCGATCTACGCCACCGCTCAGAAAAGTGCTACGTTATTCACTGTATAAAGTTAAAGGCAAAAAGATATAGTTAAAGTACCTGCTAGTCAAGCATTATTCGCCGATAAATTCACCGCAACTTCAGCTAAAGCCGACAAATATTCGATCAGAACTGCAAAGAAGTCAACGCGGTTTTACTTAACAAGATTTAAGGTCGTGTCATTGATATTGCTCGAGACCATCGTTTTTGCATCGGCAGCTTAAGCGACAAGGTTCACCATCGATCTGCGATGAAGTGTTGGCGAAAGTTCTTACGTAATATCGACAAACTTTGGTGATTAATGAGGGTCACTCCTAATCAATCTAATTAATCACATGTGTACCACAAACTTTTGGCGCCCAACTTGGGGCCATCCTAATACAGCCCGATTCCTGTCCTATCGCTCAACATACCTCCTCAACCTATAGGCTTAAGGACTTTTTGATGTACACCTTTGAAAAAAAAAAAAAAAAAACCAGACTGAAACTTGTCCGGTTCGGAAGCATTCGCTGACGCTGGGTTCTCAGTGCCGCCTTCAGTTCATGTTCAAGTTCTTCCATAAACGGAGAGTTTTTTTTTAAAACAAAGGATTTCGGAAAGTTACTGCACTTAGACTACGGATAGAGATTAAGTTGAAAGTCCAAACTACACAGGATCTTGACGCAAGTTGGCATAATGGATTTTTCATACGTACGTGACTGTTGTTTTTTAATTTGTTCCATTATTGCATAACGTTTAACTGTGTAGTTCAATTATCAGTTGATAAAGCTATTGAAAGCGATATGTGTAGTGTTTAGACGTTCAATTTAGTTTAAAATTATCATCCTTTCAAATGAGAGAAGTATTTTTCTTGTTGAGCTTGTCTTTCGACAACGATAAATACACAGATTTAGTGCAGGAGACATTTGCTGAAAAATTTTCCAGAAACAACTGTATCTCATGGTAATGCAATTCGTTGACTTATTGAAAAATTTTGAGTGAAAGGGTCAGTGTTAGATGCCGAACGAACTGGAAGACATCTAAACTAAACTAAGAGAAGTTGTTGAACATTTCTGACTCAATGTTGTGAAGCCCATCAAAATCATTGCGCAAGTTAGTACAAGGAAAAAGATATCGGGCTTGCAACCGCGCATAAAGCGGTTAGGAAAACATTGAAACTGTTCTCATATAAAGGTCAGCAGTGCAAAAATTGAAAGACGCGGATCACGAAAGGCGAATCCGTTACTGCAAATGGTTTACATCCTTTATTGAAAGTAATACCTTGATATTCTTGATGCCCCCTTCTATATAGACGAGGCTTGGCTACATCTTTCTGATTGTTTAATACCTCTACAGAAAATAGTTTCTAATAAAATTAAGCGGGTTTGGGCTTGTATATCCGTCCGTGGACATTTCCAACATGTGTTATAACAGTACAGTGACTTTCAGAACACTCTGTATATATTTTAATAGACAAATAAGTTCGTTCATAGTTTTCTCCGTTAAAGACTGTGGTTTGATGCCCCACAGTTCACTAATAACAGTCGCATATGAGTTGTCGAGGGCGGTGTTAATGCCATACATACTTATTACCACAGATCAGCATTTATCCCTACATGCACGATGATCCACTCGGAGGTAGTATATGAAAACATGCTTGTTTCATAAGATCATTAAAAATGCAGTCATGCAAACCATGGTGTAGTACCCACTTTATTAACATAATACATGTACTGAAATTATTCATGTAAACGAGCACTTGCTCTTCACTGCCAGCCTGTTCCGGATAGTTACAGTTTATCTCATCAAGGAGAACAAAACTGGACCATATTCGGCCTAAAAGGGGGCTGTTGTTTATAATAGTTAATAGGGAAATGGAACAACCGCCAACTTGTGGCGTTCCTGGGTAACACTAAATGGCTGCAATGAAGCTCCTGATGACTTTTGGAGTTATAATAATCCCCCATCGAGGAATACTTTGGAAATTAAGGTCACATGGAATGCCGGGGGTCTTTCTAAATTACCTTACCTTGCAAACATTAGAATGAAGAATATTCACTTCAAGTCCAGCAAAATCCAAGAGATGGAGCAGCATTAAAATATTACTGAGGCTCTAGATGAAGAACAGACACTACCCAAAATCCAGGACATTAACAAACAACATAACTTATTCATAACTAAAAATTAATAAAAGAAAAACTAAACATTTTTTGCATTTCTCGAAGCATGGTTTTGAAAATTAAGGAAGGCAATTAAAATATTACTGAGGCTCTAGATGAAGAACAGGGACAACCCAAAATCCAGGACATTAACAAACAACATAACTTATTCATAACTAAAAATTAATAAAAGAAAAACTAAACATTTTTTGCATTTCTCGAAGCATGGTTTTGAAAATTAAGGAAGGCAATTGTTTCCGCTATATCATAAATAATTATGCTGAAATTAGCCATTTTATGTAAATTTTTTAGATCATGGCTACAATTTCAGATAAATTTAAGGATTGAAAACTTCCTCAAAAAATTCTCAACATGTGTAGAAACAAAGAAGCTTTCAAAGAGGTTAACAATTTTGGCTGAGTATAGCTGTAACCTCTGTTCCTAGCAGCTCACATCTCTTCCAATTTTTACATCAATAGTGAAATTATAGATAAAAATCATAGAATGTATCAGAATTTTCGAAATAACTCTAAATTGGGAGTTATTTTTTTTAGGCTTCTCCTACATAATTGGAAACTTTTTAGCAGCATAAACATTTTTTCCGGAAAATTACAATTTTAATTTTCCATTTATTTGTTTATGTTATTCCAAAAAGACTAAAACACTTATTTTCAGCGTCTATGCTTATTTTATTAATATATGTATTCACAGCATATCACTTCCTAATTATTATAAAACTATTAATTTTATAATGGTCGCCCTTATAGAGTACAAATTTTAAAATACCAGCATATTATCTATTTAATTCTATTTAACTGCACAAAATTGCACAGTGGAATAGCAATGAATGACATAGTAAAAATAATAAAATAACGCAAACGTGTATATTGCCTACAAGGAGATCCAGTAGCACGTGTGTTTTATTGTAAGGGGTTTCTTTCATATGTAAATTGTGCTGTTTTGAGTGCTATAAATGTTAAAATTCAGATAACTATCTTTGGAGACTGGTAATAGAATAACATTTGGGAACAAGTTGAACATAAAATTACGTTATAAAGAACCTAATTACAGAGACGGGAATTCTCTCAGCGTCAGAAGCGTATAAATTATATACATATCCATAGTAAAAAATACTTAATTACTATACTGATGACAATATAAGCCTCATCATGGCGGGAAATTACAATGAAAAAAATATTGCTGTTATCAAATTTGAAATAAATATTTTGGACTTTTATGAACAAGTATAAAAATTCGTTTTTGAGAATTTGTTATCTAAGACGACAGTGGAGCTGGTGTGTGTGGGCGCTCATCATGATAATTGATGGTGAAAGTATTTCGGTGTCAATGCTAAATATCACTTTTTGAGGACTTACTAGGAAAGGGCGGTTGTGATGCAATCGGCGGAAATACCAAAAGAATTGCAATAAAAGAAAGTGTTTAGCCTTATCGGTATATAACTACGACACAAAGAAAACTCTTTCAGTGGATTGAAAAGAATTTAATACAATTATAGTTTTGTTCGTGATGCATGGTGGCTGTAAAAAGAACTTTACACGTCTCAACATGGAAAGAAAACACTAATAACGCCACGAGAATACTACACGTTTTCATACCAGTGCCAAAGCGCGAATCTATTTTCTTTGTTCCAAGAAAATTAACTTTATTTATTTGAATTGCTTAAATGGACTACATGTTAGTTCTCCAGTTGATATTTTGTATTTTAAATTTATTTTCTGGATTTTTTGATAAAAATTGCCTATAATAAGCGTTTACATATTTTTTCAGTTGGCTTATAGTGCTATGTACCCCCACACATCCACAAAGCGCGGCTCTTTCCTGGAGTGACGTTTCTACTCAGCATCCAAAATCCCTGGGTAAGTTAATTTGTTGCAAGTTAGTTTATGTTTATCCTATTTTGAAATTTTGTACACTTATTAAATGTAAAATAAGAAATGCTGCTATGTTTTTAGAATTCAAAAGAAAGAATTAGTGTAAACTTCATAAACTGCGACTTTAACAATAGTTTTCTAAAAAAAAAAAAAAAGAACTGATTTTCATGAAATCTAGTACTAAGACAATGAAAGTGTATTTAGTATGTGCCATACTTATAAATCACGTTAGTAAGAACGTAAGTCTCTCCGTTTTAATATAAGAATGTGAGTCCTATTAGCAAAATTTTGAATTTAAACAACTGTGAAAATAATACAGTTTTTCAAAAATAAAAATATGCATATTTGTTATTCTCAACCATCTAATATATTAATAAAGTTTAGCAAAAATTCTAGAAATGAATTCCTTTCAATTTATCCGGACTGACATGGAATGACTTTCTGTGTCAAGTCATTAAGACAACGAAGAATTTCACGCCGTCTCCACACAGGTGCATTGAAACAGTGGCAACCATCAGGAAGAGTATGAAAGGAGTTATCATTATTGATTCTACGGTACAATTAACAGAAGTGTTATCCAAGCAATTGAAGTGAATCAAGAAGGAAGCCCTGACTTCATTCCTCGGAAATTCCCATAACATTCCCATGTCCAATTTATTTGTCTGTGGAATAATTTATGGAGTACATGGATCCCTTTCCAAATTTACTCCGAATTTAATGAAATTCTCAAAATTTCAAGTTTCGAAATACAGTAAGTAATGTTTTAAGGTAAATACTAAAGAATTGTATATAATTATTGCGGTATTAGTTTCACATTTTTCTTTTGTTATATTTTATATTTTCCGAAGTTATAAGTCGTTAACTGTTACTCATATAAGTTGTAATTTGTCTGTATAATTTTGTTCAACTTTCTAGATCGTCTAGCTCCAGAGGACTGACGATTTCAATAAATCATTATACAGGGTGGCGTAAAAGTAACTACATACTTATTAGATTTCAGTTAACAAACTCAACTCAGTGAATTTCAGTTATCAAATTATTTTACTTCTTTTTGTGCTGAAACTGTATCCGTTCTGCATTAATGTACCTTGGAGTCTACCTGGAACACTCTGACACACATAAAACACAGTTGAATGTTGTCCAGATTGTGGAAGGCGTTTTCAATGTAGTCAACTCTTCAGCGTTTGTTTTATTCCTTACACTTCGTCTTTAACCATACCCCAAAGGAAGATATCCATGAGGGAAGACCAGGGGTCTTGTTGGTAATTCAATTACTGCACGACGTCCAAACACTCTTCTATTGAAAACGATATCAACATGCCTCCGAGCAACTGTAGCATAATGTGCAGGAGTTTCATCATGCTAGAAATAGAGTTTATCCAAATGCATGATGGTTTCTGGTGTAATCTCATTAAATACTTGTTAGCATTACCACTTCCGCCAGTAAAGTGCCGCCGAATTACACCATGTGCCAACATAACACTCCACAGATTAAGCCGGATTGATTTAGCGCCAGCTCCAAAACAACATGCAGGATTTCCGTGTGCCAATAAGTGCAGCTATGTCGGTTTACATGTCTCGATAATTTAAAGGTGACCTAATCTGACTACATAACGTTTTGAAAGAAATTGGGATAATGTCGATACTGATCGAGCAAAATCTCACAAAATGTCTGGATCATCTTCCAACTTACCACGTGTCATGCGTGGAATGTACATTTTGAACTTCTACTTATGCAATATACTATAGATTGGTGCACATGGCATTGCTTGAAATTTTACCACTAATCGTCGTGTAGACTTCCTTGGACAAGTCAGACAGACATTGCGTTCATTTTCCTCAGTCCGTGTTGTCCTAGGTCGCCTGCTACGAGGTACATTCAAAATAGAACCTTCAATACAGCCTTACGTGATGGTAGATGTAACTCGAAATGTTCTCTCCATTATCTTAGTACAGAACTTAAACCTCGTTGGTAACCGAGCTTTATAGCAAACTTTTTCCTCTTTCTTTAGCATTTTCAACTGTTAGTTAAGATTCATTTCCCATTTCCTGCTCTTCCCGCTGACAGTATTATGAACCTAGAAACACATCCACAGTACAGTTAAATATAATTAAAGATGGAAAACGTTTTGAACATTATATAAAAAAGAAGTGAAATAATATGTTAACTGAAATTCACCAAGTGTATAGTTATTTTGTGCCACCCTGTATATAATGTATTGTTATATCAAAGAATAGCCTCTTAGTTTTATAGTAATCTCTGCTACTGATTTGATAATGTTGCGTTTTTACAGCTGATTTAACGAAACTACCGACTTTTCAAATAAATACTCTGCTCATGGACACCAATTTAAACAATAATCTAATGACAGGCCATGAGCTGGAGAATACACGTCATTCTTGCAACTAAATAAACATGCTTAAGTTTTTCAGTTACAGATGAATGTCTCATATCATCTAGTGATGATGAGGTGAAGAATATCAAGGAAGACTCCGATTATCTTCACTCATTTCCTTTAATCTGTTTTGTATCAAAGGGGTATCATGAAAGAGTAGGAACTTGCATTATAAGAAATTAGTGTTCAGCTCTGGGGTCTTGGACTTAAGTACAATAATTAGCTTTACGAGTCTGAATCCCTTGTGTTCCTCATGTACCAATACATTCTAACAAAGTGATTGTAACTGTTTGGAGTAAGATCGTAATAAGGCACGTTGGTTGGGGCAGCACCCTATTTTCTAATACATACTTTAAAGAAACTGAAAAAAAAAAAAACAAAAAAAAAAAACTAAGTCTTTCAAGTTATAAAACTCTTGTCAAATGCGTTTCTTCTCCTTCATCTTTCCAGACGTTTCGTCCACGATCGCGGTGGACGTCTTCAAGTCCATTGGACCACGGCCCGGAAGACTCAGTTTGCACAATTGGCAGCCGAGAAAGCCTACATTCTAACTTTAAGATAATAGGTTTGTAAAGTGATATGTTTACGTATATTTTGTGATAAATACTTTTTTTCTTCGATGCCGAAAATTATTTGGAAGCAAATTACAAAAATATACGCTGCTGTACATTTTTCAGATATTTTTTTAATTTTTTTTTACTAGAGTTTAACCCCGTTTATGCTACTGAGCCACCGCAGGCGGTGGACACTGATGATGCATGAGCTGAAAGGTATATTGGGAAAGGATTAAGTTTAGAGCTCCTTGTCATTTGCCATTTATGAGGACTGAGGAAAACCTGGAGAAAACCTCAGACAGGAAGGACGGTCCTCCCGGGATTCAAACCCCAGACCTCACGAGTCCGCGCCTTTAAGACCTCGGCAACCCGTGGCGGTATTTTTTGGGGGTAGTAAAATATATTGTTTATTCATATAGTTATTTTATCAAATTAATTTTAATTGTTTACATTTAAGATTAATTCTATTACTAATCTACCACCTCATCCATGCCGCCACGGGTAGCCGATGTCGTTAAGGCGCGGACTTGTGAGCGGGAGGTCAGGGGGTTCGAATCCCGCCAGGACTGTCCTTCCTGACTGAGGATTTTTCCAGATTTTCCTCAGTCCTTATAACTGGCAAATGCCATGGAGGTACCCTAAACTTAGGCCTGGAATGTTTCCTTCCTTAAAAAATTCTTTCCCTATTTATCATTTCATTTCATGTATGACCAGTGTTCACCACCTGTGATGCCTCAGTAGTAAAATGGACGTTAAATACCATTAAAAAAAAAACACCCATTAAATAACGCTTTCACCCAAAATGGCGAATACTCCAAAATGTTATACATAAATTTTTATTCATTTATCTAAAGTGAAGATCTTTTACTATAATTATGTACTTATAGGTAATAACTACCATTTGTTTTTAAGACTATCATTTTATTTGATTTGTAAAACTTTGAAATCTATTTTTTCAAAGCGTGTTTTGGAGATGGACCCTTCTTTCAGATACACCTTCAATTGAAGTAGACACTTCAATACTGTAGCAAGCAGTAGCATTCCACAAATGAAACATTCTAATATTGCATTTAAAATCAATGGTTCATATTTATATGTAAAATTTATCTGATTACAGAATAAAGCATGCTTTTACTTTGTGACATTAGCTGGAGACAGGTTTACAGAGAATATTTCAGCACAAATATTAATATTTTGTCATAAAAATATATATAATACTTTTATGTAATAAGCTCAAAAGCGCCCCGAGACAGCTGTTATGAGTCTAGGATATGAACTAGCGAGTAGATTATCCATACATATTCATAAGTTATAAATAATCCTCGCTCTAAAAAGTTATTAATAAAAGTATTTTGCCAAACTAGGGATATACACGTTAAAGCCTGTTGTATAAAACTTGTTGTGTTTCTCCATGTTCTAACAACGTTTAAAAAAAAAAAAAAAAAGAAGGCGATTAAAATAAAATCTGAAAACAGAAGCAGCGAGTTAACTTGCAGCTGATGGTTTGCTACTCTGCCTCGGACTAATAAAAAGAGAAAGAAAAAAACGCATGAAGTCTCCTTCCTGTGCGTTATTGGCTAGTGGCCAAATTAGTTACAGAATTTTCTGATAATCCGCAATCCATCTTGTGAGACAGGGTTATGAGTTCTTCCATATAATGTTTGATGCAGTATTCTCTGAGAATTATTATTTAATTGCTGTTGATGGAGGTTTTCATGTCTGCAGCTTTACAAACGTTAGTAAGTAAATTGCAATAAGATTGCTTACAAACTTATTAGAGCAATTTTAATTATATTTTACATCTTATTATTTAAAGCAATTCTAAATGCAAAACATTTCTTATTTATATAGGACATTATTGAACACAACGTTCAATAAGACATACGTTGTGTTATTAATGTAGCAAAATTCTACATTCACATGTTCTCATGCGTCTTTCTTTTCGCCCACCAGGGCGAATGTATGCATACGTTTTTAGCGGTTGGTTGTTTATTTTTCAGAGTTGCCAACTACGTATCATATCGCTGTATTAATTTGTGATGCAATGGTAACGGAAGTGTATAAATAAACGCATAAAAGATGTTACTCGTAAACTTAAGATGAGATAGATGCCCGTGTGAGTTTGATCATATAACACTCTCCCTCGATATGCTGTCTTGGTTCTGCTTGAAGGACAGAAGAAACATTCATTGTCTCACACAACTTTTCAAAATTAACCATTCATCTTCTCCATCTTATCTATCTTCTCGTTTTCAAAACCTGTCTTCCTGTCATAATCTTAAAAAAACTTCTGAATCCCAGCACGTACTGTTATTACATTGTACCGAACATCACTTTACTCATCATTTACAGTAACCACTGTCTGTCTCTGGAATGCATTGCCATGGGATGTCAGAGACTGCCAAACTTTAGAAGCATTTCATAAGAAATTGGTTTAATATTATTAGAAATAATCGATTAGATTTAGATTACTTTTGTTAAAATTCAGGTATTTGATCGTGCATTAGAATTATTCATTCTATTATTGTTGTTATTGTTATTACTATCAGAATTTTCTTATTTCCTTAATTTTATTGTTACGGTTTTTAATTTTTTTTGCTCGTATATTTATTTATTTATTTTCACTTTCAAGATTCATATGCCTGTTGTATGTTTATTGTACTTTTATTTTCTTATTTTTTCTTCTTCTTAAGTTAATATTTTTCTTTTTTTATTATTCATATTTATTATTAGCATACATTTATTTATATATATTTTTATTAATAATATCCGTCATTTGCTAATGTTTCTCAATGACAGAAAACGCCACTCATCATCGTTGGAAGGTAAGGCACACAGTGTATTCACTCACATTCTTAAACAAATCGTCTATTGGTTTTTACAGAGCGTAAGTACAATCTCTTAGCCAAAGTAGGAGATAAATCCACTCCATGTTATTGTCATACCCGAGTGTGTCTTGCGCTCTCCATCTTTTCAAATGTTGTATAAAGTAATGGAACGCTTCTGAAATATTAGGGTAGACATTCTGTATAAAACCTCAATTTTGGAAGTGCGCCACGATGCACTAAATTGCCACCAAACCTAAGTGAGGTCTGAGTTGAGGGAAAATTTGTTATTATGTAATTTAGAGGGGGAAAAGTTACACTTAATCATTTACGAAGCTTTTTCAGGCCAATCTGTCGCAGCTTCCTAGTTGATCATGACTAACACAGGGACCGCATTTCAGTCGCCGCTGGAGGTTTTAAATCTTTCCGCTGACATTCTCTAGAGAGGAAAATTTACGGTTGCTATCTGGTAAAAGAGCAAAAAAGGAACAGCGGATAGTCGCTTATTTCTGAATGGTTGTAACTTTTTGAGTTTCTTTATTCTTTCTTTTCATACTTTGATGCATATTACATTTTGTTTTGTTTAGAGAATCAGGGAAAGCGTCTAGTAACTTGCCGTTAAACACTACAGACCACAGTATTTGCGGTAAAATCTGTAGCTACCTCTCTCTATTTTTAATCTATTTGTGGATTGATAAGGGCGTAGGCAAACTTTTTCTGCACTACAGCCTGGCCATGAATGGAGGCACTATGATAGGAAGGGATGAGATCAGGGAGACACCGGGAGGCTAGTATTCAGCGAGATTGAGGAACGAACGTAGAAACCACCAGCCTCCCTGCCTGGTACTTTCAATCCTGTAATAGATCGGAATAAAATGAGATGAAATAGAACAACGGAAAATATTCACCCCAAGTGACGAAAATAACTCAGGGTTAAGGTATTTGAATCCGTGATCTCCAGAATGCAAGCGTTACGCCATTCCGGTCGGTTAATCTACAGCTTGACGACATTTTAATAAATCCTTTTAATGTACAAATTTACATTCCTTCTTTCTGTTCCCCTTGTACTGCAGGGATTAGGCCTTGGGAGCTGTTTCAATTTCAGAAGACACTTTCTTGCGTGGTCTCCCAACGTTTCTGTAGCTTATTATTTTGCAGTGGAAAATTAGAAGATATATGCCAAAATTTCAAATGTTTTAATATTTTCAAATATTTTTTAGGCTAATGTATAAGTGTAAAGTGTTTTACCTAGTATTTAAGGGCTTATTCAGCTAGTGATCTTAGAATATTCATTTCTACAGAGTCAAATCTTTCATTTTAATTTTTGTTTAGATTCCAGTTTTCTGCCAATATTTTATAAAATTTGATTTCAATTTGGCGAGTAGTTTTATTTCTTAATGTTCTTTATATAGCTTCACATATCAATTTCTTTCTTTTTATGTCTGCTCTGTATCAGTTTCCTTCATATGTGAAATGCTGCAGGTGAAGCAATTAAAATCTGAAACTTGTTCTATTATAGATAGATGAATAGATGGATGGATGGATGGATGGATGGATGGATGGATGGATGGATGGATGGATGGATGGATGGATGGATGGATGGATGGATGGATGGATGGATGGATGGATGGATGGATGGATGGATGGATGGATGGATGGATGGATGGATGGATGGATGGATGGATGGATGGATGGATGGATGGATGGATGGATAGATAGATAGATAGATAGATAGATAGATAGATAGATAGATAGATAGATAGATAGATAGATAGATAGATAGATAGATAGATAGATAGATGACAATAACCTTACATCCAATATTATTTATAAAAACTAAACACATAAATAATTGTAATATATGAAAAGATTTATATATAAAATATTAAAGTTACATGAAAAACAAACACACTTTCTTTTTCATCCGTTTATATAGCAAAATTTTTCATACACACAGTATCTTATTAGGCGCCCTTTACATAACAATTCACTCAGCTTCAACCAATTTTCTTCCTGCTCAAGCAGTCCCAACATACTAACCTGCTCCTATTCGAGTTTGTAAACTTGGCTTCAAGGTACACCCACCTGGACACTGTGCTTGGACAATGTGTCAATGTATGTTGCTAATTTTCCAGGTTTCCACAAAAAGGGCAAACTCTACCGTCTGTTTCAATAGTAATTTTTTGTGCTTTCCAAGCCCCCAGTCTGAGCTAAATTATACCTTATCGATCATTAAAACTCAAGTTGTGTATGTATAGTTCCTTCCTCCAGTTTATTTTTACCTCATTACTGAGTTCAAATTATATTTTTTGTGTGCATGCTGCTTCTGTGTCCTGCCAGTTGAAGTCAATTAGCTCCATCCAATATTGCTGTTCCTTACTTCTCTCTCCCCACATCCATCCCTTTCCAGTTTTATAATTTCATCTTTAATACAGCAACTATGATCCCAGATTCTTACTTTACGGAAGTAGAAAATTGCCCTTGTGAAGACTATTCTCCCTTCATTGTTCATAACCAATACTTTATATTCCGAGTTTTACAATGAACGTTATCTACAAAACGCCCATATTCCCTTAAAACGCCACTGTACCCCTCCCCAAGCCGAGGAATCATTTTAAGAAATAATTCTTAAGTTTTCTAACTGTTCTATTTTACTTCAATCCCATATCTCACATCCGTAACATGTTGCCAACTAATGATAATTTTTATGCATAATGATTTAGTTTTTGAATAAATATTTTCAAGTTAAAACAGTAAAACAAGTTTAAAATCCGTTTTAAAATTATCCTCCGCGCTAATAAGGATCCTACCTACAAATTAAACGCCATTTTTATCAATTGTATCATAAATAAATATTTTTGTTCATCTGTACCTCACCACAGAAATTTGAGGTAACTTTTTATTGCATCATTTCAACACGTAGCGGTAATTTCGATAACAATATCATGTTATATATAAAGACCATATTTAAAAACTTATCTGTCAGTTTCGTTGCCAGGCAAGGATAGAAAACTAAAAATGTGATAAAATTTGCATTCTTTATTAAATATTTAAGCTCAAATCTCATGTAATTTAATATTTCAAAGTGGGAGTGACTGGGAGTAAAATGTAAACACAATTGGTTTTAAACTTTACCCCAATAACTAAAATGACGTGCTTTTATTAAAATTAAATGTATGTTAAATAAATTATTATGCAAAGTGTGAAGTTTTGAAATGAAAGCACACAAGGTCATACATAAGTGACATATTGCACTTTTGCCCTCACCCGACTACAACTGAGAGTATAACGTATTGTAGACGCGTCTTGTTAGAGCTCTCTTTCTCTCCGTGAATTTTCTCTCGCTCTCCCTCTGCTAATGCTCTTCCACATAACGCTTTCTTCGTGCATTGCTTCTCACAAAAGTTCTTACTTCGGTAGCAAAAGAAGTGAAACTATGGCTAGTATCTATTCGCCGCCATTCTTTGGAAAGTGTCTCTTTGAACTCTACAATTTTACAGAATTCCTTTTTCTTTCTCCCGCCTTCTCTCAGTTGCAAGTTATGTACTGCTTAAGAATAATAAGTAGACTACGAAACTCCAGAGCATTATTATTGATCCAAAAATTCCTTTCACGAGAGAGTTTTGGAACGTGTTTAGGAAGCCATTAAACAATTTCTGTAGGTGTACTCTTGAGAATAACCACAGAGGATTAAAAAAAAACTTATATTACTTTATGGAAAAAATAATGTCGATAGGAATGATAAAAATTAAACATTTATCTTTGAAGTTCAAAAGCGGATATGTGTTACATCGTAAATGTAGGGTTCGACTTCTAAAAATATGACAGCGGAAACTCCTAATTAGTGATAGCATAATCAAATGAAAAACAACACATTTTTAGAATATTTTGTTTCATTCGATTATTTTGAAAATAGTTTGATTATTAATTAAGAACTTCTTTCCCGAATGGCAGTAAATGTCTAATGTGGATGAAAGTAAAATTTATTCCTACAAATGAAAATGTGCATGGTACATATTACACAAACTGATGATGAAAGATACGCTCATAGCGTCAGATAAACTTTTTAAGGTTATCTCGCACAGTCTCCACCAGTCACCAGGTAGCTTGTAGCGGCGAAATAATCGAAAGAAAACAATAATTCTTTTCATATAGGAGCTACTGTGGATGAACTGATACAATTTAAAAGTAGTTTAGCCTTTTCATTTGTTTCATAATTTGAAAATCAACAATGCGATAGAATAATGTTTTACTTATGTTCACATAATAGCCATATTACATTAATTAATAATTACTTAAAACAAATTATCTGCACCTACATCAGGGAAGGGCAAGATTTCAGTCTGTCATACTGTAAGAAGAAAATGGTTACATATTCTCAAATACAAAGCAGCTCATTACGTTATTCGATTAAACAATTAATCCATTATCCCATCGCTACATGTTGCTTACCCCAGAGTCAACGTACTTGGGCTTCCCATCCTGTCCACTTCCGCAAAGCTGGAAGAACAAAATCGGTTAGAGCCCACGCAGGACAATTTTGCACTTGGCGTCCGTTATTGTGGGAAAGCTGCAGCAGCTTTCCTTTCTAAGAAAACATTTGTTATGTGCTAGAGTGGGAAAAGGACGCGCGTGAAAGTGAAAATGTTTAGTTTATGTATTTAGCATTTCTATAAGGAACGTTGGTAGTGAATTTTCAAAGTTCCACATTTTTGTATGACTGTTTCTGAAACTTTACTGTGATTGCATTGCTGTTAAGTTAATATGTATACCAAATTGCATTCAAATTGCAAGCTATAAGTTATTTCATAAATTTTATTAAGAGAATATAACGCAAAAACAAAATGCTCTAAGCGGCTCATGAGCTGAGAAATTTGGTTGAAATTTTTGCAATTCAAGTTTTTAATCCCATACAAAATTTTTATTTAAAGATATTTTAAATAAATTTTATGAGTGAACTGTTATACTTTTTTAAATCTATAAGAAAATTTAATCTTTAAGATAAATAATTTTTCCGTAGAAAATATTTGTTTTAATTATTATTGGTGTTAGCATTGTTTTGACCCAGAGAATGTTACAATGGATAATGCTGCATATTCTGGTAAATTTTAATTGAATTTAAACAAAAACTGTTATGCGTGGGACATTTTGAGTGGTGAAAATGAAGTTTTGAGAAAAACGCTGTTTTATAAAAACATGTGCTGGGAAACTGTGAATTAAAAAGTTACGCGGAGCTCTTTAAACGATTGTAGAACACGAAGAGAAGAGCAGATATGCAAATGTTGACTGTGTATGGAAGCTTAAGGGTTTAAGGAATCATTTGCAACAAACAAATACTTTTTAATTTGTGGGTCGATTTTGACCAAAACCTCACTCCCAGTGTACCTTAAGGTAAACAGTATCCAAATAATTCGCTAGAATGCAGTATACAGTTTAGTGGTATCATAGTAGGTAGCAAGAAGCCATGTGACATAGGCTGAGTGCAGAGGTATCGTGCGTTAGCTCTACTAGCTTAATATGCCGCAGACTCTACAGTACGACAGTGTAATCCAGGACTCCAAGACATGCGTTTACGTGGAATTACATTACCTTATGGAACAATAGCAAAACAGGTAAAAATCTTCAATGAGCGGTACCAAAATGTCGGACCTGGTTCGGCCAAGCTGTTCTAATGCAATTAAGAAGTGAATTCATGAAGGTTGACTCCATGCGACTTGTGAGCTAGCCCTAGATACAGAAAACCCGCTGTAATACATATAAAGAAATTCCCGACAAAACAAAATATTACATCACAATGACTGCTGCATGCTTTGACGGAAATGCTGTTCGTACCCTCTTGGAGTGCTAAGAGAGAGGCTTTTACGCCGTATCATTATCAAAACTGGATAAATCATATAATAATTATCCTGTAAGCAAAAAATAACAGCAACCATGCGAATGGTTTCATTTTGGGGCAACACAACACTTGAACGTTCATCAACAAGTTATGGTGATTTCTGTACTGTTGTAATGGTGCTATCTCGATGCATTTCGTATCTTCAGAGCAGATAGCCATTTTGAATTACAATCTGCGACCAGTTTTGATAAAAAGTGGCATAAATTTCTGCAGAGGTCATCCATGAGAATGCTTGAGCACATACAGCGCATCTGCTTTGTTTAATGAGGCTGGGAAGTGTTCTGCCATCCAACACACTTCCCGACTTAAGCCGCTGTGGCTTATATTTGATTCATAAGATGAAGAAAGCACTTTGCTTTTGCTTCAAAACATATTGCTCTATTCGGGCAATAGAAGAGCCTATGTCATTTGCAATAGTTTACACAAAGCTGGTGACTAAATTGAAGCAGATGCGTATGGTAAATAAATAGTTGTCAATCTTAAACCAACACTCATTATTTCAAAGATGAGCAGAATGGTTATTTTAAATTCCTTCCACTCCGATTGGCCGATCCCTCTCTAATAACGGAGATTTCCAGCGAAGCACGGTTAGCTCCATTCTCTCTTCCAGTCATCTGCGAGCCGGATTTCGACAATGGGGACAGTTCATTAAATACTAAAGTAATGTTGGGCAATGATGATATATTCACTGCATTGTCATATCTTCATCTTCAAAGCATGTAACAGGTACAGGAAGTCATGTGGCAGAACGTGACAGGCAATGAGGTGTGAATTTCCTGGCAGCTCTGTTCCAAAACAAAAAACAGTACCACACTTAGGTTATATGACTGATCAAAGACTGCTTTTTCATGACTGAAGTACGCCGTATATTTAGTTCCAAAATTATTGGCTTTGATTTATCGCCTCCTCTTTACCCACATCTTACCGTTTGTGATTTTTATCGTTGGATAACTTTAAAAAAAATATGCCTTACACACTGGAGGAAATTAAAATAAATATTCCAAGCTAACTTAGGTCCATAGTGATGGAAAACTGACGAGTGTCAGTGATAATTTCTAAGGAGATGTGGATTGTGTGAGGGAAAATGGGCAACATTTCCAGCACTTATTGCAAAGCTCAGTACCACATTTTTTTTTAATGTAATAAAGTGTACCTAAGTTTTAAAATGACTTACCCTTACTCGGAGAAACTTCTCGGAGGTTGCTAGAGATCCAGTCCCGAGCGACGGCGGAGAGAGCCGAACTCCTCAGACTCGAACGGAAGATAACGGAATAGGCATTTTTCTCTGTTTGCATGGCCGTTTGTAAAAAAATTTTGGTAAAGGTAATGTAACCTATGTGTTTTCGTCCGTAACTTTCTGGTTGCAATATGTTGTTCCTTATTAAAAAAACTGAGTTTTTCACTTTTTATCACGCGTTGTCTTATTGGAATTCGCAACCAATTCATATACATAATCTTAACGCTAACCTCGGGTAAATTCTAGAAGCTGGTGAATCCAGTGGTTTGCTGCGGCTCGCTACGGCCTGACAGTCTACGTTCGCCTCCTTTTCGTAAGTATAAATTAATAGGGACAGGTAAATCACTATAATGGTGGAAAATCTCCTTTGATTTCAGTACAACAAAATCGTAAATATAAATTTATAGCGCATTGTATGAATGGTACTGTGTTACCGAGTAAATCATTGTAATGGCAAATTTCCTTTAATTCCGGCAGAGAGAGAGGGAGAGAGAGAGAGAACATCAGTATGTGAGGATTCAAATCCACTACTTTCACAACAATAGCACGACACTCTAACTACCCGAGCTATCACGCCACGATGATTGAGAGCCTTACTATCTCTGAAAGTTAATACTACATTCCACTTTCTCCACTATCCTCCTCGGAAGAGGCTCGGGAATGGAGCTCTAGTAGTTCCCAACACCCTTTAGAATTTTTCTACGACTTAGGAAAAGTAGAAAATGCCGTGGCAAAGCGGGGTCTGAACTGAGCGGCTGAACAATGTATAGGGACTTTTAAACTGCTCTCATTGTACAAAACATTTACTTATTGAAAGTATTACCTGGGTGTATACCAAGTAACATGCATACATTTTCGATTTTGCTATTATCATCAATAATATATGGAACTGAAACCAAACCTCATTCTTATTCAGAATTCATGTCGCATAAGTTCTTCAGTTTAAGTTTTCAAATGATTTTCAACCGATGTAACTGCTGATTTACTTTTTACCCTTAATGACTGTTGTAATTAGTGTTACATAAACGGGTAGTTATATGCTTATTTATACACAACGAATGTGGCACTGCCCACCTTCAGTTCTTTCGTGATTAGAGCTCTGATCGAAAATATAAGCTAAGAGGCTTAAAACTTCATTACTGCCTCCATTTGTTCCATTTATTGTTTAGTGAGAATGCATAAAATAAAATAATCGGTAGGTATAAACCCCAGACCACGGTGCTTCAAATTTATTGGCAACCTCGGTTCCCTTATGCAATCAATCCGCGTGCTTTTATTTTGAGACAACTTATTTGAATGCCAAGGGAAAAAAATGGAGTACATGAATCGGGAGGGGGGAAGCAATTGTATGTTCTAGAAGAAAAACACACACAAAAAAACGAGTTAAAATTAAAGGGTATAGCTTATATGCCAAATTGATATACGCACAATAGTCTAAGGTTGCAAGGATGTAGCATAAAGTTTCTTTTGAGAAAATCTATTAGTCGAGAGGACAGTCGCATTTTTAAAATTATGCTGTAGCATAGCAGAAGCTGTTACGAAATACATTTTTGCCAATAAAATGAGAAATCTTTGCCAACCATAATTTCTTTTTTCCAGAAAACGTATCCTTGAAAATATGATCGAAAAAATTAGCACTTTTTAAATTGATTATGAATTATTTGCTTTATTTATTTTGGTGAACCGTATTACTAATAAACATTTGTTTATTATAAGAAAAATTTCTCCTCTTAAAGTTATTCCTCCCCTTTGGTTTTACTGTGTTATGTGAATAGAAATTCAGGGACACGTTACATTTACATTTATTGTAGATGTAGAGTATGGCACTGTACCAAACTGCGTTTAAAATGAAAGTTTTTTTTTTTGAGAAAATGTAGGGTATTATAGCAATGGAATCAATGTATTATAGCATGTACACAAAGGGTTAATAAGATTATCTGTATTTATATTCGGAAAACTGAACGATTACCTCTCAATACAACGCCACCCACAGTATTTTTAGCAATACGGTAGGTATTACTGCCCGTATGTGCCGTAGAATTTCCTGCTTGTGACATCAACGGGTGTTCATGTTGAAAAAGCTACAGAAATGAAATAGTATGTTTACTTAGCGGGAAAAATATTAATTAGTGAATCTAGAACGCAGTGAGCTGGGTTATATTTCTGTTAAGTCTACTAATGTTGAAAAGAGTAAATTAATTTTGTAGGTGGAAAATTATTGAAACTGTTTACTGATTTACAAATAAAAGTTAGATAGTGATGAATGTGTTAGGAGCTATAATAGACCCACAAAGAATAGAATAAAGGAAACCCAAAGCTGCAACAGAAAAACTATTAGAATTAATATTCAAGATGTACAAAAAATGAGGAAAGTATCCTATGCCACTTCTTCCATATTTTATCGCCGATTAAAACTTCTGAGCACAGAAAGCCGATGCAAATATAGGAAGATATTCGCTCTGGTACGCCCTACAATCATTTCAGAAGCAGTCACGGATGCCATAAAGTCCACTTTCAGAGCACTGTTAGAATTCTTGTCATAATACACAACCCCAAATAGAAGCTCAACGTTTAATACGGATGCGATAACCCAAACTCTTCTTTGTGTCTCTGAAGGTGGTATTGCAGTATATTTAATGATGGGAATACATGTAGGCCGACTATAATGGATAAATCGCTCATCATACCACAAGTGCATATAAAGCACATTGTTGAATATAAGATCTTAAAAAAAAAAAGCATTGAGTAGACTTGTCCTCCGTTTCTACTAACAAATTCTTTATAATTTAAAATTCGACACCCTCCCGTTGATGTTTAGACAAAAGTAGAATTAGGAAGTGTGCTATAACAAAATCCCCCAGGATGTGGTTGCAGAAAGGAAACTTTGGAGTGCGGAAGAAGATAATTTACAAATATTGTGATTATTTAACAATAAGTAGACATGATTAGCACACAAAAACAAACTTAACATTGACTCACATGTAATAATGTACTCGGCAACATTACTTGGAAATTTAAAACGATGGCTCAGTGTCGGTCCTGATGGTGTAGTATTTACCATACTTGCCTCCTAAACCCAAGATCGCGGGTTCGATCCCGGCCAGGACTGATGAACGTAAAAATCCTAAGTATGGCTTCCTTCGGAAGGGAAGGGAAGTGAAGCAGGGTCCCGTGTCGTACATTTACGGCACGAAAAAGAACCTCAAGTCTGAAAGAAGGGGCCTGTGAGCAAAATTTGTCGGCCGTTTCACGCCTTGAATAGAATGGGTCGCTAATGACCTGTGATGTTAAAGAGCGTCCGTAAATAAACCAAATAAATAAGTTAGCTCAGTGTCCCATATAAAATACAAATTCCAAATTTAAAATATGAAATGAACTATCGGACTGCAACACTTTTTACAAAATTTCAATTTAAGGAATTTAAAATACTGTGTTTGTTACCCTGATTTGACACAAATTTAAAAATATTACAGCACAAAAGATCCTAATAAAGTTAAACAAAACAAGGAATTTAAAAGTAACATTAAAATCTTTACAATACAATAAATAAATCGTAACAACCTCAGTAATACTAAGTCACAAGGTCGAGAAATCACTATTGGCCACAAAAGGAAAGCCGAACACGCTAGAAAAGATTACGTCACATTATTCTCGAAACCTCCTTTGCTCATTCCAACCAGTCGAACCAAGACACAAGGACTTCCATTGTGGATAGGGAGATAAAGGTGACAAGAAGGGTGGGCATTAGATAAGTAAACAGAAACACGTGCAAGAACTGTTATATCTTATCTATTATTTAAAATGTTGTCTAAAATTTTTTGAACATCTGTGACTAACTTGAATGGCACAATACATTGTTAAATTTAGAGCATAATGAATAAGCGAAAAAAAAAAGGAGCAAAGATTTTAAAATGTTAATTATGCAAATAATAGATTACTTAATGAAGCACTTGAAATCAAATGATTCAAATAATCATGTACATTTCCAAATTATATAACATTTGGTATTAAATAGAAAAATAAAGCTAAAAGAACATTAGTAGAAAATGAACTACTTAATTCAGAAATGTTAAAAATAGATGTGCAGAATATTATCATTATTATTAGTGTCCCATTCCATGAAGCTTGTGATCCAGTAACATTCCAATATTACTTGATTATTACACAAGTGTGTGTTTCTAGAACTTATGAGCGTAAGCTATTAACTACTTATGTGGCAGACTGATATTATCAGCGTGTGATTTTGTTTTATCAGTGTTTTGTTTCGCGAAACATTCGGCTCTGTATATTGTTAACTAGTGAAATTCTATCCGTGAATCTCGAATGGCGAATTTACATACCAGTGTACATGTTTTAGATTAGGTATTGAGTCTATCAATTAAGCTCGATGCATTTTAATTAAAAAGCTCATTAAGGGTATTTATGCAATATGTGATCTCAAATGAACCACCCATTCCCGTACTACTTCAAATATATGTTTAATTTGAACAAGTACTATAGAAACTGAGCAGCTTATATCATTATTTGTACGTAATATAAATGGCGAATATGCATGTAAATAAAAACACTTGCCGTTGTGGTTTTCTGGATGTTTGCCCAAAACATGTCCTTTACATAAGTAAATTATTTCTCCGATATATTTACCCCCAACGCTTTCACAGATGGCGTTATTATTTCTCACATTTTGGCTTTGTCTTTCTTCGTAATTTTGTCCGAGAACAGCTCAAACAGCTTTATATCCATTAATTTAATTCAGCACTATTATTTTGTTTTCAATACTAGAAATTCCTTTCGAAGTGGTAGACATAATGTTATTTCTTGGCTTGAAATACATATCGCGTAAACAAAATCCATAAACAAACAAGTCTCGGAGTAATAAATATCCTCAAGACAGCCTTCACGACGCTCAGATACAGCCGCTACACTAATTTGCGGTACAGATTTTATTAGAACTGCTGAAATTACGACTTGTAACTAGTAAACTGGTAAACTAGTTGTTCGTGAAACAGGGCTCAGGAGTGAGCACTAACAATATATTCCTTCACTGGCCTTGGCTACATTGTAGACTTGAACAGTAGTGTCATCTATGAACAAGTGTAAGTACTACGGTAGAAATTGAAGTTAACTCTTTGGTTCCATCTTATACACCAATTCTGCAAAAAAAAAAAAGTTACTAATATTGGGAATTTAATGCCTTTCATATTCCTCTCCTTATCTATTGCATACTTTCAGTATTTTAATTAAGAGATAGTAATTCTATTCATTTAAACTCACGGACATATTATTTATTTCACTGCAATAAGAACCGAAGAAAGTAATTAATTTTCAAATTAAACGAGCATAGAGTTGAACTTAACAAATCCCTACAATTAGTTGGATTTTAAGTTAAATGGTAGTAATAGTAGTAGTAGTAGTAGTAGTAGTAGTAATAGTAATAGTAGTAGTAGTGGTAGTAGTAATAGTAGTAGTAGTGGTGGTGGTAGTAGTAGTAGTAGTAGTAGTAGTAGAGTAGTAGTAATAGTGCTACTAGTAGTAGTAGTAGTATCAGTAGTAATATTGTAGTAGTATTAGTAGTAATGTTAGTAGTAGTATCAGTAGTAATATTGTAGTATTAGTAGTAGTATTAGTAGTAATATTAGTAGTAGTATTAATAATAATAGTAGTAGTATCAGTAGTAGTAATGCAGTAGTAGTATCAGTAGTAATATTAGTAGTAGTATTAATAATAATAGTAGTAGTATCAGTAGTAGTAATGCAGTAGTAGTATCAGTAGTAGTAGTGGTATTAGTAGTAATAGTAGTAGTAGTAGTGGTAGTGGTAGTAGTAGTATCAGTAGTAATATTGTAGTAGTAGTAGTATTAGTAGTAATATTAATAGTAGTATTAATAATAATAGTAGTAGTTTCAGTAGTAGTATTAGTAGTAGTAATAGTAGTATCAGTAGTAATATTGTAGTATTAGTAGTAATATTAGTAGTAGTATTAATAATAAAAGTAGTAGTATCAGTAGTAGTAATGTAGTAATATTAGTAATGTAGTAATAGTATCAGTAGTAGTAGTGGTAGTAGTAGTAGTAATATTGTAGTAGTAGTATTAGTAGCAATATTAGTAGTAGTATTAATAACAATAATAATAGTAGTAGCATCAGTAGTAGTAGTAGTAGTAGTAGTAGTAGTAGTAGTAGTAGTAGTAGTAGTAGTATCAGTAGTAGTAGTAGTAGTAGTAGTAGCAGTAATAGTAGTAGTAGTTGTAGTATCAGTAGTAATATTGTAGTAGTAGTATTAGTAGCAATATTAGTAGTAGCATTAATAATAATAATAGTAGTAGCATCAGTAGTAGTAGTAGTAGTAGTAGTAGTAGTAGTATCAGTAGTAGTAGTAGCAGTAATAGTAGTAGTAGTAGTAGCAGTAATAGTAGTAGTAGTTGTAGTATCAGTAGTAGTAATAGTAGTATCAGTAGTAATATTGTAGTAGTAGTATTAGCAGTAGTATCAATAATAATAGTAGTATCAGTAGTAGTAGTAGCAGTATTAGTAGTAGCAGTAGTAGTAGTAGCAGTATTAGTAGTAGCAGTAATAGTAGTGGTAGTAGTAGTAGTAGTAGTAGTAGTAGTAGTAGTAGTAGTAGTAGCAGTAGTAGTGTCAGTAGTAGTAGTAGCAGTAATGGTAGTGGTAGTAGTAATAGTAGTAGTAGTAGTAGTAGTAGTAGTAGTAGTAGTTGTAGTATCAGTAGTAGTAATAGTAGTAGTATCAGTAGTAATATTGTAGTAGTAATATTAGCAATAATATTAGTAGTAGTATCAATAATAATAGTAGTATCAGTAGTAGTAGTAGCAGTAATAGTAGTGGTAGTAGTAATAGTAGTAGGAGCAGTATTAGTAGTAGCAATAATAGTAGTGGTAGTAGTAATAGTAGTAGTAATAGTATTGTAGTAGGAGTGTGGTGCATAGTGACAACAATAAAACTTCAACATGTTCTTTTGTAATACATTGTTCTATTTGGTTGGTACAAGATATTAGGTTGGATATTTCACAATTAGCTATAACATACACACGCATATACAAACATGTACATAAAAATAAGACAGAACAACGATAAAATAAGACAGAAATAAACAAAAAGAATTAAAAGAAATATATGAAAATTAATTTTCAAAAATATTAACAATTAATGCAAAAATATAAAGAAACCGTATTATCATTGACACACAGTTAGATTCGATCAGTCTGTTTCCCCTAACGCCTTCTTAGTTATCAGCCTTTTCATCTCTGAGCTGTCTCACTTCCATCAGAAATGTACCTACGTAACCTCTCATCTCCTTCCTTGTCTGCTAGCAGAGCTCAGCATGACCATCTCCCTCCCGATTCGCCTGTGGTGCCTCTGTATCAAAAGCGGGCGCTAAATATCATTCATTCATTCCCTCCTGGCAGACACTTTTCCTTCCTTTCTACCGTAGCTTTATATTAAGCCAGAATATGTGTCCATTATTCATCCTTCTCACAGATAGAGCAAATTTTACGCTCATATTCTTCGCTTATCTAAATAATCCGCCATTCCCCTAGTTTGAGATACGCGAGTTCCTGTCTTGTGAGTTTGGTCCCTGTTTTGATGTGCTGCAACACTCATTTCGATTTTAGCCCCGATTGTACTTCCAGCGAAACCATCTCTGTGCATTGCGCAATTGTCTGCTGCCTATCCATGCCGCTCAAGAGGTTCTTAACCTTCATCCATGCGTTCTTTCTTTTCCCTTGACCCGCTATCCAAATAGAGCACAGACCTATAATTTCCAGCTCTTTCTTAATTTGAATGATCATGTAATATTCCCTCCCAACCCCAGCTATTCACCGGGTTATAGCAATCAACCTTGTCTGCTTAGGAGGTATTTTTGTATTTGGGCGGCGTTATAGGATGAATATTTGACATACATTATTAGAACGAAGTAGCTATGCTTATTTTCAGGAGAAACCAAATAGAATAAACGTGATAGTTATCCCAATGAGATCGGCAGAGCAAGAAAAAAGTGGGAAAGAAGAGATAGTTACATATTTCAGAATCACTATATCCTAACTTTCCATTGTAAAAGAAAATATGGAAGGACGGGAGAATGGCGGAAGAATAAAATAGCAATAATGGAAGTAAAATCAAGAAGAAACCTCCTCAAAAGAACAAAGAGTAGAAAAGGAAATATTCTCTTATCAGCTAAGCTTTAAAAGCAGACCAAATGCTGAAGATTCATTTGAGAGGCTTTTACATTGATTTTAGCCCTCAAAGCGTTTTCTTAGAACGACTTTGAAGTTGTTAAATCAATGCCTTAAAACATTACCTAATCTATTTAAGGTAAGTGTAATCTTCATCTTTTTATAATCCATCGGTGTTGCTGAATGATATCTTCATTACACTGTTCTTCAAACTTCTACATAGAATCCGGTCCCTTACGATTCTTAATAATTGATCATCAGCCGTTTTTCTCAAGTAATCTGCCTAGTGTCTAATAGTTGGATGTTATAGCATATTCAATACAATAGGACGAAACAGTAGGATCGCTTTATTGAACGCGAGAAATGTGAAATAGCCTGACATTCACCACCAAATGTGTAAGATTTAAGGATAAAACATAATGACTGACATATTATAAATTTGTCAGATTTAATGAAACGCGTGATTACGTTTGTCTAAACGTGTATGACGAAAGGCGTAGTCAATAATGATTTGGTTCGTTCGGTCAAAGTAAAAACCCATGAGAACAGAAGGTTCACAACTTTGTGACTTTTTCTGCATTTTTCACAATCTTCACGGTCGGTTATATAGAATGCTATGACTGATCGCTTGCAATTTTGGAAAATGTGCCCACGATGGATGCCAAAAATCTCTGAAGAACATAAAAATCAACAAGCTTCCGTACATTGGCGTATTTCATCTTGAGAAAGATTTTTATTTAAATCTTATCGTTACAGATGGCGATATTGGGTAATCCATATGACAATCTATGGAATGAAGGCATTCGACATCTCCAATGTAGAAGAAACTCGCCCAGACAATTTCAACTTGCAAGGTCACGTACATTACAAGACGTTTTGTTCGCGAATTCTTGCAACAATAAGTACAAAGATCTTTTGTACGACGCTAAGAAAACTGCGTCGTGCTATCCGGAATAGCCGCAAAAACTCAAGACATCAAGTAATTTGGTTGAGAATTTATGCATCCCTTTCAGCCTTGACTTAGCTGGCAATTTACAATCTGTTTCTTCATCAAAAAGGTTTGTGGAAAACAATGACGTCATAGAACAACAGAAAGGGGTTTCATCACAGGCGGCATTGTTCGATGACGGGGGAATAGAACTTTTGGTGCCCCATTAAGATAAGGATTTCTGTAATGGTGCAAACTACGTGGAAAATCCAAAGAAAATAAAACATTTTGAAGTTGGCTTTGAAAAATATGGCCATATGACACGATGAAGACGTAACACACACGTTCTCATTCCTAATGGCCCAGGTTTAACCTCTTCATTCTTAGATATGTGTTGCCATAGTTAATAGACCTCCTCCTGGTCTAGGGGTTAGCGTTGCTGACTGCTGGCTGGGAGGTCCCGAGTTCAATTCCCGACTTTATCGGTTGCCCATTTGTACACTTCTGCTTGTTTGTCATCCGTTAGATCGTGAACAACATAGACCATTCCTTCTAAGGTTATTATTGAAAAATAATATTTCTGTCAACTTAAAAAACCAAATTAATAAAAAAAAAAGGAAAGGAAAGGAATAGCTGAGTCTTAACTAATAAACAATACTATGCAAAAGCTACTGTCCATCCACAGAAGATGATAATGAGATAACACATACAAATCTTGCGAAGGCCCAACAAAGAAGTCAGAGAGGGGAGTTGGTTTGGAGGGATAAGTAACGGGAAAGGGGGCTTTATTCATAGCTGTTTATATGTAAATAAAAATTACTTACAGAAAACGTTTGATACACACATATATCGATTGGCTTGTACCCCTGTACGTATGCATATTTTGATTGTTTTGATTAGCATGTACGGCCGTAAGGTATATGCGGCAGTTATACTACTTGTGTGTACTTTAATACTGTTACAATAAAAGCCCATTACTACTTATGCATTTGGTGGTATAAAGAAGGCGTTGAACACTATAAAATGCTTCCCAGGATTGTAACTGCAACTGCTGAAGTTTGCTATCAAAAATGAAGATGCTTAGCGATCGCAATTGAAGAAAAAGACCTCCAAGGGCTGCTGCAAAACGATAATGCATGTCCACACTCCGCTAACTGACGATAGCAGCTATTCGATGGGAGGTGATTCTACATCCCCCCACATTTTCCCAATCTTACTCCCTAGGAATTCCACCTTTATCATTCTCTATGCAACAGTCTTCTAGGGAAAATGATGAACGAAGATCCTTTACAAACTTGACTTCTTCTGCAGCTCCAAACCAGCAGGTTTCTTCAGATGTGGAAAAAAGAAATATTTCAGCGTTGGGAGAGAGTCATAGATAATGGAGAAGAATACATTACTAATTAATTTCTGTATGCTATTTATCTCAAATAAACTTTTTATCACAGCGTAAAAAGGGAAGAAAAACTACTCGACGAATTTATGAATCAAACTGATATAAGTGGAAGTATTTATTCGTTGTGTCCTTATAATTTAGAACGATTTTTCCTCAAATATTAAAGAAAATATGAAATCTATTTTTGGTGCTTCATTTTCGTATATTACATTTGTATGATTAATAAATACAGCCTAATACTCTCTCTAGCAGAAAATCTTTAATGAAACATATAGCGTGTTTCCTTTTAATGAATAAGAAAATTAAATTAAATATGAAGAAAATAAGGAAAACGAGTTTTAACATGAAAGTATAATATTATTTTAACATTTTTGTATATTACTAAACGAGGAATTGTTTATATGACCGTCTTATATTTGAATCAAGCCAAAAAGCTGTGGATTAGTAACGATAACACTTTCTTGATATTATTTTTGTTTGCGCTGTTTATCCTACCTACTTTCTGAACGTATTACTGCGATCTGTGACAGCATAACTTTTGTGTTTCACCTGGTCCAGAGCTATAAAGTTCAAACTGGATGTAGATGCAACACGAGGGTCAGATTAACCCTTCATAATCAAATTTTTCTTTCTCTAAACATGATAAATGCTCACCCTCGTGTTTGCGCTAGGAAAGTCGGACGTTTTGACGTAACGGGCCCTTAATTGCGAATCTCATTCGTTTCATGTCCGCGCTAAAGCCACTGCAATTGCTTTAACTCGCGTTTAAATTTTTTATTTGCGGGTGAGGCACAAATGCTAATGAGCCCCATAACCAGCAATTGCTGGAATGACAGGTGTAGCTGTACCGCAAATCCTCGGCATTTTACTATAGCGTTCTAATTTGTGGCGAGGCAATCGCGTGGAAGAAGGGCAGGTATTAGTTTTTTTCTTTTTACGAGATTAAATTTGTTTCTCACTCCGAAACATGGTATAGTGTTATTAGAATTCTTTATACAACTTGTTATGAATGTGACCGCAGTGAAATTGCGGTCTTCATCACAATATTGTAGCCCTGGTGATGATGACATGGATCTGCTGGCGGCTATTTAATTAGATTGCTGACTGACCTAAATATTCACAGCAGACAAATCTGTTTGCAGCAATTTCGAAGCCGCAGACAACAACTTCGAGAAGCATTGCGGCATGTATAGCTATAGATAATAATTATTGCAAGATAGCGGCCTTCTGGTCATTAAAAACGATTGTTTTGGTGGCCCATTAAAGTAAGAAATATGCGCTACAATATATATATATATTTCTTGGGCTCTCGAGCGCAACCTTATACCCATCTGCGGATTTCATTTGTTATTTAGCCTATCCTGTTCTCACTCACAATGCGCTTAGTTCTGAAAATATTATTTACAAATTAAAGGCACTGTAATGGCACCAGAATGGCACCTACTTTTATAGTTCGTATAAATGAACATATAAGACAAAAACAGCATTAATGGCAAATAAAATTGAAGCTCCAGTCACAGTAGATGGAATAATTCTGCAACTTATAAAGGAATATGCATACAGTTAATTTCCTTCAAGGACAAGACGGAAAAAGAGATAAGTAGAAGAACATTCTTAGCATGAAAGACATTTGGTACCTTCTGTTTACACTCTCCGACAAGAAAATAAGCAAAAAGCTTAAATTCCAAGTATAAGAAACCTGCATATACCTAATAATGCTACGTGGTTGGTTATAAGACAAACAGATGAATGCACCAAATAAGCAAAAGGAAAATGGAACTCAGGATATTAGGAATAATAATAAGGGACAAAATATCTAAGGAAACGTTAGACCAAATAACATGAACAACAGATATGGCAAAAAGAACCGCCAGACTGAAGTGGAAATGGGGAGGCCACATAGCGAGGATGCAGGACGACAAATGAACGTATAAGACCACCGTGTGCGACACGCCCTTAGGCAAACAACACAGAGACAGACCAAGATGAAGATGGGAAGATTTCTACCGGCACATGCAGGTCGACAATGGTCCAAAATAGCAAGAAGCAGGAATACATGGAAAACTTTCGAACGTCAACTTCGAAACGAGTGAAATCAAAAGTGTAACATACAGGGTAATACTACTGTACTGTACACAACCCTAATGCGAATTAGCTCATCGTATTGGCGAATAAGAGCTACCCTCTTGTAGGAGATATTTGCTTTCTTAAGGACATTTGGGATGATGATGATGATGATGATTATTATTATTATTATTATTATTATTATTATTATTATTATTATTATTATTATTATTATTATTATTAGGGGAGGAATTCCTCTAGCACGGTTATTATGGCTGTGATATTTTAATGATACGAGAATTCGTGCTTTGGACACATAGCTCAGAATCACTCAATCAGTCCCTTACTAGTCTTAACTCCAAATTTTCTAAGTTAAGTTCACTTCTCCTGTCTCTGTCAAGGCTGCTACGTTCCTAGATATTATTGTTTCTCTATGCAATAGTTCTTTTCTTACGTTCGTGCATATTAAGTTCACCAATTAACAATAGTATCTTCATTTTAATAGATGTCATCCCTTGCATACAAAAAAGAAATATATTTCTTTTTCTCTTTTTATCGGCGGCCACCGTCTTTGTAACAACTTTTCGTCTTTTGACAGCTATATTAAAAACGTAGCTCAAAAGTTCCAAGAACAAAAATATTCTTCCTCCTTTTTCAATCTCGTATCACACCATGCACAAAAAAATTCCAATGCAAACCAAAAACTTGCAATAAGAAATTCATTAACCTAATTAGCACTTACGAGCCTGGAATTGAGAGTACCAAACCTGTTTTGAAGTAATGTCACCATTACTTAATAAATATATTCATCTTTAACTAATTTTTATAAATGTACACTCGCTCTTATTTATAAAACACCCCCTAACCTAAAATTATATTTCCGTGCAACCCATCCAAATGGCAGGTTCACGCCCCAAATGCAAATTATGCGCTAATTATGCCAAGTCATTCGTTCCACTGCCCCAAATTATCTACAGAATTAAATATTACTTCATTTTCTAACTTTGCTTCTAAGGATGTCATATATTTTATTTTGTAAACTTTGTAAAGTATTTTATATTGCTTCAATTTCTACTGTTGTTTCGCTCCATATGGACAATCACAGACGTTCTGTTAACACCAAGTCTTCCTTGCCGGTTGCACAATGTGCCCTGTTCCACTGTAGGATTTTGATAATGCATTTAATTTAACACTTACTGTTGCTTTACCTACTATGTTCCTGAAGTTACTCCAGAGATATATACTGGCTATATTTTTGCATAAAGCGCGCACACCACTGGGTTTTAATATTATGTGTTAATGTCCACCTTTATATTCTGGAATTTGATATATTCTTAGCTTTCTTCCCCCGACTTTTTCTCCTTGCTGCTTTTTTATCTGTTTCCACGCATTACGTTACCTTCGAGGTTAAAAATGCACTTTTTCCTCCTTCATTTGCCTCCTGCTTTAGAAGAATACAAGGGGTTCAAAATAGAGCGATATTTGTGTTAATATTTAAGTGTTTCTATCTATTTCTGCTTCTTTAGATCTTGTTATTTATACATTTAAACTTTTACAACATATTATATAGTCGGAATCTATTTACTAAACATTTTGAAGTAAATTATACTTGTGTAGCAGATTTTAAAATTATATTATTTAAGCTAATACAAATAATATACAATCTAAAAATTACTTGAAATTAGAAAATGTTCATATGAAAATATTGTTTTTACCATAAGAAAAACCACAATCTCGCTGTCTAACTAACACATCTATATTTTCATTTTTCCAAATAAAATGGAAACAGAAAAAAAAACGAAAAAAAAAACTTTAATATGAGGATATGATCTGCTTTAGATAACTAGGGGAAATAATGATCATAGTGCTTAAAACCAGTCCATTATTTCGTGTAGTTACAGTGTAAATTACAGTGACTTTCCAAGATTTTACACCCAAAATTTTGTGATGAGTGTAAGTTTGGAGGGATAAACAGACAATTCTACATCTATATATGTCATTGCATACATCAACAGTACAATCAAAATCAGTTTCGTTTTCCTGTCAAAATATTTGTCACTGCTAGAATAATTTGTATTAAGCAATCCCCAACAATACTTGCGAGAAACTGTGCAATAATTAGCCCATTTGTTGCGGTAGTGACAGATATCTCTCTCTCTCTCTCTCTCTCTCTCTGTCTCTCTCTTGCATTAATTTTCTTCGTTTCAGAAGAGCAGAAAAAAGGTGTAGCCAGTTCTTCGTAGCTTACGCACATGGTGAATGGGTGTATCGTAGATTTCTCCAAGGCAATCTACACACTTGGTATATGTAATTAAATCTATTCCTCACTTTAACGCACCAGATACAGGAGAAAAAGCAATGGGGTATGTTTAAAGTGGTGTGACATATTTATTGTTTTGTCTGAGTCCTCGCTTTCAAAACAAAAGTAAGAAAAAATAAATAAAAATAACAATATTTTGTGTGTTTGCAGTTTTATGCATGCATATTCATATATTAACCACAAAACTGAGGAATGGTCATTTATGTATTATATAATTACTAATTTAAAGATTTTAATACCGCAAAATAAACTATTCTGATTTTCTTTATCTTATCTAATTGGACAAAAATATGCCTTGCCTGTCTCGTTATTATTGTTATGTCCCTCTAGCTTTTAAAATATTTTTGAATAATTTAAATGTACTTCGAATAGGGATAACAATACCATCTTTTAGATAAAATGTTAGTTAAAGTACTAAACATAACGCAAGAATATGAATAATATGTGAGAAAATAAACTTTTTATGTGCCGTTTAACAGTACACATTTGATTATTAACCTACGCATAAGTGTACAAAATGTTCTTTTGTTACGGAAAGAAAGCTATGCTTTTATTTCTGGCATGTTGCATTATAATATCATCATAGTGTCAGAATGAGGCTAATATAGGAGCTGAGATCAAAAGTCCGAAGGAGCTGAGTACACTAAGCGAAATCCTCACCGAACAAAAATGAACATATAATGCAAATTAGGCGTTATTAATTAATGAAATGAAATAAGTTACGGAATTGCTGTGTGGTATTAGGGGAACAAAATTAGAATTGTTGCACCCTATAAGTATTACCAAAGAGTTTTCATTTGATTTACATATGGACGCTCTTTAACATCTCAGGTCATCAGCGTCCCATTCAATTCAGGGCGTGAAACGGTCGACAAATTTTGCTCAGAGGTCTCTTCTTTCAGGTTTGAGGTTATTTTTCGAGCCGGGACACGGGACCCACATCTTTACTTCACTTTCGAAGAAAGCTATACCTAGGGTTTTTACTCCCGAAAATATCCATCGATCCTGGCCGGGTTTGAACCCGCGATCTTTGGTTTAGAATGCAAGTATGGCTACCACTACACCACCAGGACCAATTATAAAGCGAAACTACATTTTTAGAATAATAATGATAATAATAACTAAACCACAAAAATTAACAGTATACTATTAATTAAATGAAAATTATGAATAAACTGATAAACAAAGATTGTGTGGATATTTTTAAACAAGTTTTAAATGTAACCATTTTTGAACTGAGTTCTTGATATTATCTTTACATTCACTAAAATAGAGAGAAATAACAGAAAGTTTCCAGTTACATTGTGTATTTAAGACGATGTTCATATGTTTCAATAAAACAAAAACATGTTACTGTTTAAAAACAATTGCAATGTACTAAGCAAATAAAAACAATCGAAAGGTACGTCGATTTTCAGTGGCTTTGAAATTTAATTTAAATGTTATTGTACTAGAAACATGTAACGAAAACGTTTTCTGAATGTTATTACAGAGCGCTCTTACATAAAATTTATTATTTTAAAATACATATTAGCTTAATATTTCACATTTGCTATCTTCACGACTATACTTTTGTTAAATATAAAACGTATGAATCGTTATAAATACAGTTTGTAGGATGAATTAATTTATCCCTTTAATTGACAACAATATAGTGAAAATTAAACGTAAGAGCACATTTTAAATTTCAGATTTTAAGTATACCTTTACTCCTAATAGTCCAATTTACCCAATTTTCAGAAGCTATTGTTTTTATATTTTTAAATGGTATGTACCAAATTTTGCTGTGAAAAAAATATTTGAACTACTAGAGCGATTATTAAAACTTGGATTTCAGGCAAACCCTCATTCCTGATACCCCAATTTCTATGATTTTCAGAAAACACGTTTCTTATTTTATTTTAATAGCATAACCGAAATTTCTTTAAAAACATTTAACATTTGCAGCCGCTAGAGCGATTTTTAAATTTTGTTTTAAACTCCGTTCGTTTTTCAGGTATACCTCCCTCCCAATGACTTGATTGGCCTGATTTTCGGGAAAACTTTTATGAATTTACTTTAAAGAAATCTACAAAGATTCATTGAGATGACGCAAAAATTACGGCCACTAGAGCAAATGTTCAATTTTTTAAAAACATTGCTTTAGGTTCACCCCCACCCTCAATGGTCTAATTTTGCTGGTTAACGAACTCAATCGTTTGTTAATTGATGGTTATGTACAGTTTCGTTGATAAAAACAAAAATTGCGACCGCTAGAGCGTTAACACAGAAACACACACACACACACACACACACGTTTTTATGCTATTTTGTTTATCTTTTTCGGTGCCTAGTAGGTACGACATATATATATATATATATATATATATATATATATAAAACATAAACTAGATAAGAAGAAAAAGGATAAAACACTTGAAAAGTCACAGATTTATTATCTGTGTAAATCTGTGACTTTGCTAGTGTTTTATCATTTTTATTTTTATCTAGTTATTGTTATTTTATTTACATTTCATTGTATTGTTTTGTTTTATTTTTTCGTATACATAATGTAAATGATATATATGCGCGCGCGCGTTTCTGTCTGTATCTGTTTACGATATAGCGGTCGCAAATTTGTTTTTTTTTTTTTCCTCAAAGAAACTCTGCACATAGCCATTATTAATAAACGATTCGTCGAGTTCGTTAACCAGCAAAAATGGACCATTGGGGGGGGGGGTTTAAGGTACAGTTAAATTTTTTAGCAAAAATTGAAAAATCTCTCGAGAGGGCGCACTTTTTGCTTTATTTCAACGAAAGTTAGTAAAAATCTTTAAAAAAATGTATAAAAGTAGTTTTCAAAAATCATGGCAATCGGGTCACTCGGAGAGGGGATATTTCTGAAAAATTTTGGGGTTAAAGCGAAATTTAAAAAGTATTCAAGCGGCTGCAATTTTAAACAATTTTAAAGGAAAACTGGGTATGTGCATTTAATAGGAAAAATAGGTTTAGAAAATCAGTGATATCGTACTATTAGGAGGGGGGTTACCTGAAACCCAAAATTTAAAAATTCCTCTAGTGGCATTGATATATTATTTATAGCAGCGAAACTCCGTATGTGCCATTAAAATAAAATAAGAAAAATAATTTCTGAAAATCAGGGAAATTGGGCCAGTTAGGAGAGGGGGAGTTACCTAAAAAAAATCGTTCTAAGGACAACATCCTCACAACAAAATTCGGTATATATCATTTAAGTAAATAAGAAAATAGTTTCTGAAAATTAGGGAAATTGGACTATATGGTTTAAAGGCATACTTGAAAATAGAAGTTTAAAAATCTTGCGTTTAATTTTTTCTAAATTGTTTTTAACCATACTTTTTCTTAAACCCAAGGTCGCGGGTTCGATCCCTACCAGGACTGATACATAGAGAGAGAGAGAGAGAGAGAGAGAGAGAGAGAGAGAGAGAGAGAGAGAGATGATGTTTTGGACTCATGACTCAGAATCTCTCGAGCAGTTCCTTACTAATCTTAACTCCAAGTTTTCAGTTAAGTTCACTTCTTCTGTCTCTCCCAATGCTGCTACGTTCCTAAATATTGATATTTCTTTATGTAATGGCTCTTTTCTTACGTCTGTGCACTTTAAGCCTACCAATTTACAACAGTATCTTCATTTGGATAGCTGTCGTCCCTTGCGTATCAAAAGATCTATTCCTTTTTCTCCTCCAATCCGTGGTCATCGTCTTTGTAACAACTTTTCATCTCTTGACAAGTATATTAAAAACCTAGCTCAAAAGATTCAAGACCAAAATTATCCTTCCTCTCTTTTAAAATCCCGTATAATCCCAGTGCACAAACTTTCCAATGCAAACCTAAAAATTCTAACAAAAACTTCATTAAATTTGTTACCACTTACGTGCCTGGAATTGAAAGCATCAGACCTATTTTGAAAGAATGACATGATATTTTGTTAATGCACTCATCTTTAAATGTTTTTTCTAAATTTATACCCCGCTATACTTTTAGTACACCCCCTAACCTTAAAAGTATATTTCGCCGAAACCTATCACCTCCGAATTTACCACGTCCCTTTGCTGGCTCATATCCTTGCCAACGCCCTAAATGTAAAACCTGTGCACTAATTATGCCTTACTATTCATTCCACAGCCCTAATTTATCCAGAGAATTTAACATTTCTTCATTTGCTACTTGTTCTTCCAAGAACGTCGTATGTATGTTATCTTGTAAGCTTTGCAAAGCATTTTATATTGGTTTAACTTCTACTGTTGTTTCGCTACGTACGAACAAGCAGACGTTCTGCTAAAACCAAGTCTCCCTTGCCTGTTACCCAACATGCCTTATCTCACTGTAAGGATTTTGATGATGCTTTTAATCTAACACTTATTGATGCTTTACCTACACAATGCTCTGAAAGTTTACTCAGAGATAGAGAAATGACTGCTATATTTTTACATAAAGCGCCTATACCACCTGGTTTAAATCTTACGTATTAATCCCCCTCCCCACACTCTCATTTCTAGTTTCATCTGTTTCCATGGATAACGTTACCTTCGATACTCAATATTTACTTTTATCACCGTCACTTGTCTTCTTGCCATAGAAGGACTCCATGCGTCTGAAATATAGCGATCTCAAGTGTGACTTTTTCTTAGGTTTTATGTTTTTCTGCTATCATAATTACTGTCAATTTATATATACTTTTTATCTTTTTCAATGCCTAGTAGATACGAACAATGGAGATTTGGAAATATTATTCAAAACGAATTCTATTAGTACAATCGCAATAGCTTACATTCCTTCGGAATTCACTAAAAGAGAATAACTGAGGTAATAGTTTATGGTTTCAGATATGAATCATAAATAAGCAAAAATTTAAATGAGAAACATAAAACAACAGTAACGAGTTTTGCAATTGCGAAAACAAGTATGGCACGAAGAGAAAGAAGCGATGATAATCTAGGGAAATTACTGGAATAAAGAATAGAGCAGATGTGGAGTAAAATAAACAAACTGTGCTTCTTAAAGAGAATAAATGAAAATATGTGAATTTTAAGGAAAAACTTTGTTCTGGTGAGGCGGAGATCATTAAATCTGCTTTCTAGTGTGATCAGTCTGCTCTTTAAAACATGCCATGCATTCCAACATTTAAAGCATCGTAAATGTTTAATGCTCGGCATTGCTTTTAATTACCTATGAAAATGCACCGAAGGTGAACCACGGAATGTAAAAATGAGTAATAATTTTGCCAGTATACCACCGGGCAATGAGGTAAACGCGAAATAGAAATAGAGTTATGTACTATAAAGTATGGCATAGCAGTGTAGCATTTTATATTCATTTGTATGTTTGGAACATATAGAAATATTATATCTACCGTAACGTTCCTGGTTTATGAACTTTCCAGCATTTGTTTTCTAGCAAATTCTTCAACAAACTTCCGGATATCTACAGAAGGTTAAGTAAACAATATTAAAATAATACACTACCGCACATTAATTTCAATATGCCATAGACCTTTTTGATTCTCTGAGGAGAACACAAATAAATCAGCACAGATATGTTCATTAGAATGAGAGCATGTATATCCATTACAAGGAACCTTTTACCCAAGTAACCCAGTTCCTGCTTAATAAATTCCATTTGTTTTAGATGCCCTCAGATATATTCCACTCCTGTACGCATTCATATTTGTTGAATAACTTAATGGTTTAAGCTCTTAAATGCCTCTCTACACTTCATCTCATTGGCGTTGCAGACTTTGGGGTGGTTTGATTCTTGTCCTCTGGAATAAGTCCTGTTCTGGTTTAATGTTTATTATTTTTGTTAATGTTTTATTTAATGTCGCTTTGGCTGCCTTGGTTTTATCAAGACGTCCGTAGATTGTGGACTGAATACTATTAAATTTGTGGTCATGAATGTAATGAATTAATGTTGGCGCAAATGAACTTGGCGTCCTTGGCATTCACCTTCTCAGGGTAAGGAAAACTCCAGAAAAAAAAAACTTATCCAGACAGCATGACCTGATCGAGAAACGAACCCAAGTCCTCCGAATTTGCAGTCATAAACGCTACCACTGGACCACGGAGGCGTTTATCAACGTAGATTCGAATGCATAAAACCACGATACAAAATTTTCCCCAGCACTTTACTCGTCATGCTGGGATGGCGGGGAGAAGACGGAATTTTTGATAAATGGCTTTCCTTAGTGTATTACTTTTTAATAAAGCACGGGGTTATAGCAGTGCTAATTGAGAAGCAAAGAACAATTTACTAGTTTACAGTATGAAAAGACATAAAATCGATATGCCAAGATTTCCTCGCCCGAGCACAATGGAAAGAAAGCTTTGTTTTTTACTTAGCTGAGTTCAATCCCTTAGCAACATTGGTCTAATGAAACATTTTGCAGAAAAACGCATTAGTTGTTAATTATTGAAATGAATGAGCATTTTATTAAAAAATTAAAAAGTTAATTTACGTTTGTCAGCTCAAAGAATTTATAAGATGGATTAACGCAAACCTTTATTATAAATTAACTCGCCGAACGTTGGTTACAGTGTATGACACTGGGTGTAACAAAAAGATGCGGCCAAACTTTCAGAGCATATTCCTCACACGTAGAAGAAGAAAAAATGTTATATGGACAGATTCCGGAAACGCTTTATTTCCATGTTAGAACTCATTTTCTACACCTCTCCATAGTACATTAATCATGGGTAAACACAAAGAACCAAAACGTACCAGCATACTATTGAAGTACTTTCTTACATGAATTGTTCAAAATGCCTTCCTGGTTATCTCTCTGGTTAAGTTGTATTTATTATGTTCACCGTCAATGTTTTGCGTTCCATTTGAACGAAGGTGATGTTGATGCGTGTATTTTGAACTCTCTTTGGCTAGAGTTCTGTGCAGTCGTGCGTACTGAATAACTGAAAAGTGACACAGCACATATAAACATTTTAGTATATGAAATATTTGTTTGAACGTGATGCTACCGCCACGGGTAGCCGAGGTCGTTAAGGCGCGGACTCGTGAGCTGCAGGTCTGCGGTTCGAATTCCGCTAGAACCATCTTCCCTGACTGAGGTTTTTTCCAGGTTCTCCTCAGTCCTCATAAATGGCAAATGCCGGGGAGGTACCCTAAACTTAGATGTGGATCGTTTCCTTCCTTAAAATAAATCCTTTCTAATATATCATTTCGTTTCATGTATCATCAGTGTCCATCACCTGTGGTGCCTCAGTAGTAAAAACAGGCGTTAAAGACTAAAGACTAAACAATAATGGGATAGCTAATGTTCTTATTTCAGTTAATTATGCATACAGTTAAACCTTCTTCATAAATGTAGTTATAATAATGCTTTTAAATTTCTTCTTCTTCTTCTATTACATATGTAACATTTATGTGAATTCCACGTAAACTACTTATTTCATAATTTTGCAGTTAGGATTTTTTTTGATTGGTTTATTTATGGACGCTCTTTAACATCTCAGGTCATCAGCGTCCCATTCAACTCAGGGCGTGAAACGGCCGACAAATTTTGCTCAGAGGCCTCTCTTTCAGGCTTGAGGTTCTTTATCGTGACGTAAATGTACGACACGGGACCCACGGCTTTACTTCCCTTCCGAAAGAAGCCATACTTAGGATTTTTACGCCCCGAAAAAATCCATCGGTCCTAGCCGGGTTCGAACCCGCGATCTTGGGTTTAGGAGGCAAGTATGGTAACCACTACACCACCAGGACCGACTTGCAGTTAGGGAATTATGAGAACATCTAATAGGTGCTTACCTTGTTCGCTCAGGTTCATAATGTTCTTAATCAAAATTTAAAGAATTATTTACGTTATGGAAACAGTAAACATTATAACAGTTTTAGTGGAGCTATTATATATAAATATTTCATATAAATTCTAAAATTATATATATATATATATATATGCGTTTGTATTAAATACAGAAAGTTTAAGTTATTCTTTTCTAATGTGAAATATTATTTAGAATTTGTTTCAACACTGTCTCGTGCAGTTCACCAAAAATGCCTAAAAGTTTAAATTTGTACAAAATAAGAGTAATAGTACATGATCGGCTCTCGGGCCAGTCCTTCAGTCCGGGTTCTAATGCCTTAGGTTTGCAATGGACAGTCCTGCGGTCTTCGCGCTGTTCTTACTCAGGACCATGCGTTCGTTTTGTGGTAGTAAAATGGTAAATGCAGATAAAGTTCCTTCCATAAGTGTTAAGGAGTGAAGTTAAAGTAATATTTTCGGACGTAAATCAAGATATTTGGCGAACAGACAGCATTTACATTCCTCACACTAAACCCTTCAAGAATTGTCCAAAATTGGTTTTAATTGGTAGTCATAGAAATTGGAAGTGCTTGATTAGGCTGCAAGACATGATGTGGTGGTCTCTGAATATTTAAAAGTATAACCATCTGGCTTCCTTCTCACCCAGAAAAATTTATCATTTGGTATCAAACAGTCCACTGTATGGACCAAAAAAAAAAAAAAAAAAAAAAAAAAAAAAAAAAAAAAAAAAAACTGGTCCATTTGATGTTAATATATTTGCGGAAGAGGAATTTTCACCTTCAGATACAACACAATCTACTGACGCTGACATACAAAGACTCTACTCTCCACAACTGGTACTAAAGTCAGATGTTCTTCTGTCTCTCCACAACCAAATTCCTCGTCGACACAATCTTTCTTCTCGGTTTAACCAGTGTATAACTTTTATGAATTCTGCACGCAAAAATAAACTCATTGCAACAAAGATAACGCTCATACAGTTGAACAGAAAATTGTTGGAAGACTCTAGACCTATCGTTAAAAGAATGTACGAAACTAATCTGCAGATGAGAGCAAAACATCATCTCTTTATAGAGAGACGTACTTTTTGGGGGAAAAAATTGGTAGATGAGCTTGAGGTGTGAAAAGTGAATTCATTAAAGCTGCACAGGATGAAGTAAAGAAATTTTGAATTAATATGTGTGAGGTTTAAAGTATGACCTCAGCCGATTTTACCCCAAAGTAATTTATATTGCTTTCCTTTGTATTTTATTAAATAAATTCAAAATAAATTAATTTAAACATGTTTTATAGCTAATTTATGTTGTAAAGGGTATTTCTTTCAGTTTAACAACATTTGAAGTTTTAATATTGAACAATTATTACTTTACTGTTTTTCCCTCTTAGCTACCCGGTTCTGTCCTGTATTCCAGTTGGTAGCTTTCAGTGCCAAAATATTTCTAATTTACAATTCGGTTTTTACTTCCAACCTTATATACTTATACGTTCTTGCTAAATTTCTTAACGTAAGATGGAGATATTTTAGCAAGTGATCTTAAAATCTACTTCCACCCCTGCATTTTATATACAATTGTAGTATTTTTTCCAAATTAAATTTTTTTACTTTTATAGATTTAAATTGACCCCGGTAATTTTTATAATCCCCAAATTATCTTTTTTCGAAACATTTTGGATTGAAATGACGTGAATTGTTATTATAACCTTTGCTAATCCCCGTCGTTAAGCACGATATATCGGCCTTGACGTAAAAAAAAAAAAAAAGCAAAAGCAAATATAATTTCCCTCCATAGCAAAACAGAATCACATTAACCTTGGTGGAGTAATTTTCATAATTACATTCACTAAACAGATACACATGCATCTCTGTTAGATTTATGAGCGAAATGATTTCCATCCATTTTCATAAACTGCTTCGATAAATAGATTCACGCCCACCTCATTTAGAGTTACGCAAACATGTTTTGCAGAAAATTTGAACACCTTCTCTCATTGCACTGAACAGCCAAACACGTACATTTTCAGTAGTTGGAAAAGAACCTCTGTCCTCGATTTTCATGGTGCAATTTTACTCAACATAGCATTTCCATGACACCATTGAGGTAAGCAGTTCTCGTGTTTTGTGCTCGAGGTGCAAACATTGTTTAGTTCTATCAACAATATATTTTAGAGGAACTTTCATATTCATCTCAGAAGTAATCTAACATACAATATTCTTCTTCAAAGTAATCAATAAAAATGTCCAAATTTTTTTCTTAATAAACCGATATATTACACTGACTTTAGCCCAAAAGTACGATAAATACAAATCAATAATTGAAGATACCTGAAGCATTTAGCAGCAAAGACAATTTCCAGCAACTATTCTTGTTGAAAAATTAAAATTCTTTTGGCAAATATTTATTTATAGAACTTACTGCTTTTATAGCAACCGTGCGCTGAAATTCAAACATCGGCATTTAAGAGACTAGTGAGCATTAATTTTTTTACACAGCTGATATTAATTACAGCTTTAAAATATTAAAGCATATGACTTAAAAGTAAATACTCTTCTTCGGAAATAAATGCAAAGTTTAATCTAATATTATTTAAGAAGAAGATGACTGTATGAATATATACAAATAATTTTAAAACAAAAATTATTTAAAAAGGAAAATACCGACTTTAGTAATAAATCTTGTCTGCTCACTCAGTGCCTTACGACTAGGCTAGTGGGCGTACCGCAACCGGCGGCATCGTACTTCAGTTTCGCTATCATGAGCTCATGGCAATATAAATTTATTTGCGAAGAGGATTAGGCGATTAACTCTAGAGCAACGCAATAAGATTAGTTCTTCGTGTTTGTAGGCGACTTACTCAGAACTTACCTGATAGATTGCTTCCTTCCAAAAATAAATTCATGACATTGTGCACAAATTTGAGTCACTAACGAAAATTAACACAACACAGGATTTCGGTTTCTTTTTCTGCTCATATTGTAACGTGATTATTAAAAATCAAACCCTACAGATTTACAATAGTCCATTCTTTCCAATCAGATGATCTAATAACACAAGTATATAATGTGAATGGTTTCTTTCACCAGTGAATGAGGGTTTAATCGTGTAGCCGAAAATAAAGGCCACATTAATACAGTTATAATCGATGTTAATAATTAATGTAAATATGATCTGATGTATGCATGTAATTTGTATTAAAGGTATTGAATTCATTTCCATGTTTTGTTATCATATGGCTGCCAGACGATACCTGTCATCTTTAGTAGAAGGTCATTATGTATTTATATAAAAGTACTATTTTAATATGTTAAAAAAACTAATTCAGGGATTATAACAACCTAAAACTCCGGGACTTGGTTATAACTAATTTTAAATCCTTGATTAAGAATGCCATCAAATTCGTTTTTTATAACTAATGCATTTAATGTATCAATTAGTTATAGCCTAAATAGCTTGTTTATTAATTAAATATTAATAGTAAAGCTAAACGAATTAATAATAATAATAATAATAATAATAATAATAATAATAATAATATATTGGACAGTAAAACAGCACTCATCTGCAATATTTTAATGGTAAAAATATCTATGAAGTATTTCTGCCACTACAGCCTGTTCCAGCAAAGAAGTTTTTAAATATAACCAAAAACTATTTGTGATTCATAATATTTTATTCTTTATTACGTACCATTTCATGTCCACTAATCTGGAACGACAAAAGACTGAAGCACAAAAAGGCCGTGAAAGAAGTCGTAAAGGTTCAGAATGGATGGTTTAAAATGTCTAGTCGATGAAGTGAAATGTTCCACAAAAAGCGTGGGCCATTTCATCACCCAGCAAGTTAGCACGACAAGTAATGTGATCTTGGAGTAGATGACATGGACATAACCCTAGTTGAGTGGAACTGCAGTCCATTTGCGGCCCTAAGTGGTGGGAACGGGTAGTGGGGAGAGGGGAGACATGCACCGGTTCTCCAATCCGTTGTTTGTCTCGTGATGTCACGGACGATTAACTTCCCCAGCTGTCACAAGGCTCGTAAGGAGCAATCCAATTTTCCGTTGATATTTAGTAGGAATGACGTCTGTATAACGAGTTCCAGACTGCACAACGTTATTTTCTCTCATCTCGCCTGTATGCTGTGCTCCCACTCAAAGAGCAATAATCGCCGATACAAAGGCAGGGTGTGCCACACAATGAGTCTGTTGTTGAACACGAGGGAGAACAGTCAATAAATAAATAAACATATAATATTATTAACATTTTACGTTTTAACCCCCAACTCCAGCCACCCACACACCTTGACATTTTATATGATCCCTGCATTTTGATTATTATTTTCAAAGAGGGTATAATTGTCATCATATTTCTTTGTATTATATCGACCTCTGGCAACCTAGGCTGCTGTTATTGTTGTAAGAATTTTAACAGAGTGAAATTTAAGGCTGTTAACTTCAGGACAAAAATTTGGGTAAAATTTTAGCAACATTTCATTTATTAATATTACAGTAATATTTATTAATAATAAAATTACGACTATTCCTTTTATAGGATGTATAGCATTTTGAAACAATTAGTACCAAAATACAATATTAATGTCCTGATTTTTAGGTTTTAAACTTTTTACTTACACAATAATTAGAAAGTTGTGATGTACGTTTCCGTTTCGTGCGCATTGGATGTTGTGTGAATCCTGTTAAACCTAAAAATATTTTGTAATCTGTCACTTTCCATATTTTGTTGCTTTTTAGCAGGGGCGTCAATGAGGGCCCCAAAGAAAATGCCATAATTATTTATCATTTTCCCTTCTACTGGTCAACTTTTAATACAAAAGAAAAAGTTAAAAATAGCGATGTGTAACTAATTCTTAATTATATCTTACGCAAAAAGCGAATTTCCTCTCTGCTGTAGTAGCGGTAACATGCGGGTCCTCTGTTAGACAGGGAAGCTCATGGTCAGCCCAGCTTTTAACTAAACCTTCATGGACCAGCAAAAATTTACAAGGACTTATATTTGTCTTCCTCCAAGATGCTTTAGTCTTTCTTCTGTTTATTTCTGCGTTCTCTTGGTCCAGCAGGAAGACGGCCGTGGCCTGCGCTCGGTATTCTCTCTTTTCTTAGGAACCAGATGTTGAGGGCCTACTGACACCACCCATAACTGACTAGGGATTGTTATCGCACTTTGAAATCGGGTGACTGCCTCACTGTTTGTCGGTGCAAAGTTGACTATGTTAACTATTAAGTTATAAAAAACCGTCCTGTTTTGTGACAATGAATAAGGTAAAGGCTTTATTGAAGACTCCATTTTCGCGTCTAATTTTAACTGTTAATTTGGAAGTGAAATGATTCGACCTCATCAATCGAAAGCTATAGGAGCTTACTCAGCAAGAGGGCACAAAATTACGAAGGTTTCTTTTACGCTTTGAAAAAAAATAAAAAACATCTTGGCTGACAGCGTGTGAAGTGAGAAACTTCTTGTCTATAGGAATGAGATTAGAAAAGAAATAGAAAGGGCAAATTTCCATTTTGTACATGCCGACTAAAGGACAAACATTACATGCACGTCACATTTTTTTGTTTTGTTTATTTACGGACGCTCTTTAACAGCTCAGGTCATCAGCGTCCCATTCAGTTCAGGGCGTGAAACGACCGACAAATTTTGCTCAGAGGCCTGTTTTTTCAGGCTTGAGGTTCTTTATCATGCCGTAAATGTACGACACGGGACTTATGGCTTTACTTTTCTTCCGATGTAAGCCACACTTAGGATTTTTAAGCCCGAAAAAATCCATCGATCCTAGCCGGGATCGAACCCGCGATCTTGGGTTTAGGAGGCAAGTATGGTAACCACTACACCACCAGGACCGACAACAATTTGTTATGATATTACGATACATCAGTGGGGAAAAACCGGTTGAAAGATTCATAAAATTCATTGCTGTTTTTGAATTGAATGCAGAAGGCTTTAAGGTTAGAATTAGAAGAGTTCTACATAAACCGGAAGTTTATAGCACAAAGGTACGATGGCGCTGCAGTTATGAGAGAATAAGCCTTAATAAAAGACACACTCCCCCATGCCATTTCGGTATGCCCCTGGCCCACCCTTCTACAGGGGCTACAAAGGCCATTGCTTTTTAGCATTGGATTTGTTTTTAACTTAAGAACAAATGTCATAAAATGTTTAATCATAAAACTGTTCTATTTTAAGTACGTTGATTTTTTATGAGTTTTGTATTATGCCTATACGACATTCTTTACGTCTACTTATTCCAATCATGAGCCAGGTGTGAATACTCGTGACGAATATAACCAAATCTATCATTTCTGTTTAAACTCATGTTTCCTGCCTGATTGGACCAAGGATTTGTCCTTATGAAACTCAATATATCAGACACGTAGGTATGTTATTTTGAATGCCAAATGATAGACCTGTTACAAGGGTTATATATAAAGCCCATATAGTGCCAATAAATTTACTAGTGCTGTTGTGGAAATCAGGGCTTATTTATTATGAGGTTAAAACCAGAATTAATTATAATCCGTACCTTTTCTCTTGCATATAGTAGGGACAGTTTAGTCGGCCTGTTTGATACTATTGCTGTGAACTGAGTTTACTATCAATGAATACCTTAACAACAGATGCTGTCTTATGCTATTTGAAACCGCAGGTCCAAATGTTTATAGTTATTTTAGCAGCATAACTAAACATGTTATAAGGACAATTTCAATCGGAAAACTTGAGGAAAATGGTTAACAACGATGTTTGGTATGTTTGAGAGCAATTTTTAATATATATATATATTAAACATTCTCTATCATTAAAGAGGCAATTCCATAAAAAGTTAAAACACTATACTAATAAATCGTTTTAATTAATAATATTGTTTATAAATAATATTGTTTATTTCAAATGTTTTTTGCTTCCTTACTTTCAACATTATCACAAATATTTAATTTAAAATATACCTATTAGTTCTCTCCCCTCCAGAATTTAAGCAATTCCTGTTTGTTTGGTCTTTTTGTGGACACGAGGCTTTATGTTTCGTTCAGGTAAAATAAATAGAGCGCTCGGCTGGGATGAGAATGCGCCTTTAAACGGTTAAGCAAGAGTGCACCTCGACTCTGGAGCAATTTGCCCCTTGTTCCGGTAGCACAGCGTTCCTCCTCGCTAGCTAACGAGTCATTTCCTGGGGACAGAACCTTACATCCTCTCAACCTCCCCATTTCCTACTTTCTTCCTGCTTGATCTCCTCGCGCATTCTCCTCCATCTCCTTTTCTCTATCTTGATTTGCTCCTCATTCCTCTTGCGTAGATATGAAATGTTTTATTCTTCTTCTGAGCAGTTTTTATGGCAAAGGAATAGACCAGGGAAGTTGGACACACTTCCAAACGTGTACCCACTTTCTTTTCATCGTTTCCCGCACATTTATAACGCAGAATGCATTGAATAAATGCATTAAACATTTATCACTGACTTCACAGTCTTTATTTGTAATTAAGCAGAAGAAAAGCGTTCAGATAACTCTGTATAAAACATTTATACAACAAATTTACGGTATCAAATATACAAACAGTTGTTATAGGATGTAACTGTTTAGCTTAAGTTAGGTTATGTTAACTATTCCATGAAAATAAACATTTTTCTTAGTGAAGTAAAGTCCAAAAATGCTTCGTTTTCAAGTTATAATGGTACAAAGGGAAACAAATGAGCGAATTTCACTTTGGTTAGTTACTCTATTTACCTTCTATGGTGACATATAACTTTTTATATAATACCAGATAGGATATGGTATTGACGAACTATAGGAACTGTTCAAAATTGTGACCGCCATTGTTGACACAGAGAGTATAACGCTCTATAAGAACGACGAATCCTTCAAAATATCTGTGATCATCTTCTCAATGAATGCCTTAACAATTGATCCTGTCTTACGCTATTCGATACTGCAGGTCCACAAAATGATGCTAATAATACCATGTCAACGATTCGGAAACTTTACATAAAAATAATTTAAGCCGAAATGTGCGGGTGCGCAGTCATGTTGAAATATTATGTTTATTTGAATATTAATCGGGACATCTTCAGGTAGCTGCGGAAGCATTTTCGGAAGAAAAATGCCACAAACGTTCATTCAATCGTGAAGGCATATGGCCCCATAGCCAATATGTCTGTTAGGATAATCTTCTAGGATTGATGTTTGTATTTTTGGATATGAAATGGATGCTTTTCATACTCACTTAAGACTCTCCATACAAATATGTGACTGGTAATTTATCGAATGGACAACCGCTCGAGTGCTAGTTCGTGGATTATTTCCAACTCTCTGCAAAGTTTCAAAATCAAAATATAATTTTCCCACAGTTCGATTCTCTCTTTAATTTAGTCGGTCCTGGTGGTGTAGTGGTTACCATACTTGCCACCTACACCCAAGATCGCGGGTTCGAACTCGGCCAGGATCGATGGATTTTTTCGGGGCGTAAAAACCCTAAGTATGGTTTCCTTCGGAAGGGAAGTAAAGCCGTGGGTCCTGTGTCGTAAATTTACGGTACGAAAAAGAATCTCAAGCCTGAAAGAGAGGCCTCTGAGCAAAATTTGTAGGCCGTTTCACGCCCTGAGTTGAATGGGACGCTGATGACCTGAGATGTTAAAGAGCGTCCATAAATAAATGAATCAATCAATCTCTTTAATTTAATCTGGAGCTGGCCACTATCCTGTCTTGAAAATGTATGGAATATGGCGCTGGAGATGATTTTCTTTGCCAAATTAGCATTTTCTAAGCAGCTTCACATACCTTATGCATGTCTGCAAATTCCAATATCGATGCATTTTAATACTATGAAATTGAATGAACAGATCATAGAAGATATTTTTTGTCCTACAACAACAGCATATATTCAGTTGTTTATTATTTCATGGTAACAAGAAAAGGTGTTGAACTCTTGTCTTTCATATTGAAAACGAAGCATTTTCTGACTACTTTATTACGAAAACACGTTTATTTTCATGTCAGCTATCACATAAGAAAAACAGGAATCTGATACACCCCGTATAAGACAATAGCTACATATACAAATGAATTTGAAAGAAATATGAAAACTGTTGTACATAGCATTAGATATTTATATACTTTAGAACGAAACTTTAATATTATACATGTATTTCTTGAATTTGATAAATACATGATATATTATTGTATTTGTGATATAATGGAAAACGTCACGCAGAATTAAGGCATTAATTCTGCATTATCTCTTCATATTAAATGGGACAAGTACGGGGTCTCTGAGAATGTATGGTAGAGATTCATGAGATTACTGTGAAGTATATATTATGGGTAATATATTGAAATTCCTTTAATTATTTCATTAAGTCTAAACAAATTGAATAGACGTTTTTCTTATTTTCTGTCATTATTGTTGTCGTCATAATAAATCCATTGTTATTAAATTTAATTTTTCTTGTTACATGTCGAAATAAAAGAATTGAAAAATAAAAGTGTTTCCGTAAGGAAATCAACCAGTATGGATACAAACCGTCAGGACAGAATTATTCTGTGTTTTTACCATACAAGAAAGAGCTGCGTGTGTTTTATGGATGGCGAAACGCAAATCAGTGATTAAAACGTTATTCAGACGAGAGTACAACAACGAATCCACATGAAGAAATATCATTTCCAGAAGACCGGTAGTATACAAAAATAAAAATAGCAGTAAAGTCCAGAACATGGGAAGACGTTTTGAAATAACCGACATTTTGGAGTCCTCGCCCTAGTCTACAGTATAAATCAATTGCAGAGCAGACTGAAGCTACATCCCTACAACATCAACTCTTACATGCAATCAAACCACAGGACAAAGTGCGTGGATTATGAACCAGGATTTCTAGAAAATATTCTCTTCTCGTATGTAGCCAACTCCATGTGAGCGGATGTGTAAATCGGCACAATTGCCACACGTAAAACCCACCTGTGACACAAGCACAATTTCGAGGTTCTTCAAAGGTTAATGTTTGGTTTGACCTAATGCACAACAAGATTTTTGGTTCATTCCTTTTACTTGAAACCAACATCAGCTTCATTGCGTATGCGAATATGCTATAGCAGTTTAGTTTTCCTGAAATCGAACAAATGGAAATGGACGATGCTGAGTTGAAGATCACATTTCAACAATCGTTGCGAGAAGAGTTGAATGATCGACTTCCAAACCAGTGGATTGACAGAAGTGAATCTACTCCAGGCCTACAAAAAGTCCTGATCTTACTCCAATAGACTTCTCATATGGGTGTATGTCAAGCATTTTTGAGTAGTGTTTAACGCCCGTTTTTACTACAGAGGCACCACAGGTGGTGGGCACTGATGATACTTGAGATGAAATGATAAAAATGGGAAATATTTCTTTTTAGAAAGGAAACGTTCCAGGCCTAAGTTTAGGGTTCCTCCCCGGCATGTGCCATTTATGAGGACTGAGGAAAACCTGGAAAAAACCTCAGTCAGGGAGAACGGTCCTGGGGGATTCGAACTACAGATTTCCCGCTCATGAGTCCGCGCCTTAACGACCTCGGCCACCCGTGGCGGTAAGTGTCAAGCATGAGGTTTATAGTGAGAGAATTGGGGATCTTTACCTTCTCAATCAAAGAATCAGATAAACACCTAAGCGTTACTTCCGACATTCTTTTTTTTTTTTTTTTTTTGAGTAGTGTTTAACGCCCGTTTTCACTACTGAGGCACCACAGGCGGTGGACACTGATGATACATGAGATGAAATGATAAATTAAGGAAGGAAGCGTTCCAGGCCTAAGTTTAGGTACCTCCCCGGCATTTGCCAGTTATGAAGACTGAGGAAAACCTGGAAAAAACCCCAGTCAGGGAGGACGGTCCTGGCGGGATTCGAACCGCAGACCTCCCGCTCACGAGTCCGTGCCTTAACGACCTCGGCCACCCGTGGCGGTCCGATATTCTTGTCAGAGTATGGACAGTTAATAATATTATCTGTTTGAGTTACTGAATTATTTAAAAGCATTTTCAATCCGTTACACATAATACATAATTGTAAATAACTTCATGAATCTGCAACATTCACTCACGGAGACTCTGTACAATATTGTCACGAGGTATGCTTAAAAATTTCTAACCTGATTATTTTTGAGATAACAGAAATATATTAACTACGTCATTTTTCTGTAGTATAGAAGAACTCCAGAATTTATCTGGAGAGAATCACGATCTCCAGTTGTATGTATTTTGACTATCTAGCGAATAAAGTTATAAAAATCAAATAATACGTCCATAAAATGCACTTACAGCTAAGAATGTCAGGCCGACATTTTACTTTTTGAGCAAATAAAGGTTGACATTAAAAGGATTTACGGTATATACTGTTTTATTTATTTTATTTGAACTCTTTGTTAAAGTACAACTGAAGCATTATAAGAACAATTAAACGTACAGTTATTAAAAATATAATTTTTAAAATAAAATTACATTGTTAAACTGGTTTCACACACACAGGTTCTATTTCTACTTTTGCCAAATTATGCATCTGACGTCTCCCCGAAACGTATTGTCGACTATGCTGATTTGCATTGCACACAGTTGTTCAGACAAAAGAAACTATAAAATATATTTCAGTGCACTGTATTGATGAATTTACATAAAAACAATTAGGTGCGCAATATAACGAAAGTAATAAAATGGAAATCATAAAATTGTACGGATAGGCAGCTGTGAATAGTTATTGATCGATATTCTTACACTGGATTGGGCACTGCTTCATTAGATTATTAGTTAATATAAATTTAATTAACTTAAATTAACTTTTTAGATTCAACACCTTTGAAAAAGTAATTAAGCTTTTTATATACATTGTGTTCCATCACAACATTTTATCATAATTAGGTACATCCCCCCTTCCCCTCAGTTTAGAGAAGAAATAATCACTGGGTGCTAGATCGGGGCTTTGGTTTTACAAATCCCAGCTCTTCGTAACAATGTCCCTATGAACTGGAAGCAGGTGGCTCCTCGTCTCTTCTGTCACACAGTTTGTTGTACAGAAAAGAAAAATAACACTTTACCTTCATTTTTGGTGAGTTTTTCATAATAGCAAATTCTTAACAAAATTGTTTTCTTTGCGGACTAAGAGGTCCTGGTAAACCCTTAAAGAGAAGGCAAGATCAGTTCTTAGAAGAAACAAATCCAAAGTTCTACGCTAATGTCGAAAATTATGATGAAATTAAAAAAAAAAAAAAAAACAGTTTTTACAAGTGGAACTTTTATCTGAGAAGGTAGGCTATTTTTTAGTGTGTTGCAATTAACTGTTGACATTAGGGATGAAATCTGTATAGAAAATGTTTTCAGTGCTAAGAGCATTAGTTTATGGCCAAGTACTAAAGTCTGCTTACCAGTTTACACTGGTGGTGTAGTAGTGGCTTCAGCAGAGAACGGTAATGACAGCTTTGGAGTTGGCATTAAACATAAGCCTATAATGCACGCTTCTCTCTGGTCAAGATTTTGGTGTGTAAAAGCTTTCATGGTACATTAGTGTGCTGTGAAAAAGCAAAATGACTGCATTTAAGTACTTCGTTCCATTACGAGGTTTCATATACGAGACATCCTTGGCGTTAGAGTTCCAAACTCTTCCACCATTCATAACCTAATAATGGTTGAAAACGGAGGAAAAGTCGAAGAATATGATAAATGTGGATGATATTTAGGTGCTAGAAATACCCCTAAATTCTCTTCAGTGTATCGCAACAAACAGTCATTTTCCTATAAAGAAGAAGAAGAAGAAATAGTAGTACTGGAAGTAGTAGTGGTAGTGGTAGTAGCAGTAGTAGAAATACTAGTAATAGTAGTAGTAATAGTAGCAGTGGTAGTATTATTAGTAATGGTAGTAGTAATAGTAGTAGTAACAATAGTAATAGTATTAGTAGTAGTAATAGTAGTAATAGCAGTAGTAATAGTAGTAATAGTGGTAGAAATAGTAGTAGTAATAGTAGTAATAGTTGTAGTAGTAGTAATAGTAGTAGTAATAGTAGTAGTAGTAGTAGTTTTAGTAGTAGTAATAGTAGTAGTTGTAGTAGTAATAGTAATAGTAGTAGTAATAGTAGTAGTAGTAGTAATAGTGGTAGTAATAGTAGTAGTAATAGTGGTAGTAGTAGTAATAGTAATAGTAGTAGTTGTAGTAGTAATAGTAGTAGTTGTAGTAGTAGTAATAGTAATAGTAGTAGTAATAGTAGTAATAATAGTAGCAGTAGTAGTAGTAGTAATAGTAATAGTAGTAGTAATAGTAGTAGTAATAATAGTACCAGTAATAGTAGTAGTAATAGTAGTAGTAGTTGTAGTAGTAGTAATAATAGTAGTAGTAGTATTAGTAGTAGTTGTAGTAGTAATAGTAGTAGTAGTAATAGTAGCAGTAATAGTAATAGCAGTAGTAATAGTAGTAGTAATAGTAATAGTGGTATAAGTAGTAGTAATAGTAGTAGTAATAGTAGTAGTTGTAGTAGTAGTAATAGTAATAGTAGTAGTAATAGTAGTAGAAATAGTAATAGTAGCAGTGCAATGATAGTAATAGTAATAATAGTAGTAATAGTAGTAACAGTGGTAGTAGTAGTAATAGTAGCAGTAATAGTAGTAGTAATAGTAGTAGTAGTAGTAGTTGTAGTAGTAATAGTAGTAGTTGTAGTAGTAGTAATAGTAATAGTAGTAGTAATAGTAGTAATAATAGTAGCAGCAGTAGTAGTAGTAATAGTAATAGTAGTAGTAATAGTAGTAGTAATAATAGTACCAGTAATAGTAGTAGTAATAGTAGTAGTAGTTGTTGTAGTAGTAGTAATAATAGTAGTAGTAGTAGTAGTAGTAATAGTAGTAGTAGTAATAGTAGTAGTAATAGTAATAGTGGTATAAGTAGTAGTAATAGTAGTAGTAATAGTAGTAGTTGTAGTAGTAGTAATAGTAATAGTAGTAGTAATAGTAGTAGAAATAGTAATAGTAGCAGTGCAATGATAGTAATAGTAATAATAGTAGTAATAGTAGTAATAATAGTAGCAGTAGTAGTAATAGTAGTAGTAATAGTAGTAGTAGCAGTAGTAGTAATAGTAGTAGTAATAGTAGTAATAGTAATAGTAGCAGTAGTAGTAATAGTAGTAGAAATAATAGTAATAATAATAGTAGTAATAGTAGTAGTAATAATAGTAGTAATAGTAGTAATAATAGTCGCAACAGTAATAGTAATAGTAATAGTAGTCGTAACAGTAGTAGTAATAGTAATAGTAGTAGTAGTTGTATTTATTATTCCATTCAAAGTGGGTATATTGTACATTACAGTCACGTGGGTCGCAAAACTGTTCATGCTCTTGTAAAATACTTAATTTCTTAAATTAATTAAAAAGCAAGAAAGAAAAAATAACATTAACAAAAAGCACTGACGCACGCACTCACACACACATGAAAGAGATATACATACAATACTTCTGATATTTATATTAATTTCCGTCTTATTTATGTACAATGCTTATAGAAATGTCCTGTATCTAAAACTATTTCCTTTAAGAAAATACCCAGGTTTAGCCAATTTTGTCAATGTGCAATTAAGTTCGAACATGCCAACCTCCCCCTACTGGAAATCAAAAATGAATCTGGGAGAAATTATATCCCAGAATCTTCTGACTGTGCGCACTTAGTCAAAATATGCACCCAATATTCCGGTTCCGAGTATAATGCACAAGTTCTCCTGTCGTCCTCGTCAACAACCGTACATGTCTTCCAGCCTCCCAGTCTAAGTCAAGATATTCCCGACCTCTGTTTCAAGCCGGTCTCCATCTTTACCCCATATAATTTTAATTTCACTCTGCAGGCCCAGAGATGACATCTGCATGCATTGCGGCTCTATTTTCTACAGTTTATGTTGGCAGGCCTCTTTTGACTTTTTGACTTTTTCCACTATGCAAAACCTGTTTTCAATGCATTTCTACCAAATATAGTTTAAACCGATATTTAACAACTCCCGCTGCATAACCACCTCCCACCGTTTTGGATAATGCATGTGGTTTAATTGGTGCCTGTAGCATATTGCCCTCAGGATTGTTCGTAATTCTTTAATTATTTCTAGTCAGTATCTAATTACATTTATTTTGCTGTAGACTGCGTTTCCCAAATATCACACCTCTCGTAGTACACTATAGTTCAATGTGCCCCTCCCCACCCTAAAATTCCCTTCCAGAAATCACAATGTAATTTATTTAGACCGTCTATTTCAACCCATCTCCAAATCTGACTTTCACATAACAATGAGAGCCTATCCATTTCCTCATACAAAATGTTTAATGTTTTGACTTACATATCCGGTATCCCAGCTAGCAGCCTCAGTACCTCAGAGAGTTGTGCCTGGCAAAAACTGTATTTATTTCATTTTACACTCGTATCATATCTTATTTTAAGATAGTCACCGGTCTGAATTACTTTTCCCCCATATGTCCACTTTCCTAGTTTGCCATAAACAAAGCCATTTTTAGAGGTGAGAGGTTTAACTTTAGATATATTTAATTGCATACCTCACATATACAATAATCTTGCTGTGCGTTTAGGCCATTTTGCAGGCCCTTTACCATCCTACGGAGAATTACTATATCATGGGCATATAAAAGAGTAGGTATTTGTTGGTTTTCAATTATCGGTGCATCTATGTCTTCATTCATTATTACATTAACGATGTTATCAACAAATAAATTAAAGGGTGATAATATGCAACCTTGCTTAACCCTACTGCGCTATGTTGTTCAGTCTTAATATTACACTTATAGATAACCGTGACGCTGGGACTGATGAAAACAAACTATATACCCATCTGAGATATACGGCTCTAGCAAGCAGGCTCATTAATGAAGCTCCAGTCAAAGTTGGTATATGGTTTGCCATCATTGGCTAATGAATTACTAATCTAATTATTGGGGTGGGAAAACATTTGATGCCGAGAGGTGTGTGGTAATGATTCTGCTGTTATTTTTAGCGCAACTAAATGTAATTTCGCGCATTCCAACAGCATCCAACCACAGTGAACAAATCTCGTATTTTATTTGAAAGCAATTTGTAGAGCGTTCTAAATAATAATTTAATAATTTTGTAGCTATGTGCGATTCGTTCCTTGAAAAATCCTAAGTGTGGAAATCTTTCGACTGTCAGCATAGCAAAGAGCGGAATACAGACAGGGTGGAAGGGAAGTCAATGCCATAAACAAGTTAGTAGTAGAGCCTAATGAAAAAAACAAAACACTAAATTAGTTTTTTCTCTATCTATTTAGAGTTTTCGGGAATATAAATACATGTGGCAACACTGCTTAATATGCTTTGTTTTAAAATGCTGGATGTGTTTGTTTACACATCCTTACTAAGAAAACAAGCTCTTAATAAGCGTTGCTCACTTGTTTTAATCTTTGTTAGCATCAATGCTCTTGTCCAAAGCCAGCCCACGGCATTTTAGCTGGCAGCATTTTAACGGATTTCTGAGGTAGGGGACACTCATACGTTGTCCTAGTGGAGATGACGGCGAAGGTGATTAGTTTATGGTGGACCAGGAGGGTCCTTAAACTTATGTAGGGATGAATAGAAGAAATAATGTTGACATAATTGAGATCCAAGTCCTTGGCGCCTTAAAGCCCTTTGGCACTCACCTCCTCAGTGCAAGGAAAAAACCTTACCCATACAACTTGAACTGAACCGGAAATCGAACCCAGGATCTCCGGAATAGCAATCGCAATCGCTACCACTAGGCCCCTAATCACATGTTATTTCAGCAGTGTTGTCAACATAATGTTGCAAACCTAAGTGAATTACATACTTACAGGTGAATTAAGTAAAAACGCTTCGAGTTATGAACAAATAACAACTGATATTATTTGTTGTACTTCTGTTCGTCTATCCATTATTATAATTTGGAATGTATTATAGCACATGAAAAGCAACATGTAAACGGCCAAAATGGTATTAGAAGCTTTTGTTGCAGTTATAGCAACGCACTGAATTCCCTTCCATTCTGTATATACTTGGGAATATTGCAGTGCGATATAGTTCTCTCCTTCGTTAATAAAAGTATAAAATCCAGTTAACGCTTGCACATGCATTTAAGTTAAGAAACGCACTAAGGAAGGCAGTTCAAATGTGACCGGGAAAGAGATTCATTTACGGGAGGAAAATATTTTATTTATGATAGCCAAAGAGATAAATAAATAGACCTACCAAAATCACTGAAAGTGCATTTAATTTTATTTCTAGCATTTACAATGAAATATTTTCTCTATTTATGTTTATATAAATTTGTAAGCTATTATCCATATACATAAATTTTAATCCGCATTTGTTTGGGGCTTCTAGCTGTGGGACCACTGTGTACAATGTCCTTTTTCCACCGTGCTACTACGCAATGGGGAATTGGTTGATGGTGTATTTTTCTATAGCAACAAATGTGCTTATTACACAATGTTTTAACGATAATTAGCGTTTTGTTTATCCTAAAAAACTAAAACTGAAACGATCAATTCAAGTCAGATTAGCACAGTGATCTTACAATTTTTGCATCCCTTGTTTGACTAGAATACAATACTGTCGGCATTCATTAATAATTTTGTTATGTACATTTGACCGATGGGTAATATTTAAACAGCTAAATACATAAAATACATTCAGAGAATATACAAATATCATTTCCTAAATGCAAATACATATAAACGAATAAATGAAGCAAATTGAAAAGCAAATAATACGATGTCTGATGAAAGAGCGTGTAAAGCGGAGGGAGAGGGAAGGGGTGGAGAAGTAGTTACGGGGGCAGCTGATGACCCTTCACTGGCCTTCCCACACAGCTAAAAAAGGAAAGAAAGAAAAACAGAAATATGCAAAACGCTGCATTTACCATATATTTATAAAACCCCGACCGACTTTCCACTGCTACACACGCAAATGTTTGCTACTATGTGTTTGTTCTCGTTTTGAAAATGAGCTGGTGGGCATGCGCCAAAAATATGCACGGAATTTTTCGAGAGCCGAATGTGGCTCCTATCCCTATATGGCTTCACATGAAGCCTATGCATATTAATGCACGCCTTGAATGGAGCTAAAACACTAAAGGCACGTCAGAATATTCCAATATGATCATTCTCAAAATGGTGAATTTGTTTCATCAACTGGGCATAGTTTTCAGGTCTTAGAAGGATGTATACCTACATTTTTCTCAACATTTTTAGGTCAGTTGCGAGTCTTCATATACAAATTTAATTTTTTTTTTCAATCTCATCAAAGTAAAATGGTGCAATAAAGTGTTAGGCACGAGGTTTACTATTATTTAATTTTCAGGATTTGAAGAAACTATGAAACATAAATTGTGTGTTGGCAACACTGGAAAGAGCGTGTTTTCATCAGTAACTATGGCGGAATTAAGTACGCGTTACTCTTTGTTGCAGATACAACAAAATGTTAATAGTGGTAGTGATACACTAAGATGCAGAAGGTTTGTTAATATGTTCTTGCGATGATTTTTGCGATTATAAGTACGAGCTAAGTTAGAAAGAATGCCTGGAAATTCCAGGCTCTGCTTTTCGTAAAAAGTCTAACAGGTTTGCAAAGTTTAGAAACACTTGAAATACTAGGAGCAACACTGGTAGTCACAGAAAGAAACATCATTCATGTAGAAGCCATAGTGAAGAAGGGCCAACAAGTGACTTAGAGGCAGATAGAAAACTCTCAAATCATACGTTGTAATTGTCAGAATTTCTGTTGTTGTTAAGTACCCCACAGTCTCACAGATGGACAAAAGGCAGCAAGAGTAGTATATTTCCAAGCTTGAAACATGTTCAAGCAAAAATGAATTCTGGTTATTAAATTACACAACAACATTTTGTTAGCTGTACTGAGATCAGTAAACTTGCATGCATATTTCAATTTGTGAGAACGAACATAATTTTGGCCTATTGCATGTATTTTGCTTTTACAGTAGAAATAACTTACAAGGGAATTATTTCTATTAGACAAGACGTCTCAATGAAACTTGATATAAGTATCAGTTAATCCATCCTAAGTTTAACTCTAATGCAAATTTTGCAGCCAAAAAACAAGTACATTAAAAAATGCATACAGGGTTTAATGATGTTTACAAACTTATATATAATTTTGATCTCTTACGAAATTAAAGATATTCATTGCATTAATATTTTTGTAAAAAAATATAGTATTAACTTTTAATCCTGTACTTAAACTTATAACTACATTCTCACTGACACTAGCAAAAGCAAGATCATAAAACATATCCACTGTTGACTGTGTCGCCCGAGGTGGTCTACACATTTTCCATTATCTATAAGTTAGCATTATTTTATGGAACAATTATTTTATTATTACTAAATAAATTTAGAATGTTTCAATAGATTGTTTTATGAGGTTTCGGTTTGGTCCTACAGAAACAGTTGTCTTCATATTTTAATCCACATTACATGATGAATAGTGAACTTCAAAACGACGTTCTCCTGTTGATGTGTGCAAGCTCTCACTTTTGTAGGCTGCTGCAGAATAAACCCCAATAAAATTAATTAAATCTCGCGTACTTCAACAACAGCTGTGTAAATATAATGGCCAAACAAACCAAATCATGTACATAAGACGCGCAAAAATGATTTAAAATGATTAGAGGAACAAACAGTATATTAATTTTATCATACAGTAGAAGGAAAACGTACAGCAGCAATAAAGAACTCAAATTTTATGACATAATTAAGATTTTTAAAAACAATTTTTAAAAGCCAAAGACTGGCATTATAAATATTAAAAGGAGTTCATCAATTAAACTGGCAATTGAATAATAAACACTAGTGAAATAAGACTTTCATTTTAATGAAATATCTACTTAACCCTTGCCAAATTTTCTTGCATTTTTGACGACATTTGTAATAAATGCACCTTAAGCAACATGGGAATAAAATTCAACCGTTATCATTAAAACAAATTTTACAAATAAAACAACACTTGCTCATAGAAAATACCTGGGTCACTGAGTAGACACAGTGAAGAAGCTTCCAAAATTTTTTCTGGTCATAAAGTCGAAAAGTACCCAACCTCCGGAGCTTCTTGGCCGCGTCTTAACCGAAGATAAAGAAAGTGCAAACCACGCAACACAGCGACCTACCTTTAATTCTGTTATTAAGCAACAGGCTGCAGCCAATGGGCAAACATTCTGAAGATCAGGCTATGCCTACCTAATAGTTCAAGAAAGGGAGTAGGGTAGGAGTAAGGAGGAGAAACAGCTTCTTACATCGAACGCGAAATAAAGACATGTGCAAGAACGGCATAATGGTTTCTTTGATTTATTTTTAAGTGTTCATCATCCAATGATGCGGCGTTAAAACATTTTTACTAACATTACATTTTTCTCAACTTAACGGGGTTTGTTGCATTTATTTTATGCATTGATATATTTAAATATTATACAATGATATCATTTTGTTAAGAGAAACTTTTTCAAACTGTACAAATCACAAACGTCACAAAATTGTAAATAGTTTTTGTTAATATAATTGCTGTAATGTCAATACACTGTGTTATGTATTTCCATTCACTTTCGTAAATTTTTATCTTTCACATTTAAATTTGGTTTGTAATTAAGTACTTTGTCGTTTGTGGAAGTGAGGTTATTTAACTGACTTTATTCTTACTATAGATGTACAATTAAACACACACACACACACACACACACACACACACATACATACATATATATATATATATATATACTATTAATAGAGTAATAAAAACTTCTAAAAAGCATAAAAATTCATAAAAAACACTCAGAGTGCAATATAAAAAGGTTCACATAAAATTTCACACTAAAAACCGTAAAATTGAACACTAAAATCACACTATATTTCACTATATATATAGTATGATTAGTGTGATTTTAGTGTTCAATTTTACGGTTTTTAGTGTGAAATTTTATGTGAACCTTTTTATATTGCACTCTGAGTGTTTTTTATGAGTTTATATATATATATAAAAGAAGAAAGAGGAAACCAAAGAAACTAGGAAAGCAGAACTAGCATACAGAAACGATAAAAAAAAAAAAAAAAGAATGAAATACACGGAAGAAAATATTAGGAAATTTTTCCGTCGTACAGACATGAATTGCAGTACTTTAAGAGAAATAACATTAGTCAAGAATCAGGGTCTGAAATCTGTTCGGAATAGTGGGGTATCTTGTTAAATGATAATTAGAATTTATTAAGCGAAGAGGCTGACGTAACGCTCTCTTTATATGTTAATCCGTGAAGCGTAGGAAGGTTGAAAGCTGACAGTCATTGGCGCCACCTTCGCGCCGTTAACCTTCCGGGTCCCCCACGAGTAGCATAAAAGCGAGAAAGCGGGAGAGAAACGAAATTTCTTGAGGCGATTTCTCCCGAGGCTTTCGTGTCTTTCGGAAAACGGTTTCAAACGCTTCTAGATTCTCATAATAAACATGTCTACGTTCCCTTGCTGTAAAAAGCACCTTTTCCCTTTGTTGGTATGGGAAATGCACGGTCTCGAGTCACTGTAGGGAGCAGTTTTCCCTGTGCACGACGGGAAAACTTACTTCCGGATCATCGTAGCTCTATTAAGCTCCCTATAGAATTTTATACCTTTATTCATACAAAACTCTAGTGGTGTAAACGTCTAACTTTAGAAAATATTTTTTCTAAATAGAGATGTATGTTTTTTAGTAAAGAACGATTCTCTAGGCTTCATTTTCATTGTATAGGGAGGAAAAAGTATTTATTTACACTCAGTGAACGCCACAATTCATACGCAAATGTGACACTTAGATGTGTCCAAATATTCCCACTAGTCGTTTGTCCTTTAGCCCTGGGCGTAAATGAAACCAAACACAAAGTAATCATATAAATGAACTTCTTCCTTCTCTGATCTAGAGTTGATGATAGTTCATCCAATTATCTGATGTCCGACGTGATTAGCCTATGCTAATGGTAGGCCGGAGTACAGAGAGTCGAGGCGGGGCAACATAAGAGTGACAGCCTAAATTGTAATACATTTAGAATGCTCTATATTCAAACATGTGGCGCAAGGAGATGTGGAACTGCCTAACTTTATTTTTCATCTGTTTATGAATTTATCAAAGAAAATTAAGAAAGATAATAAGTAATTGCGTCATATTATTCCTTTCCTATCTTGAATACTCTCGTTTCACAAAATATATAAAATAATTTATAGACAAAAAACATAACTAAAAACATACAAATCATATATAATCACTTGTTATTAAATAGAATAATTAGGCATGGTTTTTGCTATTTAGTATTCTTAACAGAATTTATTCTAAGATTAGACATGTGCTTTTTTTGCTGTTCAAAACGATACGGACTGAACACCGTCATACTCAAGGCCAACGTAGCATTTCGGTAAACCCCACTTGCCCCCTCCGACACGTGTAGCTTTAAGCGATGGCTTATCGGCCGAAACAGTTCACCACCGCATGTCGATTATCAGATAACTAGTTAATTCGGTATTTCATGAAGTCGAATATGCATTAATTAAAGTGTTATTTCTATTAGAAAAAGATAAAAGAAATTTGCAAAAAAAAAAAAAAAAAAAAAAGTTGTTTAGCTGCTAATTAAGTCACTATTTTACATACTTCAAATAAACTTTTTCCTATAAATTAAGGACAAAGAATGCGAAACAGCAAAAATGATAAACACAATATTTTTAAAAGAGGCAGCTTTAATTTCTCATACTTTCCTAATTTTCTACACAACCTTAAACGTTTTGACACAGGCTTATGCTTTTCGCATCATCATCGTAGATGATGTTCCCCATTTTGTGCTTATGCATGTAAAATCCTCTATTCAATTCTGTAAACCGCATGCAGTATTTTAATTCATCACTCGTCCCAGGTTTGTTCAAAGCCACAGTTTCCTTCAAGATGCCTCAAAACCAATAAGCTAGTGGTTAATATCTGATGATCTCTGGAAAGAGATCAATGTGCATGGGTACGGAATAGCCGAAAGGTTGCTGAATAATTGCGTCCATTTTTTTTTAATAATGCTCAATAATTTATTCATCAAGACACTCTTAAATATTCTTAATAAAATGACAAACAAGAAATATTCATAACTTTCTCTCAATCTTTAATAAGCGAAAGTGACAACGCCAGAGAATGCAGATCAGACCTTCCGACGTTGCCAGATTGATGAAACTTTAGCTCTATTTTCTAATTAACATTAGGTTTAAACACATAAGTTGTTATAGGTTTTTTATTAGTTTTTGTGTACTGTATTATTTTCTTTAATTTGTGTAGTTATTTCATATCCATGCTGTATATTCATTGAATGATATAACAGTACAGAAATAACGGTAAAAATCATTAAAATTTATCGGAGGATGACAAATTCCACAAAAATGACCAAGAAAGAGATGGAGTGAACTTTTGTGTCGGAACAGGAACTGAACTGCCTAAACAGTGAGGGTGTCTGATGATTGCGATGATGGCGTTTTCTTTCTTCTTTATAAACAGCGTTCATTTACTATCTTACCTTGCTTTTAGTGATTCTTTTTTTTTTTTTTTTAGTAGTGTTTAACGCCCGTTTTCACTGTTTTCACTACTGAAGCACCACAGGCGGTGGACACTGATGATACATGAGATGAAATGATAAATTGGGAAAGGATATATATTTTTTTAAGGAAGGAAGCGTTCCAGGCCTAAGTTTTAGGTACCTCCCCGGCATTTGCCAGTTATGAAGACTGAGGAAAACCTGGAAAAAACCCCAGTCAGGGAGGACGGTCCTGGCGGGATTCGAACCGCAGACCTCCCGCTCACGAGTCCGTGCCTTAACAACCTCGGCCACCCGTGGCGGTTTTTAGTGATTCTGAATAGATCATATCCTTTTTCCTCTCCATATGCAAGGGCTGTTCATTAAAGAATGATCAGGCTTTTTACAGATATAATTTCTAGAGCTAAAATTTAACTTTACATTTTTTGTTAATTTAGTGCGAAATGTACACGTGGTGCTAGTTTTGGCCCTTCCGATTCTCGCCTGTGAGAGGTATGCAAGTTGAGACATGTTCAGTTCTGCCTATGGCAAAATGTTGTGCTTTGAAATTCAGTTTTTAACAAGTCTTTCTGCTGTCTCAATAAAGAAGCCCATGCAATGCTACAGGGGGCCTATGGAGGGTTTGTTCTTCCCTATAGTATAGCTCGAAGATGATTTAATATGTTTAAAAAGGGAAGCAACCAATTTCAAAGGAAGGTGGACCCCGGAACTCCATTTGTGCTCTGACTGAAGAAAACATTAACACTGCAGCTGTCACTTGGAGAGAGGATTGTCGGATAACTGTAAGATATATTAAGAAATTCTGAAAAATTCACAACAGAAAAGCTGCACATGAGACGTGTTTATTCACGGGGTTCCAAAACTGCTGATTCCCGAAAAAAAGCACGTTCGTGTGTATGGAGTTGAAAATTATATTGCTGAAAGATGCGGAGTTTCTTAAAGGCATGTTGATGAAACTTGGTACACCATTTCGATCATGAGAGCAAAGAGCAAAACTCTGTGTCAATACCCATCATCACCAACATGAAATAACAAAAGTGGTTGCTTCTTCTAGTAAATTATCCCATCTAGTATTTCGATATTCAAGGAATGTTTTATTAGCAATGTCGTACCACAATTGTAATTTGGCAGTACTATAGAGATATCCTGAAAACATGTAAAAGATCACATTTCCATGCAAAGAGCTAGATGCTACACCACCATGCAAGGCCACACATTGCAAATGTTGTATTGAATATCTCACAAATATCAAAAGTATTTCCTTTCGTATGCACATAGACCAGATTTAGCCCCATGGCTTTGCCGTTTTCCTCAAGTTGAAGAAATATTTTCTTGGGAAGCATATTCCATCAAAGATTGGGAAGGCGATTCTGAATAAAGTCCAAAAATTGTTTCCAGCATGTCTTTGAAGACTGACAGAAAAGCTCGGACAGGTCATTGCATCCAACGAGGACTACGATGAGAAATATAATTAAAATTATAAGGATGAGTAAAGATATGGTATAAAAAAAGTATACCAAACTTTTACATGTAGCGACGGATTCTTCACCTTAATAAAGAAGTTTTCCTGTAGTTTTTGGTTAAACTGTCTTAGAGCAAATTTTTCGTCACAAGCAGTAATGGACGTGAAGAGAATTGGTTATGTGTTGGAATCGGTTCATTCCATTCGTTTTCTGTTTGGTGCATGGTCCACATATGATAGTAAGTCTGCAAGTGGTAAAGCATTCATTAAGTTTTTCGATAGTGGCGCAATTTTTGTCCATCTGTTCTGTTGTAGTTCTTGAGATTTCCCCACATTTCTGTGGATGGTATATTGGAGTATATTAATTTATGTACATGTCTTAACTTGGCATTTCGTTTGTATTCTTGTACAGTTGTGCCTCTTTTATTATTTAACTATTTGCAATGTGCCAGGTGTCTTTCAGCCATTGCGTTAAGAATTTTGATTGTCATTCAAGATGATCGTCGTTTTGTCCTCTTTGTTTGGATGGGGGCATGTCGGTCATAAAGTTATAAGATGATGTCACTGAACATTTCAATTTTCTCATCTACTGTCCGTAAGTTCCAGATAGTGTCATTCTGCTTGTAAATGTTTGTTAATTGTTCAGAATACGGTCATAACGTACTTAGGTTGTTGTTACATTCACATCACTTGTTTCGCATATCAACTCAGTAGCAATACCAACATTAAACATTTCGCTCTCTGATTTTCGACCTGCGGTGGGAGCACGCTGGTGATGCATGATTTTGGCTCGAATTAGATAACACTATAGAATTCTTATATGTTAAGTTGATATGCAATAAGTTCAACGCACCCAAGATCGCGGGTTCAAATCCGGCCAGGGTCGATGGATGTTTTCGGAGCGTAAAAACAGCCTCAAGCCTGAAAAAAAGAGACACTGAGCAAAATTTGTCGGCCGTTTCACGCTCTGAATAGAATGGGACTCTGATGACCTGAGATGTTAAAGAGCGTCCGTAAATAAAACAAATCAATCAATCAATAAGTTTAACGCGGAATAAAAGACATATTTACTGCACTTACCTATGTGTTAGGGGTACACTTTTTACACAAATATAACACATTTTACTTATTTCCAATATTTTCACACTTCAGAAAAACATTTTACATTACAATGGTTTCGCTGCTAGTTGCGCACAATCCACTATCAATTTATACTAACGAAAAGGAGGCGAGCGTAGGCCGTCAGGCCGTAGTTCGCCGCAGCAAAACACTGGATTCACTAGTTTCTAGGATTTACCCAAGGTTATCGTTAGTTTAGTGTGTGTGTAAATAAATTAATTGCGAATTTCATTTTGTCCAAGTTTTCCCTAAAATTGTGCTAGAATCCCAGTTATGTTGTCCATTTTCAAATCCGCCCAGGAGGGGGTGCAATCGCCAGGTTAAGTGCATTTTTCAGTTGTACATAATTGTGTTATAATCTGATGATGCATTTTTGTACATACGGTTTTATGGAACAAAATATCCTGAAGTAAAACGTTATAAATGAATTCGAACATAGGCAGAGGCTAGTTTTATCAATTTATTTTGCAATTATTTCTAAAAAAAATTACAAATTTGTCTTGTTTCTTGTGAATACGTTGCTTTTCAAACATATACATTGCTATATGACCAAGAAAGACCTTCTTTATACGGTGTTTATACTCGTGTGCTTGGTATTTCACAACAATTGAAGTTAAATGTACACTCATTTCTGACTTTACTTCGTCGTTCATTCTGTTAGGAATAGGTAGATGTTCACTTTGTTCAATTTATAAGATGAATGTTTTCGTACCGTTATGTAGAAGTGACGAATGTATTATGATATTACCTTCTTTCTTATTTTATACATTATTATGCATAATTATACTTAATTTAGTAATTTTTCAGAACTTTTAATATATTTTGAGAGGATTTAATTTAGATACTATATGAGGAAGATTTTGAAACTTCAGCATGATTCTTGTGGTGTAATGGTCTAGACGCTTGACTTGTGATTGAAATGATCCAGGTTTGAGTCTCGATGTTTATAAATTGTAAATAAGTACTTTAGAATAACGCACATAAGATAATAGTGTAGATGCAATATTACCAGTGAATATACAGAGGTAGTGAACAGATATGTAGGGGAAGTGAAGAGATAGGGAGACATGTAATAGAGCAAAGTAATAAATATTTTCAGCTGTAGGACATCCCGTTAGTGCAAGAAGGGCATAAGTAACTGATGCCTATTCTGAAGACTTCACAAAATTGTATACTTTGTATTATAAATATTTAACTTTTCGAGCCATCTTGGAATATACGAATGTCAATTGTCAGTAGTGCCAATAGAGTAAAGCCAAATACCGGTTTAAGGCTATTTCATGAATAGAATAAAAACTCACAAACAGAACATTAACAATTTTATAAAATATTATACTTAACTTATGAATACTGTCTATTCAGAAATCGTGAGACTGAAATAGACGAAAATCGACTGTAACAATAGCTGCCATCCGATTTACTAATACCAACAGAGAAAAAGAAAACAGAGGTAACATTTTACCGTTCTGAACAACGTGTTTACTATAATTTTTGGTTGCATAGGCAGGTATTGTTACACAATTTACAAAATTATTTCAGACAGTTTGGCTGAACACGTTAAACTATTGCTTGAGCATATAACCTTAAGTTAGCTAAATATAAAATTATCATTGAAAACAGATATCAAATTTGAATGAAGAGGCTGCTTTTTCATTGGATACAAAGGACATTTGGGAATTAGCAGATGAAGATGTGGAAGCAGAATTCAGCACTTTGTTTAGTATTGCCGAATGACGTTCTTGATTAATTTGTATGATGCTTAGGAAGAGCAATAGAGTTGGCTACACCGACCAGAAGACAAATGCACTTCGCGTAGTAAAGGTCTTTAATAAAACTTTACGATAATTTCATTGCGGTATCAGGTTGTGATTAGCCAAAATTCAAAACTGTATTTAATTTCACTGGTCGATTTTAGATTACGTCACATAAGTGAAATAGTCGAGGGCAAACAACAAACCAGAGGCTAAAATTATATTAGAAAATTGTGTTCCATTTATAACATGAACTCACTCGATAAAATGAAGACACTGGCTTCACTTCCATACATATGCCCTTGATGCAATGCAAATTAGAATTCCCTCACAGAACTTTATATGCTCGCTAATTTCACATTTATTATCGACATTTTTCTTACTTTCCTTTGTATTCTATTCTTACAAGCAAGTCTTGAGTACTTTTTCACTCTTCTTTACATGAGCTGTCATGTTACTGCGGATATTATTTGTTTCCCTGAGGGATAAACTTTTTCGGATGTGACATTAGATTCCAGATTACTGTCTCCAGGGCAGAGTGAAGCAAAGAAAAAAAGAAGAAGAAGAAGAAGAAGAAAAAAGAGCTCAAGAACTGTGCTATGTGATAGGAATTCCTTTGTGCAGATGCAACTGATGGAACAAAGATATTAACGCATTTTGCTGCTGCTTTCGATAATGCGACTCTCTGATTCAGCGGCGGTACAAAATGAGTGTTTTGCCTTAAGATTTAGATTTCTTTCGGACATATACAATTTAGTAATTACGTAAGTTTATTGTTTCATTCTAAAGCTAACAAAAGCACTATTCAGTCATTTTATGGTTTCTTCTTGAAGTAATTTTGGCCTCTGGCTTGTGGTATTGAAATGATTACTGCTAGTGTATCGATTTCTCAGCTTGATCTGAGCATTTAGAAAACCGCGATGCTACTTTGTTCATCTTATGAAGATAGAAAAAAAAAGTAGTAAATGAAGAAGAATGAAGAACTTAAACACTGGGAAAAGAGAATTTATGATAAACAACACCTTCTTTGCTGAAACAAAAACTAGGTATGAATGAACCAGAGGAGTCTACATCCATATAAAGAGTTTAACTTGGAAATAATGGTGAGTATCTGCTCAGTTTGAGTATAAAAACATACACAATTACATTTACTCACTGTTTACTTTATCAATTGATAAAGTAAAAACGATTACGTTTCAATATAAACTACAGTACATCAGGGATGCTATAGCAGGTCCATAGTAGGAAAATGAACTTAAAAAAAGCGTATTAACACCAAGTTCATTGTTGGTATCTCATTATATGTAATTGGAATGAAGAACATTATGCATCGGAACGGAACCATAGAAAACCAAAGCTACAAACATAGTACCACGCCAAAAGCTTCTATTTAACCAGAGCTAAATGCAATACCAAACAAAGAAATGCGTTAACAATCTAGAGAATTTAATTTTTGTAGCTACAGACTACAAAACAAGCAGCCAAAGCACTATATCAGTAAACGTAAAATTTAAAAACTATTGTTGCTAAACAAAGTCTCAAAAAATACATTTAGCAAACTGGCAATGCTCGCCGGCTCGCGCATCATTCATTTCTATGGACGTGGGACAGCCAATCAAATACACACAATTTAACCCCCCCTAGATGCTACCCATTGTCCGATGTACTTGCTATCTCGAAGCATAAAGCTAACCATCGTCATGGCAACTGCTATGAAACAGGCGCAAGTACAGCTAAATTCGTTCTAGCAGAATTGGGCCGTATCAGAGAATACAGGTGTAACAAATCATATCAAAACAGTGCGCTGTGGCCAATAAATTCGTATAAGCACTCAGAAATAGTTTGAACATGAGTTAAAAGTGGAAAACCAAGAAATTATTATTTACATATATACTGAATAAAAAATGAGTGCGCCGGGTTGTGTCTACTGTACCTAAAAATCTGACCCTTCTTGAGGCTTATACCGTGCCCTCATTCCGCTACGCAATCAGAATTTGTATAAACTAGCGGAAACCTAGTGATTCCGGTAAGGCTGGAGCTATTCATGCTCCGCTGATCTGAGGTTGCAATGTCTTGTTTATAGCGCCAACCGTTTCAATTACATTTCTGTAGGAAGTGTATCTGTGTATTGTAGTGTGCTGAGAGTGAGATAAATTACGGGACAAATTTTTATGGGCTTTTGGAACTATAATTATAGTTACTTAACCTCTTATGTTGATATGATATATGTGAGGAATACGGCGAACCAGAGTTCGATAGGGAAAACAACGTTGTCACCTCTCTGCAATCTTTTTCAGCCGATGTTTAATACTAACCGAGATCGGGTGTGGAAGTGAGAGGAAATAATTCATTTGTTTATTCTTAATTAAGGCACCCTTAGATATTCTTAATAAATGACAAGCAAGAAATATTCATAGTTTCTGCTCAATCTTTGATGTACGAAAGTAAAAGAATAAATGTTGAAGAATTATTGGTATCTCATGGCTGTGTTAGACAAAAACGACAATACTCGGAACTCGTTGAAATAGGACGAGCTAATTAATATTTGTCTAATAGTTAGAACAAAGAATATTGATTTAAAACTGTTATGCGCAGCAGAGATAAATAGTAAACATATGCAGGAGAGAATTTCGTCCTAAATTTCAAACTGATGCACAAAATTTTAAATAGAGGCGTTTTCATCGACAAGAAGCAGAGAGCAAAAAAGCAGGCCCTAACAGAGAAGAAGCTGTCGATTGGAAACTTCTCACCCAAAGTCTTAATCACGATCAGTCCAGCAAGTTGGTGCATCTGTCGGCAGTGCGTATAAAGCTGCTCATGCGCTACATCTCCACTCATAGAAAGTTACTGCTATATCTGAAACAAAACCCATGGAGGCCCTGAGACTAAATGCCGGGTAGCAATTTAAAATATATGGAAGAATGAATTGCACGAGTCTTTCAAAAGGGTTCAGGCATGCCTCTCATCAGAAGGCAGGCACTTCGAACATCTAGATATAATATTAATTACTACTCACTAGTAACAGCGAAATAAAAAACATGCGCTGAGTTCCGACTGCACGACCCGATTACCCTGGGCAGATGGCGAGACCGTTACGCAACAAATTTCCGTCAGCACAATCAATTTATAATTGCTTAGCAGAATGAGGATCCTGTATAAAATGCGCACAGTGGCAATTAAAACTACTCGCGTCATTATTTGCTATATCGAATGGAAGAGATATTGAATTCGTCAGCTAAGTGATCAGAACATGATACAACTCGGCAGATTTTCACTTTTTTTCTTAAGCGTTTCGTTTCCCCACAATTTGGCATCTTTGTTTTGTATAAATTGTAATTTTTAACCGGATTTTGATATCGCGGCAGCATTTGTCAGAGCCGGGTTAAGGGAGTTTGTAGATACGCTTCCTGATCTTGTACACTCCCAACCGGTTTGATATAAGCGGCAACTAAGCAGGTTTGCATTTTAAACTGGATTAATTTATTTTTATTATATTCATTGTTTTTATTTCTTTTATTGAATAGTTAGTGAAAACATGACTGTTTTGTTTTCTCTCACTAATAGTTCAATTAAATTTTACTGTACCTATTTGGTGTTTATTTTAAGTAGGTGGTGTTGGTCCTGGTGGTGTGGTGGTTACCATTACTTGCCTCCTATACCCAAGATCGCGGGTTCGAACCCAGCCAGGACCGATGGATTTTTTTCGGGCGTAAAAATCCTAAGTATGGCTTCCTTCGGAAGGGAAGTAAAGCCGTGGGTCCCGTGTCGTACATTTACGGCACGAAAAAGAACTTCAAGCCTGAAAGAAAGGCCTCTGAGCAAAATTTGTCGGCCATTTCACTCTCTGATTTGAATGGGACGCTGATACCTGAACTGTTAAAGAGCGTCTATAAATAAATGGTATAAGTAAATGTTTAAGTACAAAGCATGCATTTTATTCATAGTTCAAGCTTTTTAAGCACTTTCACTAAACATTGAAAGTTTGACTGAAAATACCGAAAGGACTGTCCTAAGAAGTAAATACCAGTGTTAAATATTCTCGCAAAGCAATTGGTATATTGCAACTGCTTTCCAACATTCAGTGCGCAACGAAACGGCACTCCATCCTTAATATTCACCTGCACTGAGGAAGCGTGGTTGCCAAACTTCTGGTTTTCCCAAAATGTTTTTCTACAAATCCGTGAGAAACCTAATAAAATGTTCATAAACTTTTTCATTGTCCTCAATCCGGTTCAGTTGAAAGTTTTTTAATGAGGTGCCAAAAATGAATGGACAAAGACGGCCACCGGTTTCCTTTTATAAAGTTTTAAAATAATTAAGAAATATCATACTATAGCAAGACACGTTAACATCTACATGAAATATTTTTAGACTCTATTTAAAATTTGTTTATCACCATTCATTTACTTATTATATAAGGTATACCATAATGAACGAAATTTTTAAATTGAGCGTCTCTGTCAAGTTGTTAGGTTGTCGTGCCTGAATTGTAACAGACTGCCATCCGTTTGTATTGCGATTAACGATTGTCATTTATGTGTACTGTGATCAGCTAAAATGGAGCGATACACAAAGGATCAACCCCTCCAGATTCTGAAAGTGCATTTTAAATATGGTGAATATTATGCTGAGACTGTTCGAAAATTTCTTGTAATTTTTGGTAAATGAAATGCGCATTACGTGTCAGCAGTTCAGAGAATAGTAAGGAAACTTGAAGGTACAGAATCGACAGAGAGCATCAAATCATCTGGACGTTCTCGTCGAGCGGTAGAGAACAAGTCCTCGTCAAACAGAGCGTTGCTATGAGCCTAAAGAAGTCGATTCGCCGCCTTTCTCAACAATTAACATTCCGAGAAAGAGCTTGCAGCAACATTTTAGCTAAAGATATGCCTAGGCATTCTTTTAAGGTCGAACAAATACAAGAGCTGAAGTCGAAGGAACACTTGCTTCATCAACATTTACCTCTTTTCGCATCGGCGATCAACATTGTTCATCGAGATCATGAGATTTGACATCATGTGACTATTTTTTGTGGGGGTATGTAAAATATTTTGTTTATCTATAAACCGTCCCTCAACTCAAGGCAGGTGTTATGCGTGAATTTCAACCGGAACTTTGCTCTAAAGTCATTGAACATTTTGCCAAGAGAGTGAAGGTGTGCCAATGAAGCCATGGAGGACGTTTACTTCAAAGTTTGTTTCATGTTTAATGGCTGTGCTTGTGCTTCATATTTATTTAATAATATTAACACTTTTAAAATAAATGATGTGTTTTATTATTGAAACAAAAATTGCTTTCATTAAGAGGCACCCTATATATCATATGGCCTGACATAGTTACACCTAAAAGCTTAAGTTACGACAGCAATATCATTCCAAACATCCACTGGTTTCAGTGTCGGGCCTTCTAACTGGTTTAATAATTTGTTTGTAGATAGTGCTCTACAACCCTGTGCTGCAAACCTTTCCCTATAGCCTAATCACATTAGTTTATAATTGACTTCCTCTGTGTTTAATTTTTATTTTTACTAATGCAATGAGTAAGTAGGAATCGTGGCATAGTTTTTTGAAATTATTCTTCATTTTCAATATAGTTTCCTTTGTTTCCCATCAGACTTTAAGGTTTTGTTAGATCTAGTGAAATAAGGACTACTTTCATTTTATTACTTTCTTTTAAGATAAGGCATTCTATACCTATGTATTATGAATTTATATTTAAAATCGACTTTATCACATTCATGAGGTGTTATAAGCAACATTTATCATTATCATTTAATCATATTATATGAGAAGAACGTGTATTTACCTTCCTTTAATTGCAGTTATTTCCGGACGTATATTTTGTTTCAATTCTGTCAGGGTATATGGGATTGTCTTGTAAACAGTACTTTTTTTTTAATTTACCACAGAGATATTTTGGATCTCTGAGCTGTGATAGAATCTTGTTGAAAAAACGCGAAATGGCGCTTCCTAACAAATAATTCTTTAAAAATTGGAAGGGGGGGATATTGTTCACGAATACTACAGGTATTTTATATGGTTTTAACTTTGTAAATTTAACATAAAGCTCAAGAAATATTGTGAAATATGTCTAAGTGATTTTTGAGGGGATTTTCCAAACGATGACTAATATGATCCAATGTTTCTGTGGGAGAACTCTGCGCTGTCTGTGATTTCTTAGGTTGAACCGTGACCACCTTAAATTTATTATAAAGATTGTGGATAGTTGTACTTGCAGCCTGGAACCTTTATACTCTACTTATTTTTGAACTTGACGAACGGACTGAGTTAACACATAAGAATCACAATTAAATACACTTTGTGCAGTATAAAACACATACAGAACCATAATCCACTTCGGAATATAGAAAACACAGCACTTGAAATAACTGAACTGAATTTAACCACTATCAGATCCACACTGACAGCCAGAAGCTAGCGAGACTGTTTCAGTACACGACAGGAAACACGTGTACACATGTTCGGCGGAAAAACGTCGCAAGTTGGTTCATTCTTTATTGGATTGCCCCGTATCTCTGCGTATATCCAATTGAACACTAGCAATAGTGGTTCTTTATTCTATAGTCAGACTTTCCTTAAACTATTTTGAGAAAATAATCACGTTTTCTCATAAATGGATCGAAACTTTATAGCAAGTGTGCATAATGTTGCTCCATCCCTTTTTAATAAGGTGGTGGTTGATGAGGCAAGAAGAAGCTACTTACAGTTTCGAAACTTGTAAGGTATGCAAGTTAACCAGGCTCCGGCACCTATGCCACTCTAGCAGTCCCAGCCAGACATTGTTCCCTTCCAGCGTAACGAATGTGTTGGTTGTAAAACTGCAGTTGGGGTAATGTGGAAGGGTTACCGTTAGGGTACTGAAATGTTGGCACCACTGGGAGCAAAATGTTATTGTTGGCCTTAAACCGGGAAGGGAAATAGAGGGGAAGAAAGACGTTGAGAGCTACGATAGAAGAGAAAAGGCAAAGGCGAAACTACAAGGAAGGGCGTATTGGCTACTGCCCTATTCTCATTATCAGCTATCTATGCTGCAAACTAGAACACACTTAAAGGCATAATTTGCGAGATGGTCTCTAACAGCACACTCAAAATTAATTAAAGCAAAGGGAGAGCGCATGCAATATTGATTATACCAAGAATATGCAGCAATAACAATTTGCACATGCAAAAGTAGGGAGGTAACAAACGATTAAGTAGAGAGTCTGTACCACAATTAGAACACATTGGAATCGCTTCTTGGGCTGGCAACCAAGAATGTTGGTGAAACCGCAAGTTCCTAGGATACCACTAGTGTCTAGTACAGTAGCCTGAGTTCATTCCTGAGCACTAATTCCTGTAAAGAGCCTCTAATCTCCAAGGTCGATATCTCTAACATACAGCAAGCATACACGGTGCCCAAAGTTGGGATACAACTGTATATGAATAGGCAAGCCAAATCATCATAAGAAATGGTGATGTTTTAATACTGTCTGCCTCTGAAATTCTTCCAAAATGAATTTACATCTGTAAATATTTAAGTGTTTTATTCTTTTTCTGCTTTTTTAGTTATCTACATTGTTCAAAGTGTTACTTTATTTTTCTTATATATATATATATATATATATATATATATATATATATATATATTATATGGCAATCAGTTTAAAGCATTTTGTTGAAAGCATTTAATATTAATTTGATAAATTTTTGTGAAGAAACACAATGTTATTTTTTATCTGCATCCGCGTCTGAAAGCAAAAAGCGCGAAATCAGGTGGCTTCAATCCCCGGCTGCGTTGATGGACCAGCTCCCTTATTATTTCAAAATGAACACTAAATCTTGTTCTAGAAGTTATTATCGGTGGAGTATTTTTGCAGTCACACATTTTTGATTAAGTCTATATAATCACATTCTTGCCATAGAAGAACTCCGGCAGTTCGAAATATAGTGATTACTAATCTGTAAGTTTTTCTTTGTGTTTTATGCTTTTCTGCTTTCCTAGCTATTATTATGTTACATTGTTAATAGTGTTATATTATTTTTCATTTGTATTATATTATATATATTTATATAACTGTTTTAGTGAGACCATTTCAAAATATACATACAAAACACTACAGTATTTTTTTTCACTAACACACTGTAATTAATAAAACTGACTATTTCACTTTTGTATTAATTTCTGCTCCTTTAGCTCCTATTATTTCAGTCGACATATTATTGTTTACCCACATGTGCACCATGGAAACACTCTTGCATTGATATTGAACATTTTAAGTCTGGCTTTTGTTTGTTGCGGCTCCCAATGTTGCATATTTTTGAGATCGTAGTGTGTGGTGGTAATCTATTTCGCAAAGCCATTTCAAACAATCTTAAGCTGTAGTTTCTCTGTTTTATGACACTGTGTGCCGTGTTTTACAGCCCTCCTGCGTCGAAGGGAATTTATCACTGATGCTTTCTAATGCAGAAATGCTTATTCTTAGAACGTCTGAAAGTATATTTGCAAACTTATGATGCATTGAAAAGAGGTTTTACATATAGACGAAAAATCGCTCATGTTATTAACTAAATAGTATATATCTAGCCTATGGAACATAAAAGCAGGACTGTGTAAATGTTTTATTTATCCTTTTCGCCTTCTATCATAAACTGAAAGCTGCACCATAATGTCTGAAGAAACAAAATGTAAGAGAAAAGCAAGTGAGTACTAAAAAAAAAAAAAAACCTTTAATGCAGAGCATTTTGCATATACAGTTACTGTTGTAGTCAAGGGTGCAATGTGAATATGACCTCCGACTGGTTGGTGTGTGCCAACCTGTAGTGGAATATGTGGGTATTCCTAGGAGAAAAAAAAAAATAACCCGCCGCGTTGTCATATTTAGGCCTCTATTTACATGAATATTTCAGGAATATAAGTCGTGTGTTGCTCCATTTATTTCTGGGTAACGTACAATTACTACATTTATTACGTAAATAGTATTAATTACCATATTAGATTTTCAAATTAGATACTTAGAAACTACCCAGGAGAGGCAGTGCCCCTTCTCACGAGCTAAAACATTGCAAGGATATTACTTTAACTTTTTCAAGTTTTTTCAACAAATTCAATAAAAAGAAAGAGTGAATTTTATTTATAAAGTCTAATAGAGTGCTGTTTACACTCACAGAATATACAACAGCGTTATAAATTGTATTGATTTACTTACATTGACTATTTATGGACCCGATGTATATCTCTCAGATGACGTTTACTAAGTCCTGTACCTCTAGATTTGTTTCCACTGGGATGTAGAATTGTATCAGTCTTAATTTTCGTGTTAGGCCAAGAGCAATTTGCTGTTCATCCCTTAACAATATACCACTTTTTGGTAAATTTATCAAATTATCATTCAAATCTTGGAAATTTCCTAAAAGTGTCTTCGGTTGCATTGTACTATCTCATTAGAGTTATAGTTTGGCATGCCTGTTTCACATTTTAAGTATCCACTCATTAAATAGGAATGTCAGATTCTATTAATATGAGCGCTTCTTTCACAAAACCCAAATTGTGTCTAAAACCTCTTTTTGTTTATGTGGAAGATACTTTAAGAACAAATACTTATTTTATAAAACTATTAAGATATTTAGTTTGGCCACTGGAAAACATGTACTAACTTTATCTATACGACGTTTGATCCCCACGTTTTATCTCTGAGCATTCTGTAATATCTGTCATTTTTACCTCTATTTACCATGTACTCTCAGGGAAAACTTTCTCCAAGCGGTACTTTAAAATTTCTAAGGCAATAGTTTTCTACCTCGAAGTTTTTATTTCAGTTCTGGGAACAATCTGAAGCCGCTGGAGCTCAACATATTCCATCAATGCAAACACTACTTTATCAATGGCAGTAATATTTGTACTGAAAAACAACACATCTTATTTTAACTTTGCGTATTATTTTTCTTGATTGCATTTCACACTTTTGAATTAAATCTCCATAATGGCGACCTGTTATTGTAGCTCTTCTCTGCAAATAACCTGAAAGCAGAGGCCTCTGAGCAAGGCCCTGAATTGAATAAAACATCAATGACAAGAGATATGCAAGAGGATCCTCAAATAAATAAATCTAAAAAGAATCAACAAAGTTAAAATCTAGTTATTCCTAAAAACACACCACATGTGTCATAAATTTCTTAAGGAAAAAATAAGCCTTTTTTTTTATACTTTGTATTTTGATTTCAGAATTATCCATTGGCAAGAAAATTCAATTTGTCTGCCCGAAATGTATTAAGTATTGCTTATAAATGTCCAACCATTTTTGAGTAGGTGTCAACTTTTAAAGTACTCGTGTGTAGTTATTTTTGAAAATTTTTATTAAAATAATTTATACTCGGTTATTCAGAAAACAGTAGCAACACTTAGTGTATATTCTGCAACATTTATATACTTTTCAAGAAGGAATCCACGTCCAGGAATGCATGACTTGGGCGCTGTAAAGTTCGATGGACATGCATTCCACATTTTACTAAGAAACCTCCATCAAACCAAAACATAAAAAATAACAATAATAATAATAATAATAAAAAAAAGATTACACCTGAATTTCACTAAACTGGAGCCTCAAATTTTTTACCTACAACGTGATTACAGAGCGTACATCGGCGGCGCAAAGATTGGCTCACACGTCAAAATGGTTGTGTGTAAAGTATTTCACATGCCACATGGATTCCTGCTATAATCTCTTCAGCTGATTTTCAAACAGTCTCGAGAGACAGCATCGTGAACTTGCACAGCTCGCATGTGTGGAGGAAGAAACCCGAAAGCGCAAGTGGCTCACAGCAATCAACACAGGCTCAGTGTTAATGTATGGGCTAGAGGAGGAAGAAGAGAAGGAGGAGGAGTACCTTGTCACCCTGCAGTGTGTGAATTATTCGCACACAACCACAAGTTTTTCACCGCAATCGTGTAGGGGGTCGACAACTCAGCCAGTTTTGTAGTTAAAAGCACTACGTGATGAATTAGTTAGAGTGGTGGAGATTTCTTGACAAAATGCGTAACACACATGAAATCCAAAACGTGTCATACTTGATACCCACATAGCCCAACTATGCATTTCCGGATATTTCTACTAATTCCGTCCGCACAACATACAGTGAGCTTCAGTGCTATTATATCACCATGTACAGCCCGGTATGTGGCTCCTTCATACGCTTTATATTTTCGGTTTTTATGACACTATTCTAAAGACTGTTGGAGCACTCAACTTTCCCAGAATTTTCTACTACATTTGAGCTCACAATTACGTTTTTTTAGCGAATTCCGAAAGAACGAAGCTAATGCGGTCGGCAGAGTGAAAAATGTGCTTATTTTTCGACTATTTTGTTTGTTCAGCGAATCCAGAAGGAATGTAAACTATTGTTGTTGTACTAATGAAAAGAGTTTTTTATTAACCTATCAAAATCTTCATCGGTCGTACATTCATCATCATCATCATCATCTTCTTCTTCTTCTTCTTCTCTTTCTTCGGCACTACAGTCCGGGGTTAGCCTTGACTTGCGCGGAGACCTCTGCGTCCTCTACCTCCGTCTTACGACTTCATTGATAGAGGGGCAGTATTGCAGGGGGGCATGTGATCAGCATGCTGGCGCCCCGTCGGTCTCCTATCAAGTGGCTTTCTTGATCGAAGAACAGTACCTCCCCATCAGGCAGCGTCCTAATTGTCCTCACGAGGCTGGGAAACCCGTTACAGTTTTCTCTAGCTTACAAAAATTCCAAAGCAGGTACCGGGAATCGAACCCGGCTAACCATTAAACCATAAACATTAAAAAATCACAGATTTACTATCGCAATATTTCATGTCCTTGCCTTGCCTTCTTGCCTAAGAAGGAAACGAGCGTTCGAAATATTGCGATAATAAATCAGACTTTCGAAGTATTTGATCCTTTTCCATTTTATCTAGTTATTGTAATTTTAGTTACATTTCATTGTATTATTTTATTTTCACACACACCCACCCACACACACACACACACATACATATATGTGTGTGTGTGTGTGTGTATTTTAACGCTCTAGCGGTCGCAATTTTTGGTTTTTCTCAAAGAAACTCGGCACATAGCCATTAATTAACAAAGGATCTGTCGAATTCGTTAACCAGCAAAATTGGACGATTTGGGCTGGGGTTAACCTAAAGCAAAACATTAAAAAAAAAAAGTGAAAAATCGCTCCAGTGGCAGCAATTATTGCTGTATCTCAACGAAACTCAATAGAAAAAACTTTAAAACAATTTTATAAAAGCAGTTTTCGAATGACATTCGGGTCACTTGGAGTGGGGGATATTCCTCAAAAACCTTTGAGGGTTAAAGTGAAATTTAAAAACCGTTCTAGCAGCTGAAATTTTAAACCATTTTAAAGGAAACTTGGCATATTCCATTGAAATAAAGCAGGAAAAATACTTTTTGTTAATCAGTGAAATCGCAACATTAGAGCAGGGGGTTTACCCAAAACCCAAAATGTAAAAATCGCTCTAGTGGTATTAATACTTAATTTTTCGCAACGAAACGCCGTATATGTCATTAAAATAAAATGTTTCTGAAACTCAGGGAAACCAGGCTCTTAGACGGGGAGATGGGAGGGGGTTACTGAAAGCCAAAATTTAAAATCGCTCTATCGTCACCAATATTTGCTTCTTCACAACAAATTTCGGTATATACTATTCAAGTAAATAACAAAAATATTTTCTGAAAATTAAGATATTTGGACTATATTGTTTAAGGTATAATTGAAAACTGAAATTTAAAAAGTGTTCTTAATTTTAATTTTCTTTATATTGTTTGAAAATAAGAGGGTATTAATTCAGTATATAAACTGCACTTATAACGTTGCATATGTTTTACATTTAACAAAAGAATAGTATCTGTGAAATATTAATCTGTGTTTGAGAATTAAACCTATGTGTAAGAGCGCTCTGCAATAACCTTCAGAAAACGCTTGCTTTATTACGTTTTTACTTCAATAACATTTAAATTAAAGTTCAAAGCCAATGAAAACTGATGAAACGTTCGATTGTTTATTGTTGACTCTGTATATTTGCTTAGTACATCGGAATTGTTTTTAAACAGTAACATGTTTTTGTTTATTGAAACATATGAACATCTTAAATACACAAAGTAACTCGAAACTTTCTGTTATTTTTCTCTATTTTAGTGAAGGTAAATATGATATCAGGACTCAGTTCAAAAACATGTTTCATTTAAAAATGTTTAAAATATCCACAGTTTTGTCTCTCAGTGTTTATACATTTCATTTAATTAATAGTACACCATTAATTTTTGTGGTTTAATCTCAATTATAATAATAATTATTCTAAAAAATGTGGTTTCTCTTTCATAATACTTATAGATTGTGAACATTTTAACTTTGTTCCTTTACTCACAGTAATGCCATAACCCATTTCATTTCATTAGTCAATAATAAAATGAAATTTAGAAATACACATTTCTTGCAAATGCAGGCAGGGCTTGCTCATCAACCATTTTTCTTAGTGAGTCAAATATCAACAGCTTCCTAAGCGACAATGTTTTACGTTGAAACTGCTCATTTCGGGCATTTAAGCTTGAAATAAACTTTAAACATGCACTAGAAAGGTATCAGAAGCTGGAACACAGGCATATATTACTGGGACAGTGATCTTGAGATTTTCTCTCTCTGTATTTGTGCCTTGCCTTGAGGTAAGATGCACAGTTAAGACACCATCGATGAAGGCTTGTATAATACACAGATGTTTCACCAAGTTTTGTGAGTGCGTCTGTGTCGTTCGCTGTACATCTGATATGACGGAGTGACATTGATGTAAATTGTACGCAGTCGTGAACTGTGTTTAAGGTCCAGAGTGTTTTTTGGAGTCTGTGATTCTTTACTGGCTAGGCGTCCTTGAGTGCACTGCTTTTCTATTAGAGACTATTTGCCTGAACACCGCGCTCATAAGAAATGCAGCAGCCGAAACCGCAAAAAGGGAAATAGAATTGTCAGCATAAATTTGGTATTTTATTTTAGTATTCACATTCGAATTAAAAGCATAGAATGTTACTATAGTCAAAACTAATAATAATAATAATAATAATAATAATAATAATAATAATAATAATAATAATAATAATAATAACAATAATAATAATATAAACACTAAGCTGTGATATAAGAATTGTTGAAAATGAGACCTCTTAGTGGCAATACATTGAGTTACCAATGAGTTGATCGTAGATAAGTTGGTTTTAGCATAGGCTTGCAGAATTTGTTAGAGCAGTGGTAAACTCCACTTTCATTCACCCAGTGATCCAGGTACTTAGCTACAGAGGTAACATTTTATTGCGTAATTGGGAAGTTCGTTTGTTCAATTCTCACTAAAATTGAATTTGCTTTGTAGAAATTAATTTTAAAGTATGTAGGTGTTGACTGTCTCTGCAGATTTTGTGTTAATTATGGAAATATTGAGATTCAATATATTGTTTAATTTTCCTTTAATAGTTTGGAAGAGATTTAAATGACGAATTCTTATTTTAATTATGGTTGAATCGTGGAATATTCATTTGGTATACTCCTTCAATTTTTGATTATGATTTGGTGAAGTAGGTAAAGAACTTTTCCTTTATTGATTTATGGGTAAATATCCTGGAAAATGGCTTTTGTACACTTTTATTTTGTGGTATATTTTACCTGTAAGTTATACGTCAATGTGTAGTGTAAAGTGTTCTTCCATAAAGCCAATTTTTATTGGAGTACATTTTTTAATTGTTTCTCTGCTTTAAGAGCATTGCTTTTTAAATTATCTTTTCTTTTGCCGTTATGTTGCGCTCGATGATATCTTCATGGCCATATTCTGGGGCTTTCTTATAATGTTTCTAAACATACTTGTGTGTATTCCATACTGTTTATGCTGGAGACAAACATTTAATAACCGCAACAAAGATATCGCAAAAGTAACATGCCATATTTTATTTGGCAGGTGTAAAATAAGATTTCGTTTCTCTTTGAAGCACAGACATGTGTGATATTGTGTCATATATCGATAAACAACTGGTTCTACATTCTCTTATAGGAATCAGGTGAATTGATTCTTGCCATCGTATCCTTAGACTGAGCCGGTATTGAGTCTTTCTGCAACACTGCAGCTTTTGATGTTGATCTTAAGATCCAAATTGAAGATTACGGTTCGAAACTACCAAAAGGTTGAAAAGGGAAGGTTAATAAATTTACTGTTCCTCCTGAAGAGCCAGAGTTTTAAGATGAAGAAGACTTTTGAGGAATGTGCTAGAAGGAAGTCAGAAAGAGTATTATTATTAAGGTTTTTACTATCATTATTATTTTAACTGCGTTACTCAATGCAGATATCATTTGTTTACTTATTTATTTAAATAATGCAATTTTTGTGCATTATGAAAGGGACGTAGAGTCCGGCGGACCTGCACGAAGGTTGCAACGTATGTATGTTTATTTGAATAAAATACGCCTCTTAATTCATTAATTATTTATTCATTCATTCACTGAGAAACGGTTGCAGAGATTACAATTGAAAGCAATAGGCTCTATAACTTCAGCTCTACATGCTTTCAAATATAAATGGACTATCCAAAGTATTTCATAGCCAGGGAAATGCCTGTTATGGGTGATATTAGAGTAGAATAAACGAATTAAATTTATTACTCTATCAGCGTCAGATGTGAGTAGTTTAAAAATACTTTAAATTTGGTTACGTTACTAGGTTATATCTGGTCGCGACAGAGTTATACTGAGCTTTCAATTAATTTTTAAAAACATACTGGAATGCTGACATTACCACTGTTTGCAGTAGGATTCTTATTTTTAATTCACACAGTATTCATATTAGTTAAATTTGAAACATTATTCATAACATTTGAACTAGAATTACACAAGAACAAAATAATTATATTTAGATAGGCCTTGAAACAAACAAAATTCTGGCATATTATTATTATTATTATTATTATTATTATTATTATTATTATTATTATTATTATTATTATTATTTCATTGTTGAACTCAACAATGTTCATGATTTTTTCCTTCTAAATGAAAAGAATAGGTTCGTTTGAATGTGGTTCAAATTGATTTTCTGGATGCATAGTTGGTTTATTTTGGTGTGGTTCAACCAAATCGATTTGGTTGTATGGTTGGTTTGTTGGTTGTTTGATTTAACATAATTCATTTAAAAAATTCAGCCAAAATAAAAATAACACAAATCAATCAATTGTTTCGAAAATGGTAAAAAAAAAAAAAAAAAAAAAAAAGGAGGAGGAGGAGGAGGAGGAGGAGAAGTGCCGAGAATAAGCCAAAATATGGAAGACCAAAGATAGTTACATGGGAAGAAAAGTATCCATTGAAGAAGATTCATAAATCGACGAGAAAGAAGGTATTTTATTTCAGTGTCGGTCATATATCTTTACGGAAGTTGTTGAAATCAAATCATTAAACATCAATAAAGATCCAAGTTTTGAGAGAGGCATAAATTTTTTGGATAAGGTTACTACCTCTGGCCGAGATGCCACCAGGATGCTATTAAACGAAGTCCAAGCTGTGATATCCGTCGACTGACTTACAACTTGGCGATGTTCTTCTGTTTAATGCGGTGCTACAATTTCCCTATTCAGTCTCGATGGCTAAGACGAGAAGGATGTTATTTTGGGATAATAGGCGTCACTTCGGGGAATCGAGTTAGGTCGACTCCTACTGGAAAGACGGGGGTTTTCAGACGAATGCTGAATAACTCAACCAACCCTGTTTCTGAATCAATTCAGGGCTCTTTTATACAAGTGTAATGCCCAAGGAGGGGTAATAATCACCTAATCTAGACATAAGAGTTATTGTTAAACACTATGAGGTTAACAGTCACCACGTCCTGACATCATAAGTTCTAAGAGGTGCATGGTTTGGATTTGTTAAACTTAAAACTAAACAATACTTCATCAGCACAATAACTCCGTCTATTTATAAAATGCACACGTAGACATAATATTTTAAGTGAGTGGAGTGGAAAAGAGGGTAGCTTGTTGCTTTTGTTTATGCAAGTGTTTCTCTGAGGACCGTTTCAGGTCAACCTCTTCTGGGAGGCAAGACAAGACACCCTTATTATTTATTACTTCTACGTCTTAATATGTTTGGGTTTATACAGTATGTTTCACTAAGTACGATATACAGTGTGCTCTTACACAATATCATGTTCTTATTATATCTTGTCAACGTTACGATTCTTATAATACCTCGCTTTCGTTAAAAAGCCGACTCCTCATTACACAACTATCAGTTTAAACGGTAGTGTTAACCATCATAAATGTTAATACTGGTCACCTCACGGTCCTTATCGTATGATAGCATACACATACGCGCGCGCGCACACACACACCAAAGCAGGTTATATGTGAGCAGGTTTAGTGGATAACAGAATAATTGATTCAATATTCATAGATGGACACTTAAATTTCCTGGAATCCTTTAAGAGATAATTCGGTTTCAGCAAGATGGTACTCATACACATTTGATAAAACCGTAATAGATTACGTGATCCTGGTAAATGAATCAGAAGAAGAAATCACTTTAAATAGATACTTAGATCATTCGACTTCAAACCCCTGGGTTTCTTCCTATTATGTAATTTGAAGTCCAGGTTATCATGATAAACAAACAATATTGAAGAGGCAAAAGAATATAATTAGATATAAAAGGAAACTAGTCACTACTGACACCATTAAAAACAAGGGATAGTTTGTGCTATGTTAGCCATGAATTGTTTACATTTTCAACATCTATCGTAATTTAAATGTTTTGCAAAAACACTCCGTTTGATGTCAGTAATTTTTTTAGTTTCTTGGCCGAATCTAAATACACTTATTTGGTTCTTATACTTTCTGCTGTGCCATTCATTATTTATATATTAAAACATATAAAAAGATATGAGAAATAGTGCACATTTAATAAACGCTTTATACATTACAGGGACCGACCTACATAAAACAGACTAGGCTGCAGATGCTTTTCAAGTGGGTAAAGAAGGAAATGTAATATCTATACAACATGGTCCTTTTCTCATATTTCTTTAATTCGGTGTTGCTTGGCTTACCTACAGTTTTCATTGACACAGTTACTAATTATTGGACCAAACTTTGTTTCATTGTACCGTGCTTTAAATTAGAGAACCCAAATTGCATCAATTAAGGCTTTTTTACTGATATTGAGGTACTAATTATTTCAATTCATTAAGAATCATTCATTATGGAGACAATCCACTTGTTCATCAAAGAAGACTTGAATGTCTTTTCTCTCAGTGTTCGATAAACAAAAATGCATTTGCATCTTTTTTCCTCTCTTTTAAGTATTACTTTTGTTGCTTTCATTAGCATCTTTGGCTTATATATTTTAAGTTACTAACTGAACTCCTGTTTTGCCTTTTATTTAGTTTCGTAATGTGCAGTGTAATGTGAATAATTACTTTCTATCTAAAATCTCATTTCAGTTAGGTAAATGTCTTCACTAACCTTCTGAGATTAATTTTATAAAACATTTTAATCAAGAAATTTAAATTTACCATTTAATACACACTTTCATTTTTTTTAAATATTTGTTGTATTAGTACTACGATTGCCAATTATACAAAGGTTTTGGGAGTGGGTGTATTTTCGTACAAAATTCTATGCTCCAGCTGGTTGTTTCCGCTTCAAAAAAATCTCTAGGTTTAGGATGTTTTTATGAGTCTCGCGATGGGACTGAGGGAGGGTGTTTTTCTTTGGAAGGATCACATGACTCAATAATGCATTACATAATTTATTATCTGTAACTTATTTATACATTCCATCCTAGGTTATCCCTGCCAGGGTCGATGAATTTTTTCGGACGTAAAAATCTTAAGTGTGGCTTCCTTTGTAAGGTAAATAGAGCCTGGGGCCCCTATCGCAGATTTACGACATGAAAAAGAACCTCAAGCTTGAAAGAAGAGGCCTCTAAGCAAAATTTGTCGGTCTTTCACATTCTGAATGAATGGGACGCTGATGACCTGAGATGTTAAAGAGCGTCCACAAATAAAGTAAATCAACAACCAGCGTAGGTGATTCAGAAAAACTAAAAAGATTCAATGTGGCGATCTTGACTCACACTCGGTTGCCTTAAAAGCCCCTTGCCATGTACGGAGGTAACAATTAAAACTTGATCTTGAACTTGAAAACACTCTACACCTACCTTCGTGTTCTTGGAATTATGCAAATGTAGGTCACCGACACTGCGATTTTAATACGCAAAATCTTCACGACTCATTCGACACACGACACAATTGACTGTTACGATGTACTGGATTTGTTTAAATGAATCATTCATCATCGATTTACCAGTGAATATGTACAAGGGTAAAAGTTAGGGTCTCGTTATTCACGAGCAGGAGAGACGGTAGCAGAGCTGTTCTTGATTGGCTCTGTAGTCTAGTTAAGTACACTTCTGGCAGTGTGAGTGTGACGTTGTTTCTTTCACCAGTACAGGCTTGTAAAATGTGTGCAGCGTCAACTCTGAGATATGTGCAGTGATGCGGTTTCTATGGGTAAAGAAGCTAACGGCAGTTGCAATTACTGCAGTGTATGGGGGTATTATGAGTGAGAATATTATTCGATGTTGAGGTCGCCAGTTGCAAGGCATTAACATCCTTGATGAAGAACGAAGTGGGTGAACGACGAACTTATTTTGGTTATCCAACACATAGCCCTGAATTGGTTACGAATTGCTGTTGGTTGATCATGTCGGTTGCAACGGATGAACTCAAGGAGAGCGTCAAAGGGTGGCTGCAATCACAGGCGGCACAGTTCTCCGCAGAGGGGATTTGAAAGTTCTTGAAACGCTACGACAAATGCCTGTAAGAATGGAAATTCTGTTTAAAAATAACTTAAGGGTGTACTTTGCACACGTGTGTAATAACATTCCGAAAATTAAGTAGGATTCATTAAAACAATTAATAGACCTTATTTTTGGAATAAGTTCATTACTTGATGCGAGCGACGGAGGCCGACAAGAGGGTCTTGGAGAAGGCTTGAGGAGTAGCCGACAAATCCAAAGAGCCCCGGAAATTGGGCTAACTGCTCCCTTATATATCGTTATAAAAATGATCTCCACATGATTTTCTAACGCCAACGGGGTTCACAAATGTACGCGCACTATCCGTGACATTTTAAACGTTTAAAATATAAAGAAAAGAATGGCTGGCTCTCAACTAAATTAAAAGTTGTGAAATAATTTCATGATGACACGATCATAGTTCAAGTCATAATTGCTCTCTGCATCGTCATTTAAAATACATAACGCCTTGCTCATCTTTCATATTTGGCTATTACTATTTCCTCATTTTAATAACTTTTTCTTATTAGCATTGAATTGTGCAATTACAGTGAATTATTATATGAAACATTAACAATAACAATACTATTAGTTAAGCAATATAACCTGCACAAAATATTCACTATCACAGTGAATGCTATAAAGAATACTAATATTTGATTTGCGCTCGATGAAATATGACATAAATCACTAGAATTGTTACTATGTTAATGTTAACACTGGAGCATAATGTTTCACATTTCTGCATCCTTTTACTGATGCAAATGATAAAAAATATAGCAAATGATATGTCCGTTAAATGGCAAACTCCCAAAGAGCAAAGTTTCCCTGTCACAACCACTCCGACCTTACCTCTGTCGCACATTGGTTCGTATCGCTTGTGTGCCAGTATAATCAAAAGCTGAAATAGTTAGCTTAGACACCCCCGTAATAAATGACAATAAATGATTTATTGCCAAATAATATGGATAACCGATTATAGCTGCTAGGTTAAAGTTATCTCATGTATCGTAATTGAAAGGTCATTATTATTCCATGTATTATAATTGCAAGTTTATATGTGTATCCTATAATATTGTTTCTAGGAAAATGTTGCCTTCTTGAAAGCCTGCGGCCAGAACCATAGAGCCATTAAACTGATCTGAACTATGAAAGAAGACCTGTTATGTGTTTTATAAACAAATACAACCTCAGATACTTCCTGGATGGGAAAAGCCCGTGTCCTTGACAAATTGGCTTCCTTTTGTATGCTACAGAATTTGCTTCTGTTATATTAAGGTAACGAAAGATGTAATAAACGTGTTATGCCGATACGGGGTGAAGAAACATGCCGATAACCTTTCATGGAAGATACTAACGGTAGAAGTTGTTGCGTGGACGTTCAGAATATTACGTAGACCCTTGATCCAATAAGGAATTTAGATAGCTCTTATAAAATTATACAGACCGTATATTGGGAAAGCTATTGAAGGTGTTTCTGGACGCTTAGGTTTAAATGAGACAGACTGAACGAATACATCGTTTATTTAAGATTGTGATTTTGCAGCCCAGCATCCATGTTAAGGGTGAGATCAGTATTAGCATCAGCTATAAGATAGTTCAGTTCAGCATCAGTGTTCAGGGAGAGATCAGTATTAGCATCAGTTCTAAGGTAGTTCAGTTCAGCATCAGTGTTCAGGGAGAGATGAGTATTAGCATCAGTTATAAGGTAGTTCAGTTCAGCATCAGTGTTCAGGGAGAGATCAGTATTGGCATCAGTTATAAGGTAGTTCAGTTCAGCATCAGTGTTCAGGGAGAGATGAGTATTAGCATCAGTTATAAGGTAGTTCAGTTCAGCATCAGTGTTCAGGGAGAGATGAGTATTAGCATCAGTTATAAGGTAGTTCAGTTCAGTATCAGTGTTCAGGGAGAAATGAGTATTAGCATCAGTTATAAGACAGTTCAGTTCAGTATCAGTGTTCAGGGAGAGATGAGTATAGCATCAGTTATAAGGTAGTTCAGTTCAGCATCAGTGTTCAGGGAGAGATGAGTATTGGCATCAGTTCTAGGCAGTTCAGTTCAGCATCAATGTTCAGGGAGAGATCAGTATTAGCTTCAGTTATAAGGTAGTTCAGTTCAGCATCAGTGTTCAGGGAGAGATGAGTATTAGCATCAGTTATAAGGTAGTTCAGTTCAGCATCAGTGTTCAGGGAGAGATGAGTATTAGCATCAGTTATAAGGTAGTTCAGTTCAGTATCAGTGTTCAGGGAGAGATGAGTATTAGCATCAGTTATAAGACAGTTCAGTTCAGTATCAGTGTTCAGGGAGAGATCAGTATTGGCATCAGTTATAAGGTAGTTCAGTTCAGCATCAGTGTTCAGGGAGAGATGAGTATTAGCATCAGTTATAAGGTAGTTCAGTTCAGCATCAGTGTTCAGGGAGTTATGAGTATTAGCATCAGTTATAAGGTAGTTCAGTTCAGCATCAGTGTTCAGGGAGAGATGAGTATTAGCATCAGTTATAAGGTAGTTCAGTTCAGCATCAGTGTTCAGGGAGAGATGAGTATTGGCATCAGTTCTAGGCAGTTCAGTTCAGCATCAATGTTCAGGGAGAGATCAGTATTAGCTTCAGTTATAAGGTAGTTCAGTTCAGCATCAATGTTCAGGGAGAGATCAGTATTAGCTTCAGTTATAAGGTAGTTCAGTTCAGCATCAGTGTTCAGGGAGAGATCAGTATTAGCATCAGTTCTAAGGCAGTTCAGTTCAGCATCAGTGTTCAGGGAGAAATCAGTATTAGCATCAGTTCTAAGGCAGTTCAGTTCAGCATCAGTGTTCAGGGAGAGATCAGTATTAGCATCAGTTCTAAGGCAGTTCAGTTCAGCATCAGTGTTCAGGGAGAGATGAGTATTAGCATCAGTTCTAAGGTTTTTCAGTTCAGCATCAGTGTTCAGGGAGAGATCAGTATTAGCATCAGTTCTAAGGCAGTTCAGTTCAGCATCAGTGTTCAGGGAGAGATGAGTATTAGCATCAGTTCTAAGGCAGTTCAGTTCAGCATCAGTGTTCAGGGAGAGATGAGTATTAGCATCAGTTATAAGACAGTTCAGGTCAGCATCAGTGTTCAGGGAGAGATGAGTATTAGCATCAGTTATAAGGTAGTTCAGTTCAGTATCAGTGTTCAGGGAGAGATGAGTATTAACATCAGTTATAAGGTAGTTCAGTTCAGCATCAGTGTTCAGGGAGAGATGAGTATTAGCATCAGTTCTAAGGCAGTTCAGTTCAGCATCAGTGTTCAGGGAGAGATGAGTATTAGCATCAGTTCTAAGGCAGTTCAGTTCAGTATCAGTGTCCAGGGAGAGATCAGTATTAGCATCAGTTCTAAGGGGGAAATCAGCTCTGCTCTGTCCTTTCAGTTTCCGTATTGTAATATCACCCACACTTTGTCTTCCACTTTATAACGACGTATTCAAAGCAAGAAACAAAAGAATGAAAGAAAGATGCAAAAAAATGAGGAACTAAAGAAAATACAGAAAGAAAGATCGAGAGAAGGTATAAAGAAAAAAAAAAGGAAAGAAAGAAAGAAAGATAGCAGAATACCAGTGATTAATTACGAATTAATGAAAATGTAGCATTTTTAACAAAATTATTTTATTTGGAAGAAATTATAAATATAAAGCTTTCATCTGTGTATATTTTAGAAAAGTGTTATATAATTAATTAATTAATTAATTACGCCATTCACAGTGTTTCAACAACTAGCTTATTCCCCATATTAATATTACTGCTGTATTTGTTTGTTTCCAACGTGGATCTCGAGTCCAAACTGTCAGCAGCTATGAGCCACAATATTGATAATCATTAAGGGTAAAAACACTGGCGTGAACATGAAAAGTAAGCCCTGTCCACGGAAGTTATTCGTGCGATTTTATTTTGCGCACAAGTGACATATGAACTAAATCCTTTACAGTAGGAGCTTCAATACACTAAGCAGCAGTGATAAACCATTAGAGTGGCAATGCTTCGCCCTGCATTGACCTTGACATTACTTAAATGGTTGTGTCCACTCTAATCCTATAGATTAACTGTAATTAGCGTAATTTTAATTAGGAAAAAGTATTATTACAAGGTGCGAGAGCATAGGTGGGTAAAACATGTGTTGCAACACAAACCAAACCTGCTATGGTCATAACGTCATGCATCATGTTCCAACTTCACGACGTGTTTATTCTAATGTTTATATCAGTGCAGTGCAGTTTGAGTTTGTGACTGCAATACTATGTCATGCTCAAAGCTTTGGTTGTAATATAAGAAGATTTAAAGAGGAATGAGAAGAAAATTTCCTTTTATTTTCTTTCTTTTTTTATAAATGAGAAAATACTATATGCCTTTTATGTTAAAAACTTTCGCACAAGAATTCTGCGCGGCATTATAACAGGTTCATAAAGAGCATTGCAAAACAAAAGGTTATAAATTAAGTTCAACATTATGTAGAACATTTGGTTTAAGGTAGAAATGTATACTTTATTTTCTCCCAATGTACTGAAAATTTTGCTAACTTCGTTACCGGAAATAAACTTTAAGTCTGGAATGTGTTAGAAATGCAAGAATTAAAGCATAAGACCCAAAGAATCCTGCACTAGTACTGTTGAACATATAAGCTCGATATGTCAGTAAATCTAACGATTGACTAGTTGGAAGATAGTTCGCTCTTCAGTGGTGAAATTGGTAAAAAATATATGGCTCTGGTTGATGAGAGGATAGGATTATAAAAAGCACAAAGAAAGTTTCCAAAATAAAATTACGCAGGTCCACCAAAGAAGAAGGAAATTCATGGCAGATTATATTAATAACCGAATAAAATTCAATTACCAAAAATTTGTTGCTTTTTCCTTAGCGATTGATAAGTGCTCTTAACACATGACACAGCGCAACTATGGGAAATACCTTCTTGTGTTCCCACCGAAAGCAAGAGTGTTACTGTAATAAACACTGTGCACTGCATACACTGTTGATAAAAATGACCGATGTCATGAGTGTCGTAGTAAAAACAATGAACAAAATTAAATCTGCCTCCCTGTAGTTCAGAAAGCTATTGGCAGACCTTTTGAAAATGAGGATTTAATCTACAATACAGACGTAACCGAATGCTTCACAGCCTTTTTGCCTCGCATGACATTATTATTGATTTAATGTCGCAACAGGTAAGGAAAAAAGTGCAATTTTACACATCTTTAAAAACGATTCTTATTTTTAGGACAACCTTTCTGTTCCGGAAATAAAACAGCATGAGTGGATCAGATCAATGACATTGACATTGACGGTTCATCTCAATAGAAGTGCAACTTGAAAGTATAACGTTTTTAGAAGAGCGGTTTTAAAGGTGAAATATGATGTAATAATTACAAATATTAACACATTTGCCTCAAATTTCTTTTCTAATATACGACGTGCTTTTGCGAGAAAAAAATCAATTTCAAGTTGTCATCCTATTTAATAATATTTCTACAGGCTCTTTAATTAAATTCTGGAATAACTGCAAACTATATACATTGCAACACTTACCATTCTTCTTCTTCTTTCTTCTTTTTCTTCTTCCCAGATCCTCTTTCTTTCTCCCGTTTTCCCTTTTATTTGGAGACCTTAATAGGTATTCCAGTGAGATTTGGGGTTCACATTTAGCTTACATAACACCATCAATTCGTTCTTCTTGGCCACTGAAATTTGACAGGCAATTATTTTGATGTCCTCTCATTTTCTGCCAGTAGTTAAATACTCGTAGTAGTTTTTTATGTAGAGTACTGTTTATGGAAATGCTTTTTCTATTCTGGAAATTCTTATTTCTGACCAACTTTATTTCCTGTACTAACAGCACTCACTGGTAGAGCGTGGCTTTTACCAAGGTGTTAGTCTTCACCATATTTAAAGTATCACGCATATTAATTTGTGCTCGTATTTTAATAATTGATTGTATTGCCATAAGTACTACATATGCGCAAGCAAGTACTAAAATCTTAGCAATGAAATTATACTGTATACATTACATAGGCACAATTTTTAGATAACTCAATAGAGAACTTGTATCTTTAAAAATACTTAATACACAGTAAATTTGTCTCTTCTTGCTAAAATTCCTGAATTTTTGTGGTTGTTAAGTAAGTTTATATTCTTTCGTTGCTGATAAACTCCTTTTGACAGAGGGGCTTAGACCAGGAATTGTCAGAGTTAGTAACTTCCGGTAAGTCGCATTTAAGCACCTGAATAGGTTAAATACACTGCTGGCCAATACCATTGAAATGCCCATAAGAAACGTGTTAAAAACGAACGTGACTCGTAGAAAACACTAGCAATACCATCTGGTGTCTGAATTTGATCAAGGGAGAATTGTGGCCTACAGAGAGTGCTAGATGTCATTCCGGGAAACTACAACAACAACGAATATGAGATAAGTGGATCGAGGTAGAACGAACACGCAGTCATGAAGGATTCCAACTGCTTCTCAAACAGCCGAACGAGAAGACGGAGATACTTTCCGCATGACTATTATGAACACAAGGAAAATCAATAAAAATCTCTCAAAGAGAAACAGATTCCTATAACAATGAACATTATTGAGTTATAGCATAAAAGTAGTAAAGAAACAGAAACAATACTATATTACCAAGAGGCTTAGCAGTAATGAACAACTATTAAAACTTTTTTTTTCTTTCTAATGTACCAATATATTACATAGTCCGAGGACGCCATGTGTTGTCTTTGTACTTGCAGCAATACTAAAACTAAAAGCACAGAGAATGAATATCTCAAAATGACTATTACTGCTTTGAAGCAGTATTAAACTGAGTCGTCACACGTGAACAAAATATACCATTTTCCTTATATACAATGTCTTCAGTACATTATGATACAAGCACTGGTAATTAGAAATATTCAACGAATTAGGCATTGTAGGTTTTTAAACACCTGGAAAATTACTTTCAACTTTTGTTTAACCATTTTCAGGAAACGTAAATAATGTGTAAACTTTGATTCATAATTTGAGGTCTTTGTGTAAGAAATGATGTGTTTGCTTGAAGAAAATGAATTACGTCTAACATGATGTTGCACAATAAAGTGTGATGTTCAAAATTGAAACCGTGCCGTGATTACATTTTTAAGTAAAGAAAGATACAGAACAACCATGAAGATGTGCATGAGGAAGGTTCTCTTTCATGTTCTACTGCGAAGGAGTGATCAAAATTATTTAGTTTGGGCAGACAGAACATTGAAGATGACCAACGTGAGTAGAGGATGAAGTTCTGAAGGAACAAGAAATAGCTGCAAGATGAGGCTTTATAAAACAACTGTGCATTGCATTCTACTTAAATATTTAGATATGCATAAGCGTAGTGCAAGATGGTGTCCCGATATCTTGCAGCAGTTCAAATGCAAGTAAACGTGGAATGTTGTCAGGAGTTTTTGGACTTTTGCCATGGTATTGAGGGAGCAATATCGTCACAGGGGATAAAAAAGAAGGATAACAATGTAGTCTGCATAGCCAAGGTTAAAACCATTCTTCAGATTAAGCACAGCATCACTTCACTTGCCTTTATTGAGGTCAATTTCAACAATCTTCATGCAGATATTCAGAGTATGGAATAAGCAACTTTACCACCAAAAGATGCAATGAAAGCTATTGAAACAATATACCAGGCTAGTGGGCGCAGTCTGTTCATTGAAGCTCACCAAGAATGTGCAGCGGAACCCAGGGTTTAAAATTAACAAAGTAGCTGTAGGGGGAACACATTACATGGCTTCATTGAAATTGTCGGTCCTGGTGGTGCAGTGATAACCCATACTTGCCTCCTAAACCCAAGATCGCGAGTTCGATCCCGGCCAGGACCTATGGATTTTTTAGGGCGTAAAATCCTAAGTATGATTTCCTTCGGAAGGGAAGTAAAGCCGTGGGTCCCTTGTGAAACATTTACAGCACGATAAAGAAGCTCAAGCCTGAAAAAAGAGATCTCTGATCAAAATTTGTCCGCAGTTTCACGCCTTGATTTGATTGGGACGCTGATGATTTTAGATATCAAAGGGCGTCGATAAACAAACCAAATAAAAAAAAACACATTAAACTTGCACTGATGACTTCATGCTGTGCGGAAAGAACATTTTCTTCCTATAAGAATATTTTATATGTTTCAGTATACAAAAGCATATTTAATAGTGCAGTGCAGCGATGTATTGTGGTTAAATTAAAATGTTCTTATTGGTTTAAGTGCGTTATAACATTTTCCAAAAGGCTAAATACCATGATATTATAAAGCCTTGGAAATTATAGGGGGTAATTATAAAATTATTCTATAAACTGTTGAAAATTAACTGTTGAGGTAGTGTTGTAGTTCTGAGTCATGGAAAATGTAAGTTAAATAAAATTAAATGAATCTATTATTTTCTTTGTGCTTATATTTTTTAGTAATGAGTAAATTACAAAAACTATATGAAAAGATTTTAAAATCTAGAAGAAAAAAACATTTTAATATGTTTAAAAAACTAATACAGGGTTTATATAACCCTGAAATTCTGAACTCCAGTTATAATAAAATAACTTTTCCATCAACTGCCAATTTAGAACAGTAGAAATTTTAATTAATATTCCTCGTCGGAGATCTATAGTAAGCTAAAATATGTTTATTCTCTTGTGTTAGCAGTGAGGTTTTTCATAATTCACAAATAAATTGCATAAAGAGGTGTACGAATAAATTTATTATATGCAGGCGTGCTTTACAAAGTCAGCAATTTGGCTACTACCATATTGCATGGGGTGGGGCCCTTAGTGCTTTTTGTGGGTGATGATTTGTGGGAACATATCTATGTCTGTTCTATATCACCATATTTACAGTGAAGTATGAAGATCCGGCTATTTCCACATTGCTTGGAGCGTTGCCACGCCGTTGAATAGCGTCATCAATCATCATTGTCATAAAGCTGGGGTCACTTTGATGACTCGGCGCTAAAACTAAGCTTTTGTTTCTTTTTGTTAGTCGTGCTTGGTTACCACAATATTTGCGTACAAAAGTGTCCCGAATGCTGTTTGATGGCAATCACATTGGAATGCAGTGAAGATATGTAGCTATGCTCATACTAAACCTTATAGCCGAAAAAGTTCTAATGATATCTATGCAGAAAATAATCACAATTAAAATAACTAGCGAGGATGTTTTCAAGAAATACCTCTATCAATATTCCGATGTCTTTTAATAAGCGTTTCAATACTGAACTCAGTTCAAATAATTTGATAAAACAATAATAACGAGCGTTTTATAGGACATCACAGATATTATACATTCCACAAGAATGTAATAGCAACGAATATTTAAACATTTATTTACAATATTCAATGTAAATGAAACTATAGTATAGAATTACGAGGGTTAATCTGTGATCTATCCAAATCTAAATGTGTTACCTCATGTTTCAACACAACTCTCCTTGAAAACCGATGGCCCAACTGCACGAATCAGGATCTCTGCTACAAATTTGGTTGAGAGGTAAACTTCATATAATTTGTTAATTGACCTATATTCTCAAAAACGTTGTCAGGAGACATAGGTCATGGAAGTAAGCACAGTATGTATTTAAAGTCCCCTCACAGACTTTGAGGGCTTATAGTGGGGACCAACACAGCGCGTTTTGTATAGGAACTCGTGTCCGGAATTGGAACTCTGTTGCTTGCTGTTGCATGGCCTCTGCTTCCACTTTCAAGAAGGGCTTGATGTGTTGACCACCCACTTCAACACAAACATACCTAGGTATCAGGTTCATGTTCTGGTTTATGCGATCACCAACACTTGCTAGTTCAATATTCGCCGCGCCATAACTTGCGCCAGCAAGTCTTCCTCTGATGCCATGGAGTCTCGTAAATCAGGCCATTCATGTGGCCCCACAGGAAAAAATTCTGCAGGAGTCAAGTCCGGCGAAGTGCAGGCCAAGCAATTGGGCCACTATGACCTATCTACTTTGGCCCAAATCGTTGATCCAGATGGCCTCGGACCGCAAGAGAAAAATGAGGTGGTGCGCCATTGGGCTGAAACCACGTATCTTGACGGATGTTCAGCAGCACATCTCCCGAGAGCTCCAGGAGATTGTGTTGAAGAAATATCAAGTACGCGTCACCAGTGACATTAGCATAGTCGGACTCAGTAAAACAACGGTGCAAGAACCACCTGCTCGTGGATGCAATGCATGCACCCTCTGGGGGTGTACGGGTGCATCTGCTCCTCATGGGAAACATCCCAGTGCTGTGATCCACATGAGTCTAAGCACTATCTGTCTGGTACTCGACGACGAGTGCTCTTCCACTGTCCTGGGGTAGAGTCTCTTCAAACTCGGCAATGCGGCTCACCCATTAAGCACCACAGTCGGACCTGTTGGCGGTGAATGTACCAGTATCAACGAGCATTGGTAAATCTGTGCAAAGAGGGTATGCGAAGATGTCTGGCGGTGTGGAAAGCGTTTAACAAACAAACGAATAGTAGCCCTTCCATTACACCGGACTTGCCATACAATAGCAACATATCAACGCATTCCCTAAACATGTAATGAACCATGCTCAACAGCAATACACTGCCAATGAATTACGGCTCGACTTCAACGAAGAGGTTGTTCTTACACCGTTGTTTTACTGAATCCGACTATTCTAATGTCCCTGGTAACGCGTACTTGATATTTCTTCAATACACTCTCCATGATTTCTTGGGAGATGCGCCAGTGAACATCCGTCAAGACATGTGGGTTCAGCCGGTTGGCGCACCGCCTCATTTTTCTCTTGCGGTCCGAGGCCATCTGGATCAACGATTTGGGCCCAAGTAGATATGTCATAGTGGCCTAATTGCTTGGTCAGCACTTCGCCGGACTTGACCCTTAGAATTTTTCCTACGGGGCCACATGAAGGGCCTGATTTGGAGACCACGTGGAATCAGAGGAAGACTTGCCTGGCGCGAATTATGGCGCGGCAGAATTTGAACTAGCAAGTGTTGGTGATCGCATGAATCAGAACATGAACATGATAACTAGGTGCGATGTTTGTGTTGAAGTGGGTGGTCGCCACATCGATCCCTTCTTATAAGTGGAAGCAGAGACCATAATATAGTAAGCAGCATGAGTGGAACAGTTCCAATTCCGGACACGAGTTCCTATGCAAAACCCGCTGTATTGGTCCCCACTATAAGCCCTGAAAGTCTGTAAGGGGACTTTACTGTGTTTATTTCCATGACCTATGTCCCCTAACAACATTTTTCAGAATATATGATGACAACGCTACTTGAACGTCAAATGAACGGCGCTTCTCCGAGCAGTTGACAAACTGCGTGCCATGCAAACAGACCTGTAGAAGACATGCGACATCAGGTGATCATTGAATGACATACTTAATACTCTAGTCAGTGGCGCCGAAAACGCAGGAAGGTTCCAAGTATGTTGTGGTGGTGTTTTGCTTGTAGCAGGGAACACGAGTTCCTGTGCAAAACGTAACAGTAATGGTCCCCACTACACACCCTCAAAGTCTGCAAGGGGAATTCAGATATACTTGGTGTTATAACTTAGGGATTGTATTTGGAAGACATTATTATTATTATTATTATTATTATTATTATTATTATTAAATTATAATAATGATGATGATAATGATAATAGCTTTAAAAATGCAAGGATGGTTCCGGATATATTCTTGGGAAAAAATCCAGTTGAGCCACACTACCATAACCAACTGTGAAGTACTTGCCCTTGTATACCTTGTTTACAGGCTCTGCAAGGAAAACCAAATGAAGAAAAGCAGGTGAAGGACAGAATACTGGGTCTTTTACGAAATTATAGATTTAAACTGATTCTAAAATCTAAATAACTTCAATACGCAAGGAGAAAATGTAAAAAGAGAAAATAAAAACCGTGGAAGTTGATATAGCAGAGTTCATGGAAGGAAGGGTGAGACATTCACCAAGTCAAGTTCTCTGTTCCGGTTCACTCCTAACATTGAACCTACAAGTACTGACAAAATATCTGCATACATTGTAAGGGCGAACACTGTCATTTGTTTCATGTTCGTATTAGATCTGCTTTCAAATAAATATATTAAATCAAGGAATATATATTTTTTTTCAAAATATTTATTGTGATATTTTTTTTAATACAATACGACAAAAACCTTATTTTTTCATATTTTACACTGTGAAATACACACGAATTTGCTTCCTTAATAATTTATATAAAATAATAACATGTAAGAATGTGCTATTTTGAATTTAAAATTCTTGGTATTTTTTTTAAAAAAGTAATTTTTTGTTTGATACATCTATAAAACCGTTCAAAAGAACTTTTAGCTTGTAACGTATTTTATATTTTATATTATCTTAGTATACTTTTATGTTTATAGTGAATTTGACATCTCCATTAAGAAAAAGAATTCTAAAGGAAACAATGAACGCATTCGAACCTGCTTTACTAGAAACCCAAGAAAATCAATCTGAAAAGTTGGTTTCTAAATCCAGTTTTCTGGCTGTAGACTCATAATATTATTCAAAATATGCTCCGTCTGCGAGCATACAAATTTAAAATAACGCTGCAGATCAAAGTCGATGATAAAGACAAAAGAATGGGTTAAGAAGCAAGAGTCTTGAACAAGATTGACGAATACAGTTCATGTTAAATCATGTGTATGACTTTGACTACTATTTATCAGCAAAACGGTGTTCCACCTCACTTCGTAAGCCAGGCTTTATGACAACTTACCGAGACAATGGATGTCAGAGGATTCGAGACCATAGTTTGGACGTCAAAGTCACCAGATCTAATACCTTTGCAATCTATCTTATAGGATCAAGAGTTTAGAACATCAGTGGTTGTCCTTGATGATGTGAAGCAGATAATCCGCTTTGCGATTCAAAATGTCATTAATAATATGCTGAGGAATATCTATGTGGGAAATCTGTCATTGTAGTCATGCTGAAGCCTATTAAATATTAAAATTTCAACCCCTAAAGTGTTGGAAAATGTAAATATTTTCATTTAACAGTTATACCCTTTTTATTAGTGTTTTAATCGGACACCCTGCATAAAACCAGCAGAATGTAAATTCTGCCAACAAGATAAGTTTGAAAAACAACACTAGTAAGAGACTGGAGTGCAAATATAATTTAATTCTTTAAAGATATTCATATTTGTCTATTACTGCAATTCCAGTAATAAAGTAATAAGGCATCATCGGTGAACAAAGCTAACAAAATAGAAACGTATCCTAGTTGGAGTCATTCAGCCATATTGTTAATATACCGCAGCTGTTTTCTCACAACTAATTAAAGTGCTTTGCTTGCCTATGTGAAGTATTTGCTTGTGCATAGTTCAGAAGCAAAAGTATCTGTAACATATGCAGTGTTGGCTCTTTATTGCTTCCCTTATGTCCTAATACTGAGCACCGTTTCAGTGTCTCCCGGTTTGCGCTTTGCGTCGTAAAACACTACTATAATGGCAATAAAGCTACTTTTCTCCGCCAAAGTAGTTTCCATGGAAACTGGATCTCTCCTTCTACCACAGCTTGATTAGATTTCATTTCCTTCTCGTTTCTGTTTAGATGCATATTCGGTGTACATTTTTTGAATGGTCACTACTAATTTACCCTAGCCAGGTGGTGATTTGTATAATCACGCTCTCTCCTTCGTCTTCAGTTTTTGTTAATAGGAAAGAAGTCTGATCTTTTTAAATTTTTGTTAAAATCTTTTAACAATAAGTGTGGCTGTTCTCCACTTAAACCGCATTTATTTACAATAATTTGTTTTGGTATTATAAATAAAGAAAATCAGGTAAATAATACTGGTCTAGAACAAATTTTTTCTCCATCCGGATATATATAATGAGAATGTTCTGAATTCAAATATTTTTTCAGTTTTACTTTATTGAGCTAGGTTTTTAAACAAAATCACATTGAATGTAATAATGTAGTTACATTTTTTATGAAATATTATTAAGTTTTAATATACCAGGAAAATCACCTGCCCGTATTTTTTTCGAATTTACGCAACAAGCTAGATGCCAATGCGCCGTAATTCTGTCTTCAACGTTCACTCTGCATCTCACACCTATACATAGACAGAAGACCCTTAGATAGAAGGCACTCGCGAATAAACCTATTCCAAACACTGTGAACTATACATTTTATAAAATTTTATTCTACAGCATATATTCTTTCATAATTACTCCATGAAAATTCCCATTGAATAAGCCCCCTATCATATGCAATAAATATCAGAATTATTTAAATCAAAATGGCGAATCCATGCAAAGCGGAAAGTGATAGGATGCAACCTATTTAAGACACGCCCACACAATGGATATTGTACAGAAAAGAAAATAAAATAAAAAATAAAGTAAAGTAAAAACTGCAATACTCCATCCCCGCATCTTGTTGCCTATACCGGGACGTAAGTTCCAAATTTTATCATTTATTAAAATTATTTCATTTTACAGATCGTAATCTATGAAAAAGAAAATATAATATAATAATAAACTAAATAGAACATGGAATCTTTAAGTAATTCTTTAAGTAATTTTATAATTTGCATAATACTGGGAACCAGTTGTTACTATCAGCTGAATTAACCGTCGGAAATCCAACGGTCAGGGTGCTCGTAACCAGCAACTACCTTACCCTGGCTATCTAAGAGAGTTATTTCCTATTTTACTTTTAGTTCCACATTCTGTATTCACTTCTTAATTAAATCATTATTTCTCTTTAGGTTTTAATGTTTACGTATTCTTAAACTTATAATATAAATACATGTTTTGAACTCTACCTTTCCTAACTTAGTTAACTTAATATATTGCGTACTCACAGCATGTTTTTACTCTTGTTATTCTGTCACTAATTCTATTTGTATATATAATCCTTACTCGCTACTCTTGCTATTTGTTCTCTGTTTTCATTGTTTATATAACTTATCTTGTATTTCATTATTATTTTATCACTCAACTCTTCAAACACTTAAACACTTTTACTATCCCCTTTTAATTACCACCATTTCCTTCTTCTTGTACCGCTCTGCTTCCCCGTGATACTTACCTCCCCTCCATCTTCATTCATCTCCTCATTTCGCAGTATGTTGTTAATACAATAATCATTATGCTGAATGGTTAATGGAATAGCTGTTAACTATTATTTTGCAATCATTGATATAATTATCAGCAACTTCTTCTTTTACACCTCTCTCCTATGTTCTTCTTCCTTCTTTCTCTTTATCTTTTTGTTCTTTTTTTCTCCTCCTTTTCTCTGCTCTCGTTATCTTCACTATTCCTTTCATTCCCTACTTCTTCATGACTTGGTATTGTACTTGCTGAGTTTAGTATTTGTAGTCTGACTGATGTTCTAATTTCATCTTCAACTTGTATCGTACTTGTTGGTATCTCTTCCTTTTCTCCCCATGCAATTCTACTAATTTTTTGAGCCAGATGATCTAAATGCTTGTACAAAAATTTAACCCTTATGATAAATGATAGTTTCAAGACACCTAAAATTTCCCTTTCATCCTTGATATGTTGTAGATAACATACACACGAAAAGGACATGTTCTAGGTCCCTTGCTTATCGTAGTAGTGACAAATATTGTTAGATGATTTATTAATTTTAATCCAATAGTATTTATATGGTCCATGACTTGTTAAATAATGTATTGATCCCTTAGTAGGGTTTATGTGTTTTAATTGTAATCTCTAATTGATGTTATTAAAGATATTAAAGATTGTTCTTCCCACTTCACATTGGTCCCATTCACGTTGCCAATTATTTTTTAATTTGAATTTAATATCTTTTATTGAGTGATTACATCTGCCAACTATTTCCCTTATATTTTCAAAATTCTTCTTTTTAAGCCAGTAAATTGCTCCCCTTAGCTTTGTTAAATATTTAATTGGCCAAAAACCCTTTGTTACTAATAGGGCCATTGTCGGTGTGCCCTTACTGCGCCGGTGTATCTTAGCAATATTTTTCTCTGGATTCTTCTTAGTTGATTTCTTGTCAAAACATCATTCATTCTGTGGGCCCATGCTCCCGCCCCATAAGCAATAATTGCTGCAAATAGACTTGATATTGTTTTTTGTGTTATTTTGAATTTTGATTGGATTATCTTTGCCAATTACATCATTGTTTTTTTTTTCCGATTTTGATCTTATATATTGGGTGTAATTTCTGAAATGTAGTTTTTCATCCAATGGTAGCCCGAAATACTTGATCTCTTTTAGCCTTCTTATTGCCTGATTATTGTATTGTGTAGGTGAATTCTTTTTAATTTTCCTTTTAAAACATGCATCCTGATTTGTTTGGAGATATTTGTAGTTTGGAGTTACAACACCAGAGTTTTAGTTTGTTCAATAAGTTGTTAGCTTTTGCTTCTACCTGTCTTCTAATTTAAAGATGACATCATCTACATACGCTATGGTATTAAATGTGTCCGAGTGTTCTGCAGCCTATCCAATAGTGTTTCAAGAGCTATGTCCCAGAAAATTGGTCCTAAAGACCGATCCCTGAGTCATAGTTATATTTTTTGTTTACTTTTCCTCCTACCCCTTTTATATAGACCTTCCTATTGTTGCAATAATCTTTTATTAGGTTGTAAAGACTTGTTGGATAGTTCTTATCTCTTAGCGTTTCAAAAAGGAAGGACCACCATAGATTATCAAACACCCCTGACATGTTTATAAAAATCTTTAATACATATTTGGATTTAGATGTATTTGTCATTTTTAGTTATTTATTTAGTGCATCCTCCGTGGATTTTCCCTTTCTAAAGTCATATTGTTTGTCGTCTATTCGAATCAGTGTTTTTTATTATCAATGAATTGTTCAAAAATTTTCCCCATTGTATTCAACAAACAAATTGGCCGATATGATTTTGGATCTTTTAAGTCTTTATCAGCGCCTTTTATAAAATTATTAGTTTGGCTATTTTCCAACAATTTTGGAATCTTCTCATTAAAAAGTTTAAACAAGAAGGGTGTTAATTTCCTTCCAGCTATTTTAAGCCTTCGTTTGTTATTTCATCAGGTTCAGCAATTTTCTTTTTCTTCAGTTTTTGAATAGTTGGTCTTATTTCTGTAATATCAAACGGGTATATGACTTTTTTATTTTGATAGCCTCTGTACATATTACTTCTTTTTAGTACGTTCTCTTCTGTATCAGATTGTATTTCATCATCATGTAAGTACGTTCAATGAGTTTTGCCACTCGGTTGTCATTGTCTCGTTATGCGATTTGAGGGTGCTTATTATTTCTGTTTTTTTGATTTTGTGTATTACAATTTTATAGGGGATTCCCCAAGCATTTAGTTTTAAATTATTTTTTGTAAATTATATTCCATGAGTTGTGTCTCGTTTCGGTCAGTAAATTTTTAAATCTTTGTTTTGCTTCTCGATAGTTTCTTAGGTTTCCTCCGCAATGATCGTCTTTTGATAAATTCTTCCCTTTTCCCACATTTGTCTTCCAGCTTTTTGGAGTCCACACCTTATCCGAATATTTTTTAAATTCAGTTATTGGAACCGTTTTGTCAATTGCGGTTTCTATTATCTTCGTTAGGTTATGTACTTACTGATCCACTGATAGTCCTTGGCATACTAAGTTGGATTTATCAAACATATGTTTCATATCTTCCCAATTTGCCTTGCATAATTGGGTCTCCGATCTTCAATTGAATTTCCTCTGTCTACAATTCCCATATCGTAATCGAAATATATTAGGTAGTGATTATTTGTAGTTATGTCTTGACCCACTTTTCAGTTTATATTTTTTCTGTCGATTTTACTATTACAGTTGGTTAAGTCAATGTTAGTAGATGCACCGACCCTGTTTTCAATTGTTGCAAAATTATTTGGTTAATTTTTTACTATTAGATTTAGTTTGAATATTAATTCCTTTAATTTTTCTCCTCTTTCGTTTTTTAATGAATTAAACCACCTTTCCGATTTTGAGTTTGCATCGCACGTGTATAATATTTCCTTGTCCCCAAATGTTCTACTGATACATTTAATTTTCAAGGCATATGGCTCAATTTCGTGACTATGCTGAAAATAATGATTAGAAAGTATAAATTTGTCATTTTTATGGGCAAGTTTGATGCATTTAATATGTGAATCATTAAATTGTGTGATGCTGAAGATTTGTAGATTAGCGTTGTTTATAATTATTGCCGCCATTGGTTTCTCGCTGGTACATATTATTCTTGTTTATATGGGTAAGATTATTAACTTCCCTTTAAAGGAGTATGGCACTAGAATAAATAAAATATCTATATTTAATTCTTCTAATATTTTCTTTACTGCTAACTTCACAATTTTACCTCTTTACGCATTTTAAATAGTGAGGTATTAGATACGTCATAAACGGCCATGTCTATGAAATAAAAAGTATGAATATGTGATGTTTTATTCTTAGTTCTTGCTCTATCGATTCTCTTAACAATTTATGCATCCGGAAAATTTGACTGTTCTCCCTTGGTATGGTTGTTTTAGGTTCCGAATATTTTAACTATATATATCTTTATCTTTGTGCTTTATACACATCGTACAGTTATATAAATATTTAATAAGTTAATAATTCAAATGTGGCACAATCTATGGCATATGGCATTTTGTGTACCAGGTGTAATAGGCTTGTGCCAGGGTAATATTGATGTTAAACTTCCAAAACAAGCTTAAGACAACATTATAGGATTATAATATCCCTGTAAAGCTTCGAGGCGAGAGCACAGTTCTTGCACTACTCAACTAGCATTGCGGTTTGATAGGCCATGTTTCAAAACTTTTAATGGTCGAACGGAATTGTTAATTTTCGTTCAGTGCTGAGTTATGAAAATTCGGGATCGAATCTATCGGAGCAAGCCGACATTTTTACCCCCTTTTTCGACAAACAATGTAGTATTAAGAAACAAAAAATATTATGTAAACATTATTAATAAATTATATGAAAGGGATGAAAATACTTCAAGCCTTTTGCTGACACATACATAATGATCACTGTAGCAAATTGACAGTTCACAGGTATGTTTTTAATACCGAATTAAATTTCGTTCATTCAACTTCTTTGTAAATGCTTCAAAATGCGAAGTGTTCAGGTATCTGCGCCGAAACCTGGCATGGATCAACCTTCCGTGTACTCTGCTGTAGGTACCTCTAAACATACTACGAGTTTAGGTTGTTATTCAGGTATACACAGCAATGAAGCGACGAATATTTGGACATGCTGTTGCTCTATACTGAAGCATGTGGTTGCAAGTTCTACCAGGCTCTGGGTCCAGGGGTGCAACACAGATGCCTGTGCCACCCGTGGGCTTTTGCATTAGGACGGCACCTTGTTTCCTAAACCGACCCGCCATTCGGCTGCAGGCGATTACGTCGCCCAAGTGCACCGAGTAAACTGCAGCTTCAAAGCAGCGCACCCAACTACCAGAATTTCACTGGCTGATAGGTCGTACTAGCATAGACCTACTCCTTTATAGGGGTGAGTGACCCCAGCATTAAGGAAGTCACCACCGCCTCACAATGACGGAGATTCCGGCGCACCGGCCACCAGGGTACACGCCTTAGGCACTCCCCTGGGACACTCCGCTCTTGCGAGTACTCAATTACCCGTGAGTTCCGGGAACCACTGCCACGCCGAGTCCAACCCAATCCGGCCGGACAACTCCCTTTCGGGAGGGGCTCGTCTCAAGTCCGGCCCGGCTCACTCTAGTACGTCAGAGGTACCACGGGCGCTCAGGGTCCGCAGAGCCCGCACCTGGAGCATCTGTACAGCAACGACCGAAGCCCCCCCCCCTTACGGGATATACTGAAGCAAGACGCTTGTACGAGAAACGATTTCCAGGATGAGCACCATCTAGATACGTTTCGAAGGGTTGAAAGCCGCCTCCATGAAACAGGGCCAGTCAAAAGATCACCTTCTGTTAGGGATGCTACAATGATTTCTAAAATGATGAAGAAACGCAATTGCAAAAACCTGTATACCAGTTTTAGGGTCACATGAACATTAGCTAGGCATCAGTTTTGAGAACATTGCATTGCAATAAACTTCATCCATACCATCTTCAACTACACCAAGCTCTCTACCAAGGTGACTACCAGGTGTGCAGTAATATTTTCGCATTGGATTGCAACAGATAGAAATTGATGCCGGATTCTTAAGCAATGTGCTCTTTAGTGACAAAGCCACCTACCACAACAACGGAACTGAGAATCGACATAATATGCAATACTGGAGAGTAAGTAACGTTCACTGGGCGAAAGACTGCAATGGAGTGTGAACATGTGGTGTGGAACTGTAGATGATCATCTAACAGGACCCTATTTTCTGGACGGCAACCTCGCGGGTCTTGTTATCTTCAGTTTATCCAAGAAGATCTGCCGCTCCTATTAGAAAATGTGCCGCTGATGAAACGGTGACAATGTGATTCCAGCAAGAAGGAGCGCCACCGCGTTGGTTTCTAATGATACAGGAAAAAGGATTGGGCGAGGGGGACCAGTCGTTTGGCCCGCTAGACCTCCCGATCTTACTCCACTGTGGGGCTGTCTAGAGGAAAGGATCTATGCAGAGGAGCCGAAGAACCCAAATCAGTTACGGTTACTGATTAGCGAAACATGCAGGCATGTCACACCAGACAAGTTTTAGCATACAAGAACTTCCCTGCAACAGCGTCCTTAAATCAAAGAGGGTACCATTTTGAGCATTTCCTTCATTAAACAAGTACTTTTTTAACAATTTGTTTTTCCATCCTTTACCTCTAGCACCAAAGACATTTAAGTGCTCACAGTAACTACGGTTATTAAATGACAAAAGAAACAAAAAGAAGAGAAGAAAGAAAGAAAAAAAAAAAGAACATGTACACAGCTCGAACCGGCGAAACTCCAAGTGATTTTATGTCAGCTTAACGGCTACCCCACTCAACCACATGGAGGCTTCTTCCTAACCAAATATTTCCGTCACACGCTGCTTTCAAGTACACGAAATAGTAACGCTTTTAAGCTTTTGACAGCTTCTTAGCCTTCATGCATCTTTTCATCATTGGTACTAGATAGGAATAAGAACATATCATTGATTGGAAAAACACAGATACAAAAGAAAAGGTTGTTTGACAAAACGGGCGATGTTTTCTAGCAAAACAATAAACCACGGGTTGAATAGATAAGAAAATATAGGGGCTGCCGATTCACCTCACTAACACAAAACTGTATTTGAAGGTTTCATTTTAACTTAAATATTAATGAATAAATTGAAAAAAGAAAGTTATGCGTCAATAACTAAGAAATTCCAACGTTTTTCATTATTAAGGAGAAGAAAATTTCATTATTTTATTCAAAGTTGTTATATGTCCTTCACTACAGTCTCTTTTCAAACACCAGCAGTAGTCAGCCATCATTTACACATGCAATTGTTTTAATGTTTTTATGACACCGCTCACCTTGTTCTTCGCTCTTTGCACCAAGACTCGAATGGAAGTATTTAACGTGGCTGTTGAGAAAATGCACTTGAACACTCATTCTACACCTAGATTTCTAAAATTTGTAACATTTCCTCCACAATTGCTTTATAGTTCTCCGATTTCTTGTTGCCAAGAAATTTTTCTTTCACTTTTTTTGTATGCCAACCATGCTGACATCTCTAACTCAGACATCGACTGAGAAATGGTCTAATTCTGCATAGACTCATGAATCCATACAAAATACCTGCTGCTATCTTAGCTGTGGGAACTTTGTAAATAGAAAGCTGAAACAATCATAATCATGTTGCTTCATCAGGAAAATTTAATTTAGAGTGAACCGTCACGGGTGGCCGAGGTCGTTAAGGCTGGGACTCGTGAGCGGGAGGTCCGGGGTTCGAATTCCTCCAGGATCATCCTTCCTGACTGGGTTTTTCTCCAGGTTTTCCTCAGTTCTCATAACTGGCAAATGCCTGGGAGGTACCTAAACTTAGGCCTGGAACGCTTCCTTCCTTAAAAAAATATCCTTTCACAATTTATCATTTCATTTTATGTATCACCAGTGTCCACCTCCTGTGGTGCCTCTGTAGTAAAAACGGGCGTTAAATACTACTCAAAAAAAATAGAGGGTGGAAGAAGGACGTTAGATGGAGAAACCAATTATTCATATTTCAGATTTTCTTTTCTCCTGAAACTAAATTGTGGCCTATTTTTTCTGGTGTAATGCTCTATCCCATTCACAAAGTGAACAGTTTATTTTCTTGTTTAATATCTTAGAAGATTTATTTTCTGTATCTGCTCAACGAACAAATAATGAAAAATATTATTTCTTATAATACAGATTTCTGCAAACAGTAGCCCGACGAGACAAAACTAAGATTGGTTTGAGAGATTCTGCATATAAGGAAGTATCAACAGTTTTCATTCAGCAGGAATTGTGTAACAGAACGAACGGACAGGGAAAAACCACTTAACTATTTTTCTGATATTTACAAATTTGTAATCCACCTACGAAATGCTTAACTTTCCAAAGATCATGAGTGAAATGCTTCCGTTAGGTGCATGAAAGAAATTGTAGCATCTAAACGCATTTGTTTTACATGTTGCAGCTCCAGTTTCGAAATATTTGCTATTGTCTTCTCGTATGTTGATTCTGTTTCATTTAATGTTTGAGTGCAGTTACAATGTGAAATTACAAGAAGAATCTAATTATTTAGCCCTATCTGTTTACTCGTTTATTATGAAAATTATCGTGCATGCTATTGATTTATAAGAATGTGTATATTTATTTTGTTTTGCCACAATGAGTAGGACGATGTGGCGCGCTCTGTTGCCAGATGTCGGGACCATTCTACTTTGTAAAGCGAGGTCCATACAAATGATATTTATTTAACATAAAGTGTAAATGTAATAATATCGAACATGTATTACAAGGCAGAAGAAATAAAATATATCTAAGGTAATTATCAAACGATATATGCATATTTTGTAACAATATTTATGTACCACTGCAGTGCATTGTTATATGCATATTTTGATAACATCTATACTGCAATAACATTTAAATGAAGTTATGATATGGGTGCTCTATGTAGATACCAAATTGGTTAAAGAGATACACTAAGATACAACTGTATATTATGAGATTTTTAAGAAAAAATTTGCTTTTGATAGGCATAACTCGTTCTCTTAAGTTACACCATTCTCTTCAACTTCATGCTAGATAAACACTTGAGTAAAGTACACTTTTTCTTATGCCCAAAATCTTCATTAGATTCTTCCTCCATTTCCCAAAGCTAACTCTCAGTACAAGTTGAAATCAGGTATTCACCTTACATGCGCCAACACCATTAGCAATGTTACCGCCTGTGGTGCCTCAGTAGTGAAAACGGGCGTTAAACACTACTCAAAAAAAAAAAAAAAAAATTAGCAATGTCACCAGTACCATTGGTTGGATCGCCCAATCTAGCATTAGCGTTCCAGTTCTAGGATACCCTGAGCATTTAAGGTAATAGTAGTACAAATGAATAGTGTTTAGGGCCTGTTTTTGCTACAGAGGCACCACAGGCGATGGACATTGGTGATACATGAAATGAAATGATATATTGGGAAAGGATTTATTTTTAAGGAAGGAAAGGTTCCAGGCCTAAGTTTAGAGTGCCTCCCCGGCATTTGCCATTTATGAGGACTGAGGAAAACCTGGAAAAAACCTCAGTCAGAGAGGACGGTACCCAGACCTCCCGCTCACGAGTCCGCGATTTAACGACTTCGGCCACCCGTGGCGGTAATAGTAGTACAGTAATAGTAGTATTGTAGTAATAGTTGTAGTTGTAGGAGTAATAGTAGTTGTAGTAGTAGCAGTAGTAGTTGTAGTTGCAGTAGCAGTAATAGTTGTAGTTGTTATAGTTATAGTAGTAGAGTAGTAGTAATAGTAGTTGTAATAATAGTAGTAGGAGTAGCAGTTGTAGTAGTAGAACAGTAATGTAGCAGTAGTAGTTGTGTAGTAGTACTACTAGTAGTACTAGTAGTAGTTGTAGTAGTATAATAGTAGTGTAGTATTTTCTTTATTTTTGTCTTTAATTTTATGATTATTAATGCCTTATTTGAGAGGTATATTTGTTTTTAATTTGGGTTTTTTATTTTTTGTAGTAGTTATAGTAGTAATAGTAGTAGTAGTATTAGTAGTAGTGTAGTAGTTTTAGTATTAGTGTAGTAGTAGTAGTTATAGTAGTAATAGTAGTAGTGTAGTATTAGTAGTAGTGGTTTTAGTTATAGTAGTATTAGTAGTAGTAGTAGTAGTAGTGTAGTATTTGTTGTAGTAGTTTTAGTAGTGGTGTAGTAGTAGTTATAGTAGTTGTTGTTGTAGCAGTAATAGAAGTAGTAGTAGTAGTGTAGTATTAGTTGTATTAGTAGTAGTAGTAGTAGTAATAGTAGTAGTAGTAGTATTAGTGTAGTAGTAGTTGTAGTTATAGTAGTATTAGTAGTAGTAGTGTAGTATTAGTAGTAGTGTAGTAGTAGTTGTAGTTATAGTAGTTGATGTTGTAGTAGTAATAGTAGTAGTAGTTGTAGTTATAGTAGTATTAGTAGTAGATATAGAAGTTTTCACAATCATTACAAACATATTTATACCCCATAGTTATCATGGTTCTTTTGGTCATACGTGTCATTCATTATACAGACATTTATAGAAAGAATTTGCACTTAAAATGGAATACATTTTCAATTATTATCACTTAAATACATACACTTAAGTACACACACATACCTAGCGTATATTTTATACTTTCTCTTGATCGTTCACACACATGTACAGACTCAAAGAGCCTGTACTCCTAATTTCACACACGCATTTTGCATAGAAAAGAACCAAATCTTTGACCAGTTGTCCTCCTGTGTAAACAGATACCAACATGCTTAACTTATGCCTATTTCACTTGGTAAACTTAGCTCCTATTGCAGACGATTAGTATTCACTGTTCGGTACCTGGACAGTCCATTACTCAGTTTTCTCTGTCTCCACAAAAAATCACACATTCTCTACCCAGCCTCGTTTGTTCTTTTAGTCGGTTTCCGTGCCCCAATCTTATCCACGATAGACTCGGTCTCTTTGAGAACTCATGGAATTCTCTCTACCCTACTTTATTTTGAGTTTGTTGCTTAAATTAAGTGATGTTTCCTCTCTGCATTCTGCCTCTAATATTTTTTGAGTAGTTTCCTTGAGTATTTTTAATGCCTTCCTGCAAACATAATTTTGATTCTCCTCCCATTGGTGTTTGCCAATATTTACAGCATGTATACACTTATACAGATTAATTTCCACGTACTTAGCTCTTGGTTCTGCCTGTGGAGAGCAAATCCACTTGAGGTTCCATTACAAATATTTGCAAACTCCAGTCTCCCTTCCCTTCTCATAATTCACCTTAACCATCATTACCATCCAGGAAAACACCTACCCATGCCTGGTCCTACATGCTTGTTCCCAAGATTTGCTTACAAGCTCATTTAACAGGGCTCTGTGCGGTAGCTACTGCTAATTAATATTCAGAGGTTGGCAAGCTCGCACACGGTTACGTGACACAATTAGAGGAAGACGTGGAGTAGTAAAAGGTGAAAAATGGCAAGTCAGGGAGTTAAGCAACAAGGGCTTAAGAAAACCGGGATTGAAATAGGACATTTAAACTTTAATTTAGTTGCTGCAATACAATTGGCGGGGGAGAATGGAGATATTTGTATACTTTAAACTGCAGTTTGCCTTCGCCCAAATAGCAAAATACTCATTTCTCACTGCGTCAAATATTTCATTGTTATGTTAACGATTTTCCATTTAAATTTTAAGATTATTAATGCTTACAAGCGAAGAGTGAATACATGGTTAATTTCACTTTAAAAAGTTGCACACTTGGAAAAAACGAAACAATTAAATAATTAGGCTTGTTAAATAACAATTAATTTACGTGGTACAATAAAACTCGTAGGTATTTTTCGAATTAACCAATTGTTTATATTTATGAATGATTATTGTTATATTTTGCTCCTAGAAGAGTATAAACACCACTTTGAACCCAGTGCATAATTGTAGTGTTGCCAACTTTCCTTTGGGCTATTGCTTTAGCGTAACATTTTTAGTTCCCTCATCTATTCAAGTTTTCTATAGTATAACATGAGATATTCTGTTGCTCTTTGTGAATTAAATGTTGTAGTTCATTCATCGTCTTAAACCCAGTTCTACTAGTTTAATAAACGCTGCTTGAGGGGAACAGACCCCCAGTGTTGATCGCGTTAGCAAGACTACATAGATGAAACATCAAGTGTATCAGAATAAATTTCGGTATGATGAATTTACATTTCTGAAATAAGATATTTTAATTGTGTTTATCTCATAACACCTTACACATTTGCAGGAGTTTTATTTTAAAAATATATTTAATAAATCCTAACATGAAAGTTACAACAAACTATCAACATGTTTTGCAGTTAATTACTCAAATGTATGCCGATTGAAAGATTCAACAAAGATGGTACACACACCATCGCATATTTGAAAAAGCAGTATTGATGGGGAGAGAGTTTTTACTTATACAAGGTGACCCAATTGAATATAACGGTTTTCAGAAATTCTTGTCGGACACTTGTATAGAATTAAATAAAATGCCTTTTAGAGGAACAAGTTACACAGTGCAATTTATTAATCTGAAATAGTTTTTAAAAATCATACTTTTTAAGTGTGCTCCATGACAACGAACACATTCGTGTAATCGCCTCTGGAAGTTTACAATCACTCGCTGCAATAAAACGTGATCAACGTTTCTAATTTCACGCGTTATGTATTCTTTTAACTGCATGATGGTCCGTAGCTTGTCGCAGTGCACTTTACATTTCAAGTATCCCCATAAAAAAATAATATGCAGTCGTCAGACCGGGTCACTCATGCAACATCAGCAAATCCAGAAATTATGTGTAGAGGAAACAGGATCCGCATATTTTTCATTGTTTCATGAACGGTGTGAGCTGTGGCACCATTCTGCTGGAACCAAAAATCATTTTCATCAATATCATCCATCTGAAAGTCCAGTGTTGCCAGCATTTCTGGCACATTAAATTCTACCCTAAATCTTCTCTGAACGTAAGAGATTTAACGAATCTTGTAACAGGGACTACATGTTTTTCTTATGCCTAGTTATCCATATTGTTGTTTACTAAACGAACAGAATAAATTACATAGTTACATAGCAACCAATATCATAACTGTAATGCAAAATCGCTAGAAACGGCAGAGTTCTGAAAATTGTCATATTTCATTGGGTCATTAGTGAGTTTTAAAAAATAAGTACAGAAAATAAATTGCATTTTGCTACTTGTTCCTTGAAAAAGTATTTTTATTTAATTCTACATGCGTGTCCCAAAAGAAGGTTCTGAAAACTGTCATTTTAATTGATTTATTTATGGACGCTCTTTAACATCTCTGTTCATCAGCGTCCCATTCAACTCAGGGCGTGAAACGGCCAACAGATGACTCTCTTTCAGAGAAAAACTTGAGGTTCTTTTTCGTGCCGTAAATGTACGACACGGAACCCACGGCTTTACTTCCCTTTCGAAGGAAGCCATACTTAGGATTTTTACGCCCGAAAAAATCCATCAGTCCTGGCCGGGTTCGAACCCGCGATCTCGAGTTAGGAGGCAAGTATGGTAACCACTACACCACTAGGACCGACACTGTCATATTCCTTTGGATCGCCCTGTATAAGCGAAAATGGAATTCACGAACATAATGAATATTGCGTGAAATGCTTGAACCCTGTATCGCATTAGAAATATGTATAGCTTATGAACATAAACCTAGTGAAAGTTTTAATGCTTTTTGGTATTCATTAATAGCCAATAATACATTTTAGATCATAAACATGGGCGGTTTCTCTAGGAGATTTCTGGTTTGCACTATCCCTAATCATTTCAGCGTTTCATTGCCTCTAACTTTTGTTAAATGCACACAATGTATGCAGGGAACTTTCTCCTGGTGTTTATATTAACGGTTATTATCTGTAAGGGACTTGGTTTCCAGTCGCGGTATTTTGATCGGGAAGGGTGAGAGATGCGATAGAACCCTCTTGCCCTCTTGCCCATGAGGGTCATTACGTGTTTGCATCACCTGAAACTTCACCTCCCGTCACGTGCGTTCCCAGGAAAGTTGTGTCTAGTTCCATGTTGTACACGGATTGTTGTTGCACTAAAAAGTAAAATAAAATGCTTTTTCCACGACAGTTGCAATTCTCCCAATTTTTGTTAGTACCTAAGATTAGTCTTTAAAATTATTGTGCCTAAAGAAATTACCTTACGTGGAAAATAATTACCTTTTTCCAAAGTACAAACTTTATTTGGTAAGAAATTAATAATTTAACTGCATATTTTATGATCACGTTCAACTTTTAATAACTACTTTGTCAATTTTGGTCGGTTTAGACGGCCATGAAATCGTGATCTTATAACCTAGAAAAGCATTGTATGATGTACATTTCTAACGTTATTTTTGGGGACTTGTTTTTCTAACTTCATAGTCGTTGAAAAAGTTGTATCATATAAACTATTAAAATGCAATTATATAATTATAGTGAAAAAGTTTATTAATGGCAATATATACATATATTAAATATTGACAGATGCAGTAATTTCAATATTAAAAATATTCTCAAGCAAACACTCTCCAGTAGTTTCGTTCGTAGTGAGGTATTTGATTTATTCCGTTTGTGGCAGGTCTTCAACTTCCAATGTGCCTGAGAGTATATCATTTAATGGTAATAATTAAATATTTTATATGGTCTGTAGTAGCGAGTAAGAAAATTTCATGTATCAGGAAAATGTATGTAGGCTAACTGGTTCGTACCTTTTGGCCTTGAGCGAAACGCTGCCTATTGTCATAAAGCTAACAAAGCTAAGTATATGCATGCGTGGGGCATGAGTTTGAATAATAGGGCTTATATTCTCACTTATTGAAGATGCTCTGAAGTTCGTTAAAGAGTATCACAGTACCAGTGTTGGCGAGAATGGTTTCCTTTCACTTTGACATCGGATGATCACGAACGCACCAATCAGAGACCAAAGAGTTTAAAAGTTTAAAGTGAGCGCGTATGGGAGGCACCAATAATAACTGAATATTTTAAAGGCTCAGAGAGCCGTGAGCTCCCTTCTGTGGAACCCATGAGTTTGTGGACCACATGGAGACTTCTGGAAATTAGTATAAAAGGGAGAGCCTCCTTGCGAAGGCATGCGGTTTTTGGGCTGCGAGGTACGCAGATAAGACTTCAGTTTGGGGTGTAGACGCTGTTATAGTTTTCAGTTCAGGCAGTGTACGTAGTCAGATGTTAGTTCGTACTGCTAGATGCAGTTTCAATTTCAATTTAGACAGCGAAGCGGTAATGGGAGTTTTAGTTTAGTTCAGCCAAGCCCGCTAATTTCGTCGCCAATGAGGTGACGAACCAGCTGACTCACCGGCAACAAACGGTCTTATAAATAAACACTTCTAGGCGTTGAACGAAGCACTGTCATGTGATTTTCTTTCACCTGTTCTCCCCCGTGACCACAAAGGCATAAAAAGGCGACTTTGGGCTCCTGAAAGACCCGGGGTACGAAGTGGAATTCTTGAGTAGATGCCTACCAGACATTATTACATCGAAGTTATCGCGGCCGGCAATAACTAATCAGAATTCGATTGATTTCGCCACCGCGAGCCATCTACATCAACATCGACGACAAACCCGCTTCACGTTTTGGATTAACTGAATGAAATGAAAATTAACACCCTACAAGGCGTACATTTCAAGCCTTTTCTTTGCGACCATGAAAGAGAATATTGTAATTATAAAACTAAGTGGACCAACTTTAAGTATTAATTTGAGTCAAAATGTCATTTCAAAATATAGTAAGTCGGTATATAGTAAGAAGACTTTAACCGGAGTCTTCTGAGCTGTAAGGTGCGACGGAATTTGTTTACATTTATTAATTATTTTTACGTTGTGATTGGGTTTGGATTCGTTGAGGATAAAGAGGTGATCGAATTTTATAAATGCGTTGGTATCTCAGGGGTGATTGGTCGAACCTCCATTCAGTACCGTAATCTAGTAATGTGTCTTCCTCGCCTATAAACTCACTTTATTAGCTGAACGTTTTTGTGATGCATTATCACAGGGAAAGCAGGCGATAAACAAAAACTATAATACTTGCAGTTCCAATTTTCACAATTTATTAACACTTTTGCATTTTACTAATACTTCTCCCTTTCATTTCGGCACCAAGCGACAAACAAGTAATAAGTCCCTTAAAACTACTTTTATTAATTCGCCTGTCCGTGGGTCTAGGAACTATAAATATATTCAGCATGACTTTTGAAATATCACGTGATTTGCTTTTCCTAACCCTATCTTCTATTGGTGGGCTTTTATACTTAATGCATTATCGTTTAATTCTCATAGGCTATCTTCTAAGATTTTATTCGGGTCCACCCACAGCAAAATCTTAAGTCTTAAACTCTTCACTTAAAATATATATTAAAAGAGAGCAGTAACAGAGGTTTTATGATTCCATCTATTGCCTGAGTTTTCCCTACACTGTTAACAAAAGAATTACTGAGATCGTGTTTTGTTCAATATCTGTTTGTTTTCCAAGTTTCAGTTGACATGAAGTAACATTACAAAGAAATTCTCTTATTCTAAAGGTTACAATGCGAGCCTTTTTCGGGGAAACCTTCCCTATCAATAATATTTTGCCTTCTTTCTAACTCTTGTAACAACATGTGCAAACCATATGTCTATGACCCTTTTGATGAGTATATATATTATTTCTACGCGGACCGGGGATCGATGTTAGACTATAATTGTCTCAAAGGCATTCTTCTCCGACTTCCCAAACGTTTCGTTTCGTTCACTAGTGGCATTCTCGACGTAATCTTCTTGAAGAGGAGGCAATGATAGACTCGTTGATTTTATTTTTAATTTGGTTCTATGGGCGGTAGTAGGAAGGATTCAAGTTAAGTTTGGAGGGGTTACATTGGATAAGGTTTGCGAGGTACCGCAAAATGTACCTTCGTTAGTCAGGTGTTGGATTGCGCCAAAGGTAATTGTAGATACTAAACATGAAGCTTGCGTGATACCTACAGGTTAAGAAGAGGATAAGAAAATTCCTAGGACATAGTAAAGAGATTACCAGGAACTTTTTCCTTTAACAATAAAATTAAATAAATCTTTGTTGCTCTTTACGGAGCCTTGCAGCAGCTAGCACGGATCTGATAGCTTCAAATGATGATGGTCGCATTACAGAGCAGATTGAATTGAGATTTACTGTGATGCTGTTAAGATGTTCACTTCGGAGTTGGTCTATTGCGCTTGTTAATTACTCGTTGATGGAAATTGTGGCTGTATATATATACAGCTCTGATTGGTTTGTTTGGCTGAGGGGGCTGGATTTATGGGTCATCGATAAGTTTGTTGTCGTGAGTACCAGAAGAACTTCTACCTTTGTTCAAAACAAACAAAATAAATGTAACACAAGTAAAAGTACGATACATTTTTTAACTTCTCTAATTCTCTCTTTATTTGTTTCTGTTGTGTATGAATACCCACTCACATATGAGTATTAAGACTCTATAAGCTTCAGACTTATACTTAACAGTTGCAGTGGCAGTAATAAAGTTGTGCATCCCGGGTTTATGCTGCTGTGAGCTGCCACCGATAATAAATAATTAAAAACCAAATATAAGGCACTGTTTGTGTTACAGAGTATCAGTATTTACTACACACAGCATTTCCTTGAGTTTCAGGAAATAGAATTGGTGTATATACAAAGGATAAACCAAAATAACATAACTGATTTTATGAGTAGTATATAACTACTTTATTCATACCACAAAATTGAATCCCTCTAACGCATTACACGATTTCAGCGATTGCTCAAAACACTCTCTGAGTTCATTGTTTGAAAACTGTGTATTACAATGATTACCACGTTCTGTGGTTCTCTTCTGGCTAATTTTCTTCTTCAGCATTTCCTTCAATTCACCACAGTAGAAATCAACAGTGACCACCTCCTTGGTCTAGTGGTTAGCGTTGCTGACTGCTGGCCGGGTGCTAGGGAGGTTTTCTAAGTTTGGGAGATCTGGAACTGAGTTCACCCAGCCTCGTGAGGACCCTGAGAAGTTGCCTGATGGAGAGTGAACTTTCTTTGATAACGAAAGTCGCTTGATAGGCGACCGGCATGCTGATCTTATGCTCCCTTGCTATATTGCCGTAATACGGGGACAGAGGTCGCCGTAGCGGTAAAGGTTCACCCCGGGCTGAAGTGCCGAATAGAAGACGAAGTAATCACCTGTGAATGTGGGTTGTCCTATTCCTTATTTGTCGTTAAATACATGCTCTTAAATTATTTTGGCTTATCTTGGTTTTTTGGTTCTTGGCCTCAATAGACATGTTCATTCTGAACTCCCATGTTTGGTCACTGCGTTTTGTAACAAGTGATAACTCTGATTAAAAAACCTTGTTCCTACCGAAGCCTTCCAAACCGTTATTGACATATCATGACGTTATGAGCCTTTTGTTCGTCCATATCGCTGCAACCTTTGGTAGCCTAGACTCTTAGAGTATGCCTATTACAACCACAACGGTTCCATGAAATCAGATCGTTTATCCACTGGAAGATTTTTTTTCTGCCATATGCTTTCTGCATCATTTCCAGATTCTAATGCAGAAGTTTTGTGCACTAGAACTCAAAACCTAATTACTGCACGCTGCTGCTACTTCAGAGCTGTTCTGAGCTTAATAGACGCGTTATCGCTATCATCTTCTAATGCCCAACAAAATCGTTCCAGATGAAAATGCTCACGGCCTGGCTATACGAAGGATTGACCTCTGCGCATATAAGCTGCATGGTAGTTTATTTAAGTACAATTAAAACAATTCTGTTGTTTTTTATTTCTCTCGTAAATGTACAAAGAACACAGATTCATAAATATTACTTTGAGTGTGATGCTATTTACATTAAAGTAATGTTATTAACGTTAAGTTGCTATAACTAATACACTCACGACCTAGAGTAAGTGAGAGCAAATCATTTACCATTGATTAGATGTGCTTTCCCCGGAAGGTCAGGACGTAGCCATATTTAGGCGCAAATACAATATAAACTTGTAGGTTGCCAACGCCTACTGCGAACATTACAGTAAAAAATTCCTCTTATCTCTAGCACTATTTGAAACTCCTTACGGCTTTATCTGCAAGTTATTTTTCTACTGTAATCTAACAATTGCTACTAACATATTGGAAGAGGCAATACATCACTAGTTTTGAACCGCCAGATTCAAGTACTGCAACTGGTAGTAGCAAACATCGTGGAGATAATACCTAGAGATATTTTTTCTTTCATTTTTCCCCCATCTGGATATTGCCCTGAATTCAAATATATTTTCAATTTTACTCTATTACATCAAATGTAATAATGTACTTATATTCTTTATGAAATATTATTTAAGACATATAGCTATGACAATACTGATTTATAGGTTTCATTTTTAACTTAAATATTAATGAATATAATGAAAAAATATATGTGTCAACAATTATGAATTATAATTTACATGTTATTGAATCTCTGATATGTCCTTCACTAGTGCCTAGTGCCTCTTTTCAAACATCAGCAGTAACCAGCCATCATTGGTACATCTCAATGGTCTTGATAGTGATTTCCATTGTCTTTATAAAACTGCTCACTTTGTTCTTCACTCATTGCACCAAATTCACAGGGAAGTAATCAATATGGCTGTTGAGAAAACCCACGTAAACACTCATTCTACACCTATATTTATAAAATGTAAAATTTCCTTCACAATTTCTTTATACTTCTCAAATTTCTTCTTGCCCAGAAATTTTGTCACCTTTTTGTGTGCCAACCATGCTGATTTCTCTAACACGATCATCGACTGAGGAAAGGTCTCATCCTGCATAAGCTCAGAATCATCGAAAACACCTGCTGCTATCTTAGCTTGAGTTTTCTGTGAGAACTTTTTAACAAGAAAGTTGAAACAACCACTATCCTTATTCAAAGCAGAAACGAATTAATTCATCAGGCCTAACTTAATATGGAGTGGCGAAAGAAGGAGAAATCAGCGTTACAACCATTTACATTTTTTCCCCAAGAACTAAATTCTCCTTTATTACTATTTTTTTTTTCAATGCTCTATTTAGCCTTAATGTTTCATTTACAAAGTGAAGAATTTATTATCTTGTTTAAATCTCTCAGAGTATGTTTTATGTATCTGCTCAATGAACAAATAATAAAAGCTGTTTTTATCCCATAATACCGATTTCTGAAAACTTTAGCCCGATGAAATAAAGCTAAGGCTGGTTTGAGAGATTCCAGGAGATAAATCAGGAAATATGAACAGTTTTCATACAGCAAAAATTGTGTAGACCAGTATAATAAAATATTAACATACAAGTTAGCTTAACACGAAAAAATAACGAAACAAATCACCTAGGCTTAATTTTCTAAATGAAAGAACGGGACAAAATATCGTAGTAAGAAATGAAGTGGCATCTGGAATTTTCAGAAAGGTTATAGTTTCGTGGTCGGGAGGTGCAGAATATGCGAAGGAGTCCATTCATTGCCGTTTTGAGCAACTTTTGTAATGTATGAAACAGGAATTTCCCCTACCCTTTAAAACAAGGCAATTATGAGTAATGATATCAAATTCAGTATACATATATAAACGAACCAATTTATAATTCTCATAAGCACAGTATATTTGAGCCAACCGCTTGTAGCACATTCATAGTTTCCTTGTTGGATAAAGCGAAAAGTTGCTTTGCACAAACTTATCGAGGAGGGTGCGAAACTGTATACCTAGTGATGAAATGAAAGTATGTGTTCTTATACCCCTACCCAGGACCGTAAAACTTTGGAGGATTTTTCTAAAGATACGCAGGGGGGAAACAGATTTCTGTTCTGAATCGTTAGCCTTTGGCCCACACGACTCCAGTTTCTTCCTCAAGGACATGTAAACAACTCCTATTGAATCCATTGCGCAGAGTTAGGCCAGAGAACTCAAGCTATAAGTCGCAATGCTGAGAAAAGCGCGAAATGAAGTCACCAATGGAAAGGCAGGACTAGCAATCAGAGCTCTTAAACTCTAGTGGAGTCAGATGTTCGCGGTTCTCCCAATTAAAGCAGTTAATAGACCCAGATATTAGCGATTTATTATTAACTGAGTGCTTTTCATTTGGACACATCCATCCAATTCTTTTACCCGGGAAGCGCCGAGGTGTCTCCCAAAATGCACTGGGCTTCTCACTTTAGCCAGGACTGCGAAGGAATGTTCTTTTCGTAATTAATAGAAGCGAGGAAGAAGTGTGAAGACTGGAGTAGAGAAAAGGAAGACGGGATCACAGAGGAGGTAACGAGGTGATCAACTCCCCGTACTCAACAATCCATCTCCTGCATCCCACATACACCTCCTGAGAGTACCCCATAAGATAAATCTGCTTCCTCCCCTCCGATACCAAAACTCCTACGCGACCAATAATAATTTAGTAAACACCTTCACAAGTCATTTTCACCATTTATTCATGAGCACACCCTAGAAATCCGTTTCATGTTAAACATATACATTCTCTCAGACTCAAAGTGCCAAACACAAGCGTTTTAGACATTGGTGTATTAACAAAAGATAATCGAATAGAAAGTAGCTGCAATGGTGAGTTGGAACATGTATAAATTACAAGATGTAAATAACTGTAAATTAATGGGAAATAAAGGTATCACAGGTAGCAAAAAATGGTGTATAAGCCCTCAGGTTCTATTTTACTCTGATTATGTATCAATTCCAATGATTTTAATTGTTGAACTACGTATAACATATCATTTTAAATTCTGAATGTCAAATTTAACCTTTAATTGATGTCTCTACGAAGAAATAAGTTCTCTTTTGTGAATTATTTAGATGAAAGTGACCACGTGTGTTCAATATGGAATTTACTTGCACTTTCTACTTAAAGGAGAGAGCTAAGTCACTTTCCTACTCTCTTTTGATTGATGTGTTTTAAGCGTTAAATTCACAAAGAGCAGTAATGCAATATTTACACAGTGCTATTGTTAAAAGTTTTCTTTTTTACCTTGCGAATTGCAGGAGAGGGCATTGGACGAAATAGACGTCGTCCATTCTATTCAGAAGATTTAGCTCCCCGCCTCTCACAGCTGTTGAGATATTTGAACAAAGATTTCTGAGAAAGGACGTTTTCCAGTGAGAATGAAGTGGCGTTGACGTGAAAGTCTCCTCTTTCAAGTAGAAAGCAAGTTTCCTTTCAAGTGAAATCTCTGCTTTGAAGCGTATGCGTCCTTAAGAGAAATGTATTGCAGTGCAGAGGAACTCCGTAGGGAGCGATGCACACTTTAATGTCTTTAGTCATATATAAACAACCAGGCCTCTCATAATAAAACAAAGAATTTAGAGAAGAGCTCTGCAGATAGACTTGGCTGCAACTGTAAATTTGGGCTTGTAATAAACAGTAAGACAGCAACGAAAATGTGAGAATTAGAGAGAGAGAAAGAGGAAACAAACAGAGCACATACAAAGCTAGCTAAATATATTACCAAGGCTAACTTTTTACTAACTGTATGGCCAGAAAGTTTTTTTTTTCCCCCTATAGCCAGTGCCGTGATGTAATATAATAACAACTAATGACAATATTATTACTATTCAAAATCTAAAGCATACTTTTTTATCGATGTTGCTCCTGGAGGGGTAGTGGTAGCCATACTTGCCTTCTAAACCCAAGATCGCGGCTTCAAACCCTTCCAGGATCGATGGATTTTTAGGGCGTAAAAATCCAAAGTATGGCTTTCTTTGGAAGGGAAGTAAAGTCGTGGAAGAACCTCAAACCTAAAAGAAGAGGCCTCTGAGCAAAATTTGTCAGCCGTTTCACGCCCTGAATTGAATGCGACGCCGATGACCTGTGAGGTTAAAGAGCATCCGTAAATAAAACAAATCAAAACAAATAATTTTCGACCACTTTCGTCCATCACTCTGCCAGAAATCGATTTTTGCAATGCCAATCTTTGGATTGGGCAAAAAACTCTCAACATGTATTCAGAATATTGTCGGAAGGCTCTGAAATGCATGCAGGGTGGGGCAGCAATTCTATTTGTTCTGAATTTTTTGTTGGGTCAGTCATGATCGACAGGCAGAACGTTGTCTTGTTGCAGTATAACACGCTTTATTTATTAAGGTCACAAATCAACTTCTTCGCATTGATGCAGTCATTCCATGTTAACGCACCTTTTCCATTTGTTTATTAATTCTCTCTCTCTCTCTCTCTCTCTCTCTCACACACACACACACACACACACACACACACACACACACTAACCTTAACCGTACCATGGGTTAAGTGGTTGCTGCGGCTCGCTATGGTCTGACGGCCTACGCTCGCCCCCTTTTCGTAAATATAAATTGTGTAGTTCTATGTTAGCGGGTAAGTCATTGTAATGGTGGAATCTCCTTTAACTCTGGCAGAAAAAAAAAAAGTTCCACGGTGAGGAATTTTTTTGTTGATTTAGTTTTTATATGGATGCTCTTTAACATCTAAGGGCATCATCGTCCATTTTAATTCAGGGCTTGAACCAGCAGACAAATTTTGCTCAGAGGCTTCTTCTTTCAGGCTTGAGGTTACCTCCACGGGTGGCCGAGATCGTTAAGGCGTGGACTCGTGAGTGAGAGGTCTGGGGTTCCAATCCCACTAAAACCGTTCTCCCTGACTAAGGTTATTCCAGGTTTTCCTCATTCCTCATAAATGGCAAATGCTTGGAAGTTTCCTTCCTTAAATATCCTTTACCAATATATCATTTCATCTTATGTATCATCAGTGCCCACCCCTGTGGGGGCTCAGCAATAAAAACGGGCGTTAAACACCAATAAAAAAGGCTTGAGGTTCTTTTCGTACCGTAAATCTACCACAAGGGACTTTACTGCCCTTCCGAAGGAAACCACACAGGATTTTTTACGCCCGAAAAATCCATTGATCCTGGCCGGATTTGAGTCCGCGATCTTGGGTTTAGGAGGCAAGTATGGCTACCCCTATACCACCAGGTCCGACTGGTTTTTTAAAAACCTCAATCAGGGAGGACGGCTTGGTGGGATTCGAACCCCAGACCTCTCGCTCACGAGGCCGTGCCTTAACGAACTCGGCCACCTTTGGCGGTACCGGGAGAAAGTGAACCCATTACCTTCCCTTTGTTAGCGGGACAATCATATGAGCTAACACACCGTTATGGTGTTCTGCTATTTATGCCCCTATTGAAGTCACACTACCTTCGTCCAAGGGCACTGCCATTCGTGAAAGGAGGATGACTTGTGCAAGGATGCCGCTAAATGTAAGGGTAAGTCATTGTAATGGAACCGGGAGACAGCAAGTTCAGCGGAGAAAACGACATGCAAGAGGGAACGGAATTGCCGCATGGGCGCCGCTAGAGCGGTAATCGAGATGTAAAACACCATGTCAACGATAAATTTTATAAATAAAAATATAATAAATATTTTAAATAAGAACGAATCAGTTTACATATGTATTATTACCCACACATTTCCGTAAACATTAATTTGCTTTTATATTATTGTAGGTATTTATAATAAATCATCATCGTTAAAGATAGGTTGAATATGCCAGTTTTGCTTCAGAAAACGTCTTCTCAATGGCATCAATATTCCTTTTGACATAGTATTTTCAGCTACATATACAAAAAATTTCATTTCAGCTTTTTGTATAATTTTTTCATTTGTTTATGCCCCAATTTTCAGATCTGAAGTCAAAATTGGTGCTGCCATTATTTAATAAAAATTTAAAAGCGTGTCTTTCATGATTTTATTTTTTAATCTTCGATTTATGGTATCACACATATTCTGAAATGCATCAACATTTAGATTATAATAATTATAACAACATCACATCCCAAATAACTTAATATCTTAGTGGCTATTGGATTATTATTAAATATTATTTTCGACTGCTTTTGATGTTTATCAACAAAGACCATTATTTTCATTTTTTCAGTTTATATTATTAAATTATATACAAAAAGTGTTTTGCTAACTGAAGTTTATCTTTTTATTTCCGAAGACAATTTGGTTCTCAGTGATTAAAATTATATTTAGAACATATGTCCTATTTTAAGGTGATTAATTTTTTAGTTGAGCTTGCCATTTGGCGCGGGTGTTGACAGCATTGGTAGCCTTGTTATTATATTGTATTTTAGGATTTATAAATTTCGTTTTATTAACACAAAAAATACTTTCCTTTATGCCTTTGTTGCATCATTGAAACTAGATTTGTTTGGGATATCCCATATTTAATATACTTTTCCATAATTTTTATGTATAACTTTATGAAACATTTTATACAATTGACAAATATGGGCGTGTCTCACGTTTGAATTATTTTCTTTTCTGTATTGTTTGTCTTACGTAAATACACAGTCTGCACAAGTTCAGCCTCATCTAAACCCCATGCTGTTTATTATTTGAAAGGATTTCATATTTAATCGCCTTGTTGAAAATAGCAAAAATGTTATAATATTTATTTAGAATAAATAAATACAGAATTTCAGACTTGTGTTTCGAACAGCATATGTGGTTACACTTATAAGTTTGTATCTAAACTGTCAGGTTGTGGTGAAGTTCATTTGCGATTCTGGGAGAGCTTTATGTGTAATCACAGAGCTGTCTACTACCGCGCAGTCCCATTTCCTGCGAAGGATGACGCGAGGGTCTTCTCAGCGTTTATCGCTTGTCGGAAACCAACTTTGCGTTCGATACTGTAGAGAGACTGTTTAACCACAACACTAGTCTGGAAGTGTGTTGTTTACATAATACAGAATTCTAGTTTCATGTGTCCTGCTCCTGTATAATCTCATTATTGGTATAATATGAAGAAACGTGCAAAGAGAGTTTGACACTTTGTGACACACAGGAAATATCACTCGCTATAAAACTTTGTTAATGAACGTCTTGTTCTCCGGGAATAACAATACACGTGGTATATCTCACATACATCATATACACAGAATTCATTTGGTTGGTGGACATTTTCCGACTTGCAAATCTTTTGGTGTCATTCATGGGGCTTCACGGTGTGTTGGGATTCGTATGATGCTTCTCTCCATTTGTTGTTGTCAAAGCTGCGTAGTGTAGAAATAACTCCGTATCTGTTTCTTCTAGTCCCTGACTTCTCTAATTATACTTTGATATGCATATATAAATAGCAGATGTGGCAATTTAAGCATAATGCATTGACAATGCTACAGAGTATTACGAATGTAGTGTCAGAGCATTGCTCGTGCATTATTGCGGGAGATTGTTTAGTTTGACGGTTAAGGGGGAAATCGGAGTTCGCCAAATAGCATATAGATAAAGGCCAGAGAGAGGAAAGAGGGAGGAGTGCGTGCCGATGCTTATTCATGGCCGTAGCGAAATTCTTGGAGCTGCTAAAGCGGTAGTCCCGGGCTACTCCCAAACGAAGCGGAGAAAGCCGAAGGTAGTGTTGCTTCCACTGATAAGATAATAAAACATTCAAGCGCAATGGCATGATAGCTCAGAAGGTTAGAGCGTTATGCTATAGTTGTGAAGGTTTTGAATCCTCACGTCCTGATTTATTTATTTATTTATTTTCCGGAGTTAAAGGAGATTTGTCACCATTTCAGTGATTTTGACGCTAACATAGTACCATGCACACAATGCACCATGAATTTATATTGATGTTTATATATATATATATATATATATATATATAATTTTTGTAGTGAAAGGAGATTTACCACCGTTAGAATATTTCACCCACCTAATAGCATACAATTCCCTATCAATTTATATCTATGGAAAAAAAAAAAAAAAAACCAAGCGTAGACCGTCAGGGCACTGGGTTCACTGGTTTCTAGGATTTGCTCACGGTTATCATTAACGAGGTTTATTGTGTGTATGTATATCTCGTATATAGTACAAAAGGATAAAACACTAAGAAAATGTCACACTTGAGATCGCTATTTTTCGAACTCGTGGAGTCCTTCAATGGCAAGAAGACAAGTGATTTGGTCTCTCTCTCTCTCTCTCTCTCTCTCTCTCTCTCTCTCTCTCTCTCTCTCTCTCACACACACACACACACACACACAAATTGGGAATTCCAATTAGACAACGGGTGGTAAAAACTAAAAATTCAGTGAAAACTCAGGGACCCTATCACTGTGAAATAACAATTAAGTGCAGATTTTGCAGTCATGAGGTAACAACGGAGTTTACGCGCTGCCATTCTGGACTGAGAAGTTCGTCTCTCCCCGTTGTCTACCGTTATAGGACTACCGCTATAGCAGCTCCTATAAATTCGCTTTGGCTAAGGGTAAATTGTGACGTCTTGACTATGTTATTCATACACGCTGAACGGAAAGCACTACTGCTATCTACTGCAACGCTTGCTGCTGGCGCAACTGTGCTACTCCTGTTGCTGGATGGAGGTTGTAGTCCCGAGCGACAGCAGAGAGAGCCGCGAGAATCAAAGGCAGTGACTTCCATACCTATAGCTAGATAATAAGGCTTTCAAGAGCAGCGGCAAAATAGCTCAAACGGTTAGAGCGTCATGATTTTAATGCGAAGATAGTGGTTTCGAATTCTCACGTCCAGATGCTTTTTTTCTATTGGAGTTAAAGGAGATTTGCCACAATTACAATTACAATTACTCGGTAACATAGTATCGCGCACAGAATGACCTATAGATTGATGTTGACAATTTTTTTCTGCTGCAATCAAAGGAGATTTCCACCATTATAGTAACTTGCCAGTCCCTATCAATTTATATCTACGAAAAGGAGGCGAGCGTAGGCAGTCAGACCGTAGCGAGCCGCAGCAAACCACTGGGTCCACGGTTTCTAGAATTTACCTGAGGTTAGCATGGGTTAGTGTTGAGTGTGTGTGCGTGATATATGTATTAATTTATGTTTAATAGGACAGCGTATAGGTTACATAATTTTTATAAATAGCATTAATACTGCTACAAGGGGCCAGGCAAACGCAGGACCGAAGTTAATAGTGTACATCTTGCTGCTGGCGAACTCCCAGCAGCAGGAGTTTCTCGAGTTGCGCTAGCAGCCTGCATGGCAGAAGGTGACACTAGTGCTTTCCTTACAACGTGTAACATCAAAAGTGTCTTGACTCTGTTAGCATAGTCAGTGAGGAAAGTCAAGTGCTAGGATAAACACGTAAGTACACATTCGCTCCCGGAGGAACGTTAGAACAAAGAACAGGATTTACAATCCCCGAAGCTCCCATTTTGATATGGTGCTGTTTATTTAAAAGAATTTAAGTGAGAGGGGCCTTTGACTCGCACACCCCCCTCCCAGGTGTGGGCATTTTTACTAGATTTAAGGGTTGCAATAAGCTGGAGTGTGGCAATAGCAAAATTAACAGATAACGTAGGCCTTCTAGACAGATTTCCCGAGCTAGCTGATATGCAATTTAAGACAAGCATTTCGCAATACATAAGATTTTTTTTCAGAAAGATTAGAAGATTAAAACGACTAAAAGAAAGGGTGTATGATCAACAATTTAAGATATAGTAATTTCTTCTCCAACATTTTGAAGCCAACAATTAGCACCAAATGTCGAGGCCTACTGTCGCAGAAGGTGTTGTTGTATGACAAAGTAACGCCATACACGGTTGGCTAGGCCATTGAAACCATTAACTAAATAGATTTCGAGATGTCGAAACATCCCCCTACAGCTCAGATCTCACCCTCTTTCGATTATCATCTTTTTGGATCGCTCAAGATCCTCTACGAGTTGTCGAATTTCTACGGACAAAGATGTGAGGAAAACGGTGCATAAATGTTTGCAGAAAATCTTCTTGGATCTCTGGACCCAGTGCGTCGAAAAGGAAGGAGACTATATAAAAATTGTGTACTTGTTCAACCCCTCCTTTTGTGTAAATAAATTGAAAAATGACGGATGAAATAAAACGTTAAAAAGGCATCAGATAGAGCGATTTCTTCAGCCCCTCAATATTTAGTCCAGTGATGAAGATTTCATGTTGCTTGATGGGAGATAAAAGTTAATGTAATAACTTATGCAGATGAACCCTAATGGATAGAAGGAGAATTTATGTACCAATTTGTTGTAACTGCAAAGCAATATATGGTGGAACCCATTGAAAATACTGAATGCATGGACATATCAATAAATTAGAAATAAAAAGAAAAAATATTGAGCAAAATATGACTTTTAAACTTAAGGAAATGATGCAATCCGTGAACGAAACATTGTAAATGGTGCCAAATTTAAAAATAATCATTTAAGAGACACTTTTTTGAAGAAGAAATGCCTTAAAATAGAAAGTAGATTTAAAAATATAAAACAATGGTTAGACCTATAATTATATTTGGGGCAGACGCTAGAGACAGATTAGTTAAACATAGCAGCTAATGAAAACATCAGAGATGAATACCTCAAGAGTCACTGTAGGAAAATCGAGAACAGACAGGGTACAAAACGAAACAATTAGACAAAAAAGTAATATAAAAATACAGTGAAATTCACTAAACAAAAATGAGATTGCAATGCCTATGGAGATGAGCAAAAGACCTACGGTTAATTAAAGTGTACGCCCGCAAGGTCAAAGAGAAACAGGTCGATTCTAAAACGATGGATAGACCCCTTCAGAACCTGCGTGAAGACTAACAGGCTAAGCAACACGAAAAAAGATATAGAAAAATTATTTTCTAGCTTTTGAACAAATTTTACATGGTAAATAATGATTATGCTTTCCCTAATTCATGGGTAATATAAAATAATGATCTGATGCACAAGTTAATAAAACAGCTGTATGAAATTAGATAGCTAATGCTCAGGCAGTACTTTGAATCACTGGGAGTATTATGATTATATAAACATCATAAAATTATAGTGAAGAAGATATTTAAAACAGTTTGTAGTTTGTAACACGTACGAACTAACGAATACGTTTGTAAGCTCAACCTTAATTCAAGCTTTATTAATTGACAAAATGTTAGCTCCTGTATAAACAAAAGTAATGCAATAATTGTAATTTCAAATACAGAAATAAAATTAGCGTACTCTAGTTTCCTATGTTGAAAAAAATTCACAAAAATCTGTATCTATAAAGAGTTAGTATTGAATTCAGAAAATAAAATTATATACAGTGAAGTTATTTGAGTACGGGCCGCCTTAGCACGTCTACTTACTGGAGAAGTGCAACCGCGGCAACCGGAAAAATGGAACAGGGTCATCACGCGTACATTTAGTAATGTTATTTTAGTATTTATATCTTCACTGAAAGTATAAAATTATTCTCTATTTAAAATTGATGATAAGCACTAGCTGTGTTAACAACAGATGTTGAAAATGATGCCGCTCAGTGATAATACATTGCTGGCATATGCGTGGGAAATTCCTGAAATTCAATTGCGTAAGAACGGAAATTCCGAACATATTTCTGTCATTGAGAGATTCTGTATCTTGTAACTTTTTAACAAGACGGTGAATTATTTCCCTGTCTGGAGCAGGATTGCCAAGATATTTCTTACCAATTCCCTCGTTTTCGTGTATCGTGTATAAAAACCGTTTTTCCAGACTATATTTATGTAGTGGTATAAGTAACGAAGAACACACAAGCACCGAGTAGCATACGAAAGCACAATCACTTGCTGACAAAGCCTTCCGCAAGTAAAACACAAGCTGCTGCCTGCATATGCAGTATACGGACTTGACACTAGCTTTTCTTAGCGCGCAGCCGCACTGTTCCATCCCAAAAGATGGCCGTTTTAAGGAAACTAATACATTCTTTTGAACAATATGTATAATAAACATACCATCTTTTCTAGAAAATTCTATACTAATAGTATAGAATATTTTAATAATATTTGTAAAACTAACAGAAAAAAATTAAAATAATATTTTAAAATATAGCAATGCAGAAACCCTAAAAAATATAGAAAAAAGAACACTATACGTATCGTTATTCAAACTACACGCATTTACATTTCTTGCAGTTTTACTAGGCCTTATAATTGTGTTTTATTTATTTTTCCAGTCTCTATCTATAATATCTATATTTTTAAAAACATTTATAATTAACTCTTATAATTTCACTATTCCAGATCAATGAAATGAAAATACCCTCTAGTTTGCCGCTGTTTGTAAGCAAGAGGAAATCAATTTGGTATTTTGGTATTTAAACCACCAGATTGAGTCATTCAATTGATCTGCGGTAGCCGATACCCGAGTGAGAGGTTGATCATTACTAATCCATTGCTGTAAATCCCGACCGCAAGGCAATTGATTCTCATGTATCGAAGGTAGTAGTAATTGACTTTTATTGTAGCAGTTTTAAAGTACACACAAGTACGTATAACTGTCGCATAGACCTTACGGCCATATATGCTAATGCCGTCCTTGCAACAATCAAAATATACAAACACTTGTATATATGCGTGCAGATATACTTACATCGCACATTTTCTATGAGTCATTTTAAATACACATATACAAACATGAATGGAACCCTTACCCCTGAGCCCCCCCTTTCCTTCACTTAACCCCCTCCAATATCAACTTCCCTCTCTTCTCTATAGCCATTAGTCTTCTTTGACGGGTCTTCGCTAGAAACATTACCGATTTGTGTGTATATCTCTCTTCCCGGCAGATGTTCAAACTTCTGTTAAGAGTTCTGATATTGCGGTGGTAAATGCTAACTTCTTAAAATCTCCGTTTCCCTGCATTCTGCCTGAATATGCCTCCAGGAATCCCTTGCATTAACTGTTTTGTTTCCTTTCCAAGCCCTAGTCCGAGCCATGCGAGACCACTTCTCTCTTCTTTCCCAGACATCTTATAATCCTTCCTCCCCCACACGTGATCTATTTGAGCCTGCAGGTTAAGCGATACTTTTTCTGCGCATTGAGTCTCAGGATTTTGCCTATCTATATCTCGCAAACTGTTTTTCCACCTATTGCGCGTAATGTCCTCTCCCCTTAATAAAATATTTTAATAGTCGAATTTTGTCTTAGCTTTTCCTTATTTTTGATGTCCAAACCGTATCCTACCCTTCCCTTATTTCCTACGGCAGACAAAATGATCGAAGAACTGCTTGATCTCGCCATATTATTCTTAACTAGTACTTAACTGTACTTATTTTTAAATTTACACTTTCTTTAAAGATAGCAAACTCTTTAAGAACCCCACAATTTGCTGTATCCCTCCTTACTTGTAGCAATGCATTCTTAATTGTATTGTTCCGCGCGACGTTCTCATCCAAAAACTAGTAACAGAATCCTGCAAATATCTTTTCTTAGGAAAAGAAATGTCATTTAAAATGTTTAACTGCACAATAAGACAGAACATATGATAACAGAATTGCGACATATCATTTTAAAACTTAAGAACCTTGCCTTTCTCCATTTCGTTTGAATGTTCTTCTATTTCCGCAAAGAATTATTTTTTCTTTCTGTTCCTTCTTCTTTTCCCCCAGTACCCGTCGTTCATTATTGCCACATTCTGTATCTTTTTCTATTTCTACTCTTTCTAATTTTCCGTCTTTGTAACATTTCAGCGCCTTCTCCATTCTCTATCCTTTTCTTCTTTCATCTCCTAAACAAGAGTAAACCCACCCTAGTGGAACAATTGAATCGAGTTCGTCATCTTATTTGTGCAAATGTTCGCTGAAGATGATCGTGAAACAATTTTAGTACCTCGTACAAGATTTGATGACAAGACATTATTCAGAAGATACATTTTTTTATCTTTTTATTAAGTTTCTTCTTTTGTTAGTGGATTTAGGCTTTGAAAACTTTTTAAAACACTGCAGTTGCGATATATGAAAGAGCTCACAGGCCATTTAATTTTAAACTGACAATTATTTTTCTTCCTATTATTTTATTTTAGTTGTTTTTATTTATTTGTTTTAAAGCGTTTTAGTCGTAGGATGTTGTTATTGTGGTCCACGCTTCAATGACAACAATTTCTCAGGGTGAGTTCAGTTATTTTGTTGATTCGTACTCACTGAGAGTGACAGAGGAATTCAGTTATATAAATGAACACGCACTGCGACATAATATCGATTGGTATTTTATTATGTCTAAAATCTTTCGCATCCTCCGGTGTTTTGCTCACGATGGACGTCGATACAACGTATTTGCGGCTTGTGAATCATATAGTTGAGTATCGCGGCGCGTAAAACTGAAAGTTGAACTTATAATGCGTACTGCGAACTGTGTATATCTTGCCGGTGTAGATCTTATAACCGAGTTCCTCAGCAACGTCGAACTTACAATTGCTTTCTGCAAACTGTCTATATCTTGTATAAAACTGCCTGAGCAATGAGTAAATGCAAACTGAATAACCCAGTGGAGTGAACGCCTCCTTATATATTCAATGCAAATAAAAAATTGTTGACTAGGAGACGCCAAAAGGCATGCACAAGCCTCGCGTCTTTCATTAAAAATTTAAAACATATATCTATCATTGGCTGGTTAAAATTTACCTACCGTACGTACCCTTCGTCGTTATTTTAAAGTTTAAAACTTTTTGTTGGTATTGACTGTTTTCAAAGGGCTAACCACCGGTCGGAGTCAGAGCCCTTTGACGAATTTAAAGTGCTTCAGTTTATTAACCCTGCAAGAGCACTCCTTTTAAAAAAGAAAAAGAATTTCACACTTTACCTTCGAGTTTCTTTCTCCCTATTGTAAAGATTTTATATGGCCCTGTCGGCCTCCAAGCTACCGTAGGCAGTTAACACCACAGGCTTTTGTTGACATACAATTTACAGGTTACAGTTATATTGTGCTATATGTACAAGGTATCTACATCACAAACTACATAAAGTATTATGGTTATGTTTGTAACAGACATATTATATTATGTTTATATTTTAGTGGGGGGGGCCGTAAGGACAATTTTAATTTATTTATTCCTTAAGTTTATTGTGGTTTGCATTACCTTTAATCCCCTTCTAGAACAACATATAGACAACGGACAAATATCCATACTGTAGCAGGTACCCAATTATGTTACTAAAATTTGCAGCAAAGAGTATGGTCGATTCTGTTTTAGTAAAATTTCTAATATTACTAGCTTAAATTGCGTATTAATAATTAATAAAATGTTAATGTTTAATTATAAAATAAACTATATCAAAGAAAGCCCAAAATAGCAATTCCAAAACCTTCTCCATTTCCTTATATGCGCTCTATTCGTTGTGTTTTTCTGGCCGATCAATTTATTAAAGTAGGACATCAAAGAACATCAGGAGTGTTGATTTCATCCACTTAAATTTGAAATGTGTAACCGCGTGCCTTGCTGCATATCAAACACGCAAATGCGTTTCCGCATGCCTCAGCAGTTTTGAGTGAAATGTCAACATGGGCTTGATTTATGTGTACGTGCAACGCATGAAGTTTGCATTAGTGAAAAACAAAGTATTAAGCTGTCAAAGCGGTAATGTTTTTATGCCGTATGCAATTTCTAAAATACCTTGTCAACGGTTGATATATTCACATACTTTCGTTATCGGAGTTGAAGAGAACTAAGTACAAATGATTTACATCTGACCTGTGAAACAAGCCCACAATCGTAACCGTCAATTCTGCATCATGTATACGAGGGTCCTTATTTAATTTTCGAGATTTGAAGAAACTGATGAGAGATATAAATTTTCTTTTGGCAACATGTTTAGTTTAGTGGTCATCGTTGAGATTAGCTCACAGGATATTATTGCAGCTGTAATAAAGTGTTAATTGTCCTCGACTGGGGAGGGGGAGAGTTATTTCTTAAACATTTTAGTACCGACTTAGTGTTTGTATATATTAATTTGTGTATTGTGTATTTCTGTGTTTTGTTTCTCACATCTCTATGTGTAAATAGGAGAACGAAGGTCTGCCTTTACCCATGTGATGGATAAGTATTTAATTTATGTATCCGGAAGCCATTATTCAAATAAATACACTATTACCACCAATATAACCACTGCTACTACCACCACTACTAAATACTACCACTACTACTATCACCACTACTAAATACTACCACTACTACTGCCGCCACTACTAAATACTACCACTACTACTGCCACCACTACTAAATACTACCACCACCAATGTTACCGCTACTACTACCACCACTACAACTACTACTACTACTACTACTACTACTACTACTACTACTACTACTACTACTACTACTACTACTACTAATATTACTAACTACTACCAATACCACTGCTAGCGCTACCACTACTACCAATACCACTATAACTACTACCACTAACACTGCTACTACTACCACTACAAACTACTACCACTACCACGGTTACTGCTACAACGCTACTACTACTACTACTACTACTACTACTACTACTACTACTACTAATATTACTAACTACTACCAATACCACTGCTAGCGCTATCACTACTATCAATACCACTATAACTACTACCACTAACACTGCTACTACTACCACTACAAACTACTACCACTACCACGGTTACTGCTACAACGCTGCTACTACTACTACTACCACTAACACTACCACTGCTTCTGCTACCACCACACTACTACTACTACTACTACTACTACTACTACTACTACTACTACTACTACTACTACTACTACTACTACTACTGTTACTAATATTATTAACTACTACCAATACCAATGCTAGCGCTACCACTACTACCAATACCACTATAACTACTACCACTAACACTGCTACTACTACCACTACAAACTACTACCACTACCACGGTTACTGCTACAACGCTACTACTACTACTACTACTACTACTACTACTACTACTACTACTACTACTACTACTACTACTAATATTACTAACTACTACCAATACCACTGCTAGCGCTACCACTACTACCAATACCACTATAACTACTACCACTAACAATGCTACTACTACTACTAGTACAAACTACTACCACTACCACGGTTACTGCTACAACGCTACTACTACTACTACTACTACTACTACTACTACTACTACTACTACTACTACTACTACTACTACTACTAACACTACCACTGCTGCTGCTACCACCACACTACTACTACTACTACTACTACTACTACTAATACTACTACTACTAATACTACTACTACTACTAACACTACCACTGCTGCTGCTACCACCACACTACTACTACTACTACTACTACTAATATTACTAACTACTACCAATACCACTGCTAGCGCTACCACTACTACCAATACCACTATAACTACTACTACCACTATCACGGTTACTGCTACAACGCTACTACTACTACTACTACTACTACTACTACTACTACTACTACTACTACTACTACTACTAACACTACCACTGCTGCTGCTACCACCACACTACTACTACTACTACTACTAACACTACCATTGCTGCTGCTACCACCACACTACTACTACTACTACTACTACTACTACTACTACTACTACTACTACTACTACTACTACTACTACTACTACAGCAGTACTACTACCACTATCACTACTACTCTGTCATTAAGAAGATTACTAAGTTATTTTTTGGCCTCTTCTGCCGGTTTCTCTATTCTCTGAATAGGCATAGTAAACTTATTCAGAATTAGCTTTGCAGAGTATTGTAAATAAGACTACGAACATTCCTTTCACAAGTGGCCAATAATTATTTAAATGTTGTGTTTTGGTGATAGTACATTTATATAATATAACACTGCAAAGTTTACATTATAAAAAGAATAACTATTTATTTAATACTAACTTGTAATATTAGTTGTGAGTTTCATAGTTGCTAGTGTTCGTTTTTTGATACTATATAATTGTATTATCACAAGTAATATTACAAGAGGGTCTAAGATTGGCGATAAATTCACAAAAGTAGCGAGTGATATTTATTAGAACTGTTTAACAAATAAAATAAGAGTTTAGATATAATTCCCTTAAACTTGGCTTACAATATTGTAATTGTACATTTGTACAATACTTAAGCTTTTCAAGGTATCTAGCAACAGATGACTGTTGATTGTCAGTAATGCCAATAAAGAAGAGCCAAATATGGGTTTGGGATTATTTCATGAATAGAATAAGAATAAAAGTAATATACAGAGTTGGCGCAAAAGTAGCTACATACTTACTGAATTTCAGTCAACAAAGGATTTCACTTAGTTTTACGTTCAAATAGTTCCCTTCTGCATTAATGCACTTTTGGAGTCTACCTGGAACACACTGACAAACACGCAAACACAGCTGCATGTTGTTGCTCAAGTTGTCGAAGGCCTCCTCAATATAAACTGCTTTCAACAGTTTGTGGTTCCCTTCCATACACTACGTCCTTAACCATATTCCAAAAGGGGGGAAAAAAATCCATTAGGATAAGATCAGGAGATCCAATTGCTGCAGGATGCCCAAGCACTCTGCTATTGAAAACGTAATCTACCTAGATCTGAACAACTGTAGCATAATGCGCAGGAGCTTCATCGTGCTGGAAGTAGAGTTGATCAAAGTTGTCCAACTGCGTGATGATTCCTGGTGTAACCTCTTGAAGTGGAGTGAAGTACTTATTACCATCAAGATTTCCGTTAAAAATATGCAGCCCACTTACACTACGTGTCGATATCCATACATTTACGCCGGGTTGATTTAGTGCCTAGTCCAAAACAACATGATGACTTCCCATGTAACGATTACTTAAAATAGCGCGAATTTCAAATATGCAGAGCACAGTATATTTATACACTTTATAGAATTTTAGTTCCAACAGGAAGGTGCACCACCACATTACCACCGAGATGTACGTGCGTATCTTGATGACAATCTTCCATGGCACCGGGTACGACGAAGAGGTCCGATTGAGTTTCCACCGCGTTCTCCGGATCTAACTCCGTTTGAGATATGGGTAACTCTTAAGGATGTTGTATACCGTAGAAAACCAGCTACACTGGCAGCACTTCGGCAAGAAATTGAAACGGCATGTGCTGCAATTGCTCAATCAGTAGTTCAACGTACTCAGAAGTGTATCAACGCCGATGGGGGCATTTTGAGCAACTGTGTAACTGTAAAAGTATAAGATGATTAGTGCTCACCATTTTCTGTTTGTGTGAATTTTGTTATGTTAACACAGTTTTTTTTTCTTTGCTTGAAGTGTATATACATTTTTTGGCGCCTTCCATAGTTTCGCTGCAGCAATCTACCGTTCAGAACGGACTATCTTGGGGCAATACTTAGAGGTTTTTTTCTTATGATAAGCAGAATTAGGCATTTTTAGCAGATTTTTCTTTACCATCAGAAACATTTTGATTCCTTAATTCAAACGAAACAGATTGATTGATGTAAAACTCAAATTCAGCATAGCAGTTGCTAAATTATGCCCGCCCCGACTCGTGTTTTTATTTTTAAATTGTGTTAAATGCCCGTTTTTACTACCACAGAGGCATCGATGATGACAAAACATGTCAGGAGGACGGTCCTAGCGGGAATCTACCTCGGCCACACGTATCAATCCGATTCGTTTTGTCTGACCAGTCTTAAGTTAGTTTGATGACTTATGAATCGATACAGTCACGCATCGTCATCACATAATTGGTTGGCCCGATATATATCATAGATTTAAGCTTTCTACCTCCAAACGGCTGGTGCTAACTGTGGCCGATGTGGGCAATCTTCCATATAATATATTCTGTTATACAGTGTGTATACAAAGTCAGTGAAACATTTCAGTGAGCTATATTTTCCAAACAAAACACTCAAATGTGCTGAAATTACACAACATGAAAGACAAATTAACAAACTTTTGATATCTAACCTTAATGACAAGTTCAATGAGTTCTCCGATGCTCACTCGGCACACTCTAACCTAGAGTCAAGTTCGTCCCAGACTCAATCCAGTATATCAGGGGTTACGGTGTCCCAGTTCCTGGAGGTTTTGAGGCATGGGTGCTATGTATACCCTGTCCTTCACAAGAAGAAGTCACATGGAGTCAAATCGGTGGCCCTGATGTGAATGAATGACATTGCAGTCTGTAGGTCTTCACTCGTAAATGTTTACGAAGTATTTTCCACTCCGCTGCGTGCGGAATTTTGAGCTCTTGGCTTGTTCTTCGCATACACTTCATAAACGTTTACCTAACGGTTTCGATCTTTTCTTCTGAAACGTGAGACAGTATTTAGTAGGGGGGATTGATTTAGTTTTTTTAATTATGTTGAACCTCAGGGTTAATGCTGATTGATACTCGTATCTGATTACCAGTAATCAGAGCGTCCTGTCCTTCACCTCTGACGTTACCCCTAAAAGTCGTGAAGCTGAAGATCTGGTTGACATTGTGATGGATGTTATAATATTTTAATTAAAGGGAGAAGGAGCGGGAAATTGCTGGTGATGGTTATTAAAACACACATTTCATGTTTATCACAATAATTATAGTAAGTCGCCGGTACGTTGTCAGAGTTCTATAAGCTCCATTTATTATCTCCCACACGAGCCTGATCTGGCTTATTGTAATTAATACAGTGGTGTCTGTCGGGTTTATTTTAGCAGGACGAATTTGATAGCGGTACAGTTCACACGTCACGGCTGTCTGTTATTGCCTTTAAATCTCTCTAGCGGGTTGTTTTACTTAACCTGTTCTGTTCGATCACTCCCGAACTTAACTATTTAGCTTAACGGCTGGTCAACTACACCTCACGAACTTAACTCATTTAACGTCTTGTCCTTTACACTTCTTCAGCTTAACTGCCTTTACCAAAAACTCAAAACTTCTTACCTCAGGGACTCGAATCCCGCTATAAAGTACAACTCCCACCGTCCAACAAACAGGGCGCTGTGTTAATTTAAGTGCCTTAATTCAACAATTATTTTGTCTCTTCCACATTGCTTCGTCCTATTGGCCATGTCACCTACTTAGGATTTTTCATAAGAAACTGTACAATTTTTATGAATTTATTTATTTCCAATATGCAGTTGCCCGACTTTTAGAACAAGGTCACTAGTTACCTATTGCTGACAAAATTTTATGACCGCTTTGGCGACTTTCCCGATGAAGTGCAACCCTCCGAAATATACAATAGGGATTTGTTTCCCCATCCCCTTTAAAATCTCTCATGCCGTAACAGTACTCGAGGGTCTTTCTTAGAAATAAGGAACAGCAGATTGTGTGTTTAAGTTTCTTTCGTCCATGAACCCTAATAACTTTGGAGTGTCTTGTTAACAAAATATCGGGAATATTATTGCAATTTGCAATGGTATACCAAATGAAAATATAAAATATACATATATTAAACATGTATCATACAACTTTCATAATATTATTTACAAAGGGCTGGAGGGTTTGAGACTTGTAGGCTTTAATTCAAACGCCAGGCCACCCCGAACATTTGCCGTAACGTAAACAACCAGTCTCATGTAATTTTCTGCACCATTCCATTGCGCTGCTATAAACAGATGGATCACAGACTCAGAACGAGCAAATTGAAGAACGCAAAATGCCTTCACTCTTTGTATTAAATGTTTAATTTGGATGTAAGTTTCGGCGCTTTGTTGTTCTGAAAAATTTCCATGAGTCTTCCAATGGCCATCAGCTAGACTAAAATGGTAGCTGGCGTTAGAATTGCGTTGGGTATCAAAATTTGATGAGTTTATCTTTGAAGTGAAATTTCAGCACATTTGAATATGTTGTTTGAAAATTATAGCTTTATGAAATGTTTCACAAACTTTGTATGCACGCTGTGTAACATATTATAAATAACAGGTGTAAAATATTATAAATTACTAGCAAGTAATAACGTTAGAAAAATTTAAAAAAAAAGCATAAATCTGTAAACTTTTGTATAAGAAAGCTATTATTTACACATTTATAAAGTGTTTTGAACTTATGTGTGACAGTTCTAAACTTTTCCACTGAAATTTCAAAAGAGCTAATGGGATTTCGTGCGAACAATGGAAAATAATGTTATAATAAATCAATGGAAAGTATTAACAGATTAATTTTTGCACGGACCTAATCCTTTGATGCATGGCTGGCGACATGAGTTTGGTGAAAGGCAGTGTTCGAGTACTGCGTATTTTCGCCCATGCATTACACAAGGCATTCAAACATGGAACGGAAGTTTTGTATATACGAGTTTTCCGATAATTGTTTCTTTTTCACATACTAATGCAAGTTATACTAAGTTATTCTTAAGGTACACTGTCAAATTGTTGGGGATCGCTGGTTTTAAAATCCAAAAGTGGGACATTTAAAAAATTTTAAACTAATATATAAATAGTTCTACACACCCTTTAAATATCATTTCAAGCTGTACTGCTAGAACAAAAGTATGTCGCATTTCCTGGTATCTTGAGTTAGAATCTAAGATATTTCGTAAGGAAGTTAAAAAAGCCTCATCTTTATAGACAAAGAAATCTGTTTTACTGCAATTGCAGCTTTCAGCCTGGCAATATCCATGAAATTACGCTCTTTGCCCAAACTGCACTCACGAGAGAGTAACAAAAGGTAACTCGCATTTTAAAACGTCCGAAAACACATTTTCATTCTGGTGGCATGTCAATAAACCCTACAGCACGCACTGATTTGCCTTTCTTTAATCATTTATTACCTGACATTTAAGATTTGTTTTCAGAAGTGCAGGGGGTTGTAGTAGTGCGATAATCACGTGATCACGGGGCAAACTCACGGAGTTCGAACTTCTCAGAAGGGGCACTTGCTTAGCAGGACAGAAAACGTTCCAAATTGCAAGCCACCATAACACCGCAACAGCACCAGCCCATCGTGCCTAGCGCTTTTGACCTTGAACAGAATCAACCGTAAAAGGAAAATTCGTGGAAAGAAAATATACATCCTTGCATTCGACTAATATCTCAGGGGAAATCATGAAAATACCGGAGGTCAGGATGACAAAGGGATTTGAACCTGAAGCTTCCCGAATGCGAGTCCCGAGTGTTGCTGCCTGAGCCACCATATTCAGATTAACATTAGGATTTTATGAATTAGCACATTGTTTATATAATGAATTATCTTTTATATGCTGACATGAGGTTTATAGTAAAAGAAAAATTTCCAGTTGTCCGTTTATACACATTTTACTTCAAATTTCTTATGATTTATAGTTGGTCTAAAATTAATTCTGGAGGTTGTAGTACTAAGGAACTTATTATTTATTTATTTATTTATTGTTTATTCATTTAAAAGTTTATTCATTTTTCGCTTGTGTTACGAGGGTATCATTAAGTAAGTTACAAATGATATTGAACTAACACAAATGAGAGTATTAGTTTTAAAAATACTTTCATTTGTCAACATAATATCGTTATACGCTGAGACACTTGTACAAACCACTGGAGGAGCACAAACTTCTTTGAGCTGATGTTAGAACCAGGCGATGATTTCCTTTACTTCATCGTTGGGAAAATATTCACCTGAAAGATGAACAAATGGAACTCGCTTACAGCAGGGTCGGGGCTATCCAGGGCTTCCTACTTGCATTTTCGCAGCATTTTATTTGACTTGTTGGCAGTATGAGGACGCGCATTGTCATGCAAGAGCAAAGGTCTTGGTCGCTTCCGTTGATATTCTTATGAAATTTCTTGGGGATGTTACACCAGCAGTCGGCAGTTATGGTTTGTTCTTGAGGCTGGATGCCTTCGGACGACGTTGACACTGAATTAACGCACGCTTTGTCTCGGGTTGGTGGACAATTCGGCGTAGCGATTAAGATGCTGTAATGCCAAACCCACTCAGTAGTGGATTCAGCATGCGCAGCCCACTCTGCACAGACTTTATGAAAACCTAACCTACCTGCATTATGTCATCTGCATGACCAATAGCAGCGACTGTAGTGTCTATAGTTACTCCTTTGTCTGCTCGAATTAATTCTTCAACTGTTTGCAAATTCGCCTCTATGGCAATCTCCGTTGCCCGGCCGACGCAGTGTTCGTCTTCAATACATGCCCTCCTTAGGAGAACTTCTGCATCCGTGCTTAGGTAGGTAGATGAGAAGCATTTACTTATGAACATTCTTTGATTCCATAGCTTTTCTCCAAAAAATCGCTCAATTGTACACTCTCTGAGGCACCGTCATCTCGCAAATGCCGTTTCGCTACTGTAAACATCGATTATCTCGTTTCGAATGTCACCAATTGCCACCGAATAAATGATGCCTAGTTCACATATGTGGCACACTACATTAATTTGTTACTTATTTAAAACTTGTGTTTAATTTTAAGTTAAATAAACCAAAACAGAAAAATTGTAAGTATTATTTTTCAACTATATCTCGTACTTTCAAATTTGTCTCTGAAATCCAGTCGATTAATGCACCTAAAGATACTAATGGGCTAGGGTTGGATCTGTTCTAAGAGCGAGTGTTCACAAATAAAACGTTTAATGAATTAATCTTCTTTCAGAAACTAACAGAAAAATATGTCTATATATGACGGTCTGATATTTTCCATCAGGGTTTACATGTAATTAACGAATCAATATTAGTTAGGTAATATTATGTATTTGGCATTATAATGACTTGTTATCTTCTTACCTATCTTATGAATTTTTAATAAAATGTGAAAGAAAAACACGTAGGTAGCTTATAACTTTTAAGAGGGATGAACCATTGACTGATATGATACCAAATCTGTATTGGTTTTCCCACTGCCTCAAGGAAGCACTGTATCTGATTTCTAACGTCGAACTTCCGCTCACAGAACGGGACAAAAGGCTTTAGAAATTTGTATCAACAGTAATCTACCCCAAGTTTGTGAAGAAGAAAAAGTTCTCCAACATTATTCCCTTCATCAAAGTGTTAATTAAACTTGCTAAGATTCAAATAAATGCGAGCCTCCAAGAAGTTCGTATCTGAAACATTGCGGTAAGATACGCGCCCTGTATTCTTTCTCAACTGAAAGGAGAAGTTATTTTGAGAAGCTCGCAGGTTATTGTGGTATGAGGATGATGGAGGAGGCAAGTTTTCGCAACTATTGCACGCCAAGAGCACCCAGTTTGAGGCTACACGTTCTGATGTAATTACACTGTGGAACTGACGGCTGGGACATTTTATTGTGCCACCTCTTCTTACTCTTGTCACGATGTCACGTGTTTCTTGGTCAGAATCTCTAACTGCTTCTAATAGAAAGCCAACTTGCATCCGAGGGGTGTACCTTGTGCCTATGAGAAATGCAGGTTATTTTTTTTTTTTTTTTTTTTTGTCAGTGACAGATTTGTTAGAAGAAACAAACTTTAGGATTAAGTACTGAAAAAGCTATTACAGCACTCAAGGTAGGGCACACAGAGAGTTGCGCGTGGGATTGGGAGATATTAAAACACAGTAGTGCACACTGACTGTTAGCCAGAAGATCTCGGGTGCAATTATCGATATCTATTTATGAATTTTCTAAATTAGGAAAGTGGGGTCCACCCAGTCTCGTGAGGACAATTGGGAATTTGCCTGATAGAGAGTAGGCGAGTAATCGTCTCCTAATAAACTGGCGGAATGCCACGCCTTTCTGAAATATCACTCTTTACCAATGATGTCGCAAGAAATATGTAATACTGGCTAACAAAAACTGCATCCCTCTATTTTATCAATATAATAGAATTCACGTCTTGAAATAACGTCCTCCTTACTGTATCTGCGAACACAAATTTGCCATAACTCTCTACAACATATCAAGGAGGATTGACTCAATATACTCACGAATTTAGTCCATTAAGGGATACTGGGAGTGAATTTTCAAAGTTACAGATATTTGTATGGATTTTTCTGAAACTTTTACTGCACTGCTGTTAAATTACCTATATCGAATTTCCTTCAAACTGGATAAATACTTCGCGAGCTATAACTTTTTGCATAAATTTTACTACGTAAATATGTCGCATAATCAAAATGTCCCATGCACGCATGAGTTTAGAAAATTAGTTTTCATTTTTGAAATTGGAACTTTGAACAAAAATTGTATGGAAAATATTTTATATAAATTTGATGAGCAAATTGTGATAATTTTGTAAATCTATAAGAAATTGTAACCTTTAAAATTAATCATTATTTCATAGAATACATTAAAATTAACATTGGCGTTAGTATTTTGTCCTATAGAATGTTACAATGGATACTTCTGTACATTCGGAAAACTTTTAATTGAAATGAAACAATATATATAGATTAACAGTAATTATGATAGTAGAAAAGAATAAAACACTCAGAAAAAGTCACACTTGAGATCGCTATATTTCGGACTCATGGAGTCCTTCTATAGCAAGAAGACAGAGATTTTTGACCGATGTTGGCCAAAAACTAACTCCCAGAGTCCTCAAGAGTAGCATACACACGGCCATTTAAATGCCCCATAAACACACATACTCAAGGATCTGACGATCTAGCAGGAACGTTCATACTTCCGTTCTCGTAAAATGGCTGTAGATGTTCTTGTTTGCTGAAATCAGGTGGACTTTTTTTTTAAATTGTTTTATTTATATGTTAGTAGTTTTTACATTTATTTTCCATCTATGAGAATTTGGAAGTTTTGACTCAAAACATTTTAACAATGATATTTTAATAATCAAGTTAAATTAAGAAACAACATAATGAAAGTTGCACATCTATATATACAGCCCCTTCCACGGCCGTTGGCGCGATGCGGCGGCTGAGTGGTGGTCCAACTGTTTTTATTTAAATTAAATCTTCAAACTCAAGTAAATATTGTCCAATATATCGCAACACTGCCATTCGTTGAGCTACTGAGGACCAACTAAATACTGGAAATGTCAAATAATGGGGTTCAAAACATTTCTCAGAGACGACCAGGATCCGGAGGATCTTGGCCTGCACCCTCCGCCATGCTGATGCAGCAGCGCCACATTCTAAACGATGGAGTATTGTATCTTGAAGCCCGCAAGCATCACAGTTAGGAGATATCTTCATTCCAATAAGATGTAGACGCTCATTGGTAGGGAAGATATTATTCACCAGTTGGTACCAGACACTCCGTTGGTAAGTGTTGAGTGCAGGATGTCGAATGTTGGACCAGATTCGGCGCCAGTTATACACTGGGTGTTGGAGAACTACTTTGGAAGCCGGCAATTGGAATAACCAGGCAGTATACAAGTCTCTGGTTTTCGGTGGTTGGCCATGTAGGTCGACAGGGCAGTATGCGATTAACTGAAGTAGCTGCTTAACCTGGGGTGCCTGAATCGGCAACCCTCGAAGATCTGATGGATTCTTGAGACGGTGTTCCGACAACCACTGGGTGAGAAACTGATGACTATAAGAATCGCCATAGTCTCCTAGGTGTGCCCAATTTGTCCGGAGAAACAATCAGCTTTCGCCAGTGGATCAATGGCATTTAGACCTTCAGAGGTTGGAAGTGTGAGTTGATTTCTAGGTACTCTAACAAAAAACCTTTCCAAATAAACCATCCTGTAACTGATTTCAACTTAGCGCCAAAGATGGATGGTAACGCCAGGGTGGACTCGCCTACTGGAAAATTCCGTTGCTCATTACTGAGGAGCGTTTCAAACTTAATGATGCAGCATGTTGTCGTGAGAGCGTTTTGCACTTCACAGAAGATCATTATATTATATTAAATATAGTACTCACTCACTATTTATTTACACAGTTGAAATTATTAATGCATTATTAATGCACATGTTACACGTTAACACTAGCGCAATAGATTTTATGTAACAGAAATCAGATTTATTAAATGTTAATTGTAAGGATTTAATTGTGATTTAAATTAAATCACATTTAAATTTGATGTTTTTATTTGAAAAGTACCACGGCGACTGTATTATTATCAAAATATTTAGCATGCCGTTGCGTGTCATTAGCGAGTCAATAAGAACGTTTTTCTATTGTCTCAGTTAATCGCACTTGAGTTATGCGTTTCTTGAAATTTGCGCGTTCGACATCGCGCTGTTTATTTGAATAGTTGCCATGGCGACTGTATTGTTATCAAAATATAACAAAATGAATTCTAATCATTTTAGATTCAAATAAAACGTTGAAATTAAATATAAATCAACTTACAGTATAATTTATGAACTGTAATGATAAATATAATACAATCATCATAGCAACTGCTCTTATTTTTAAATAAAGATTATAAATGTTATGTTTTATGCGTTATTAACGAAACTATAGAAATGTGTTGTTACTTACATTTTTTTATGTAAGTGTTTGATATTGCGCTGCTTTGCTTTAAAAATTGCAGAACCATATTTTTGAACCGTGATAACTGCCATATTATATTGTATTGTCATCCATTTCTGACCTATGTGCAAATTTTCAAGTCTCTATCTCATTTAGAAGTGCACGAAACATTAATTACAAAATTCTACACGAACAGACAAGAAAGCCAGTTAATAAAAACGTTTGAAAATAAGCTCCAACGGATACAGCAACAGCAGAAACTTTAAAAATAGTTTAAATATGTTACATGTAGGGCTAAGTGGAAGCATTGTCGCACGTGCTACACGTTGACGTGAGATAGAGACAGACAACCAGGAACTTTAAATTGTGTCTGTAGATAAGTCCTTTTCATTATTCAGCTCGGAATTTCAGCACATAAAACTCTTTCTCCACTAAAAACAATCATAAAAACAATCTGGTAATTCAAATGCTAACCTACGTTCAGTATAAATACAGGTTTATACTTTCTGCATGTTGCTTATGTAAGCTGTACTGAGAACAAGCAAATTTGTTGATTTTTTTAACCTTCGGAGATAATCTGTCTAACGCTCTACAGATGGCGTTGATGGGTAGTAAGGCAAAACGCTGTCAACTAAACGTCTACCTGAACACAGGAGTCAGCATTTTGTTATTTTCTATCAGTTTGGAAAACGATACAATACATGAGAAAATGAAAACAATAATTGCAAAAAGTACAGAAAACGCATGTATCACCATTATCTATTTTACTTATTGGAGTATATACGTCCGTTTTGTCTACACACAACAATTGTTATTTGACCGTCGTAAATTTGTTTTACCATTAGATGTACGATATAAATTTTGTTTTGGTATTTGAGTAATGCCCAATTGCTGTAAATGAGTTTACCACTTCTTCCTTTTGCTATTATATCAGACATTTTTTCAACCTTTACAGTTTTTTTATATCCCCAATTTCAATGCTTTCTATTCTTCGTATTCCTTCCTCTTTGAAATTTCATTTCTACTGTTTTGGAGTCTTCTTTAGTCTTTTACTTAAAGGGTACAAATCTAATTCATAAGAAAGTACAAAAGTGTTATGTATTTATGTGTTATTTTTTTCTAATTTTATTTTTTAAATTAAATTTATAATAACAGAGCCATTAATTTCATTACTTTTATATTTTAATGCATATCATTAAATAGAATTATAGAGTACTTCGCAACCAAGAAAGTTAAATAGTTCAAATAGTTTATTCTCAATAGCAATATTACTACTTTTTATGTAGGGATACCAGAAACCCATCTTTTTTTATTTTAAGACGATATTGTGAAATCATATGAATTAAATATGAATATTGATCTTTCATATTCAATAATTATAGCATGATCGTCCACAACTAATACAGTAAATAATTTATTAAATCCTTATTCGATAAAAGTTCTTTTAGAATGTCGTCAATGTAAAAATTGAGGCGAGAGGATATTTCCTTGTTTTACATCATTATTTACTATTATGAAGCCTATACTTATTTTATTTTAAAATTGGTTTCTTTTTATAAATGTTGAATTATCTGAACTAAATCTAATGGTATCCTATATTTTTAACATTCCATACTTTATCTCAAATTCTATTATCAAAGCCTTAATAAATGTATAAACAATATGTATTTGTTTATTAAATTCGTAATGTTTTGGGTGACTGATTTAGCGTAAAGATAATGTCCTTTCTATGGATTAACATAAATCAAACTCCAGTAAGCTCAGAATGATGATAATTAAACTTTGAAGCAAGCCAGAATTACATAAACGGCGACTTCCATAAACAAAACAGAATATAACAACTGAACCATTGCTGAGGAGTTTATCAATGAACAGATTACATGTAAGTGAGTAGGTATTTAGAAATGCAAAGAACTTTTTAGCTAGCCATGAAGAGGAAAAAAGTATATTAGTAGTAAGGTAAACATATTTTTACAACATCGTTCGCATGAGTATTTTGGGTGTACAAGCTATTCATTACAAAGATACTTATAGAAAAAGAATTTGCTCTCAAAACAAATATATTTGCAATAATTATTATTTAAGTATAAACACTTGAAGTGGGTTTTTACTGGAGTGTGTCGACGATATTGCCCCACGCTGAATGTGCCCAATTTGAAGCGGTTTTTACGTGCAGATGTTGATGTTGTCGTTGGACCGAGGGTCCCACTTTGTAACCCGGGTCGTTCAGTGGCCCGAAGTCACCTTTCGTGTTTTACTGGTCACGGGAGGAGGAAGAGGGGTGGTTTAAATCACACGATCTTGCTTCATTGAAATGTTTAATCTTTATCGGGCACCTAGTTCCTTATCTCTATGCCTTTGATGACGCGTGCTATATATATATAGCACTGGAAAAACGTATATGCGAATGACCGAATGTAATACTGAGAAGCGTCGTACTGCCTTAACTTCCTGATCTGAACTGCGGCTGCCATCTGGTAAAACTGTCTGGTAGAAAAACGACCTAGCAGAAAACGTGCTTTGGTAAATTTTGTTTCTCCTTATATATAAAATCCAAACGTCGTCACATGGTTTCTAAGCGTTACGTGGGGGATTACAGCACAGCGACCACGGATTCCCTGAGCCTTTGAAATATTTAAATATTATTGGTAAGCTTTTGAATTCCTAAACGCGATTATGTAAAATTCATTGCCTGTTTGACGTCTATTGGAGAGTACTTGATCAGATGATGTAACGATTTTATCGCCGACACCCGTTCTTCCTTCTACCTTCAACGAATTTTGAAGCATCTTCAGTAACTAAGATACAAACGGATCTATTGTTCGGTCACCTGCATGCACTTAGCTTTGTTATAGTAAAGAGGCCCATCGCTTTAGCCATTACTAGCAGAAGCACAAAAGATGACAAAAGGCCTTTTCCCAGGTTGTCCAGGTAGCCATGAATACATTTTAGTAATACATGAATTCCAGTTTGTTACTATAATCTATATATTTTATAATTATTAATTTTTACTTAATGTTAAAAGCAATTACTCTTGAGCATGCGTGAGTGTGAAGATCTGTCACACACTTCAATACGCGCGCGCACACACAATACACACATTCATTCATATTTAATGTGCTAATTCCACGCACTTTACATGGGAAATGAACCAAGCTTTGGCCATTGTCTTTTTGTGCAAACAGATAACTACACGCTAATCCATTCCTATTCGACATAGCAAACTTAGCAAACCCAATCAACCTCCATTGTTCGGTAACAGAGCAGTCCATTAGAATGCGCTGCCAATTTTCTTTGTCTTCATAAAAACTTATACCCTCTGTCTAGCTTCATTTGTTAGTTTAGTCACCTCCCATTCTCACAATCTAATCCATGCAAGACCCGATATATCTCTATACCTCACTTGCCAACAGCAAATCTTCTTTCTTTAGCTTCGGCACTGTTTTCATCCCGCCTGTTTACTTTTACACTCACTAGAGCATCTGCACAGCTCTTAAGGTGGTACAAGAATGGGCGAACTGCTGTGTACAGTATTTTAATCCACATTTACCTTTAATATATTTATTTATAAAAATTAATACAATTTTATGTTCATGTGAACACCAATAAATGGTGCATATCATTTGATCGTAACCAATAACCATTTCATTTTCTTGAGCCACTAATTTGTGGATAGGTATATAACATTAAAACATTTTCATTATGAATGAGGACATGGTTTTAGAACAAGTATTGTTCTTCTATGTAGTAGTGTTCTATTCTACAGGCAAACTCTATTCTTGCCTTTTGAACCTATATTCAAGTCATTACCCATTTATAACAATTCATTAAAACTTTTACAATTGATGAAAGACATTATTAACTACAAAGGTTGAATTTAAAATGACCCTTTTCCATATTTTAAGTTTCAAACGTCTGCCCGCTAGATAAGATGAATGAGAATGCATCATTTTTCTCTTAATCAGAAACTTACGAAATTTTGCATGCTCTGTTAGAGAGGAAATGAATTGCCTCTGAAGTGGACAGTACATGCATTCCTATACTTTTGCGTGCTGACAATTTAATTCTTTTATCTCAGGCAAGAGATGGTTTGCAGAAAGGCATTCACATCCTGGAAGATTATTGTTTGAAATGGGGTATGGTGGTAAATGTTAACAAAGCTATGACAATGCATAGTATCGAGAGTAGTTTTTAATATGAATGAGAAATGGAATAAGCAATTATTTACATTAATTATAAAGCACGAGTCAATTAAATGAGTTACTTTGTTCCACATATACACCAGTAAATTGTACAATGCTGTGATTAAGTTTATTCTGCTTTATGGTGTGGAAATAGGGGGACAGAGGAGAGTTGGGCATGTATATAAAATTCAAGTCGATTTTTGGAAAAGGGATCTCGGGCTCTCCAAAGGAACGTCAAACTTTGGGGCCATGAGGGAGGTGGGTTGCTATGAAGGTACGGCTAATAGTAAAACAAGGACGGTGCTTTGACTAATGCAGGGAGACCAGCCCACACTTCGCGATAAATGCTATAGACACCAAATGTAAAACAGAATACCAACGTTTTGGGCTACAGAGGTGGAAAGAGGACTCAGAGGAACCGGCCTGGGTTCAATATGGCAAGGTAATTAAAATAAAAATAATAAAACAGTGCGGAAGAAGAAACGAACAAGGCTAGAAGATATCAGCAGACAGAAAATCGAGCCAGAATGTAACAGAAAAGTCTCCTTGAGCCTATCAAATGAAATTAAATTAACCTGGAGTAAATTTGTTGATTTTGGTTTATTTAATGGACGCTCTTTAATGTCTTACCTCATCAGCGTCCCATTCAATTAAGGGCGTGAAACTAGGAATAAATTTTGCTCATAGGCCTCTTCTATTTAGGTTCTTTTACGTGCCATGAATTATCGAACATCAACGCGTTTGGAAGCAAATCTGATAATATGACCAAGAAGAATTTAAAGACCACCCTAGAACAAGCAACATAGGAAAGTTATTCTGTTGGTTGACTCCTGGATAGCCAATAAAGTTGAAAGTACACAACTCCACAGTTCCTGGAGACGTTGGATACATCAAGATGTACAGCATAGCACAACCTGCCGACGTTTTCTTCTCTGTCCGTAGAAAAAAGCTGTTAAATTCATCACAGATACATTTACGACACCTTCTATCGAGGAAATTCTTGTGTGATACACAGTCCAGTTGTATATCTAGTTCTCGGCAGCACGGTTCTCTAACAGTCTAACTTCGACTTTTTTCTTTCTGTTGCGATTATACCAAAGACCTTCCTGGTGGATTTCAAACACCCTTGGTATACTGAAAGAGGAGAGAATTGCCACTAACCTGTTTTCATCTAATATGCAAATGCGAGAAATATATACCACGTTTTAATTGTTGTTATGCATATATTTTTGCCTCTGATCCTCTCAAGTAAGAAAATTTTGTTATTAGGTGTATAATGTTACATTATTGAATATTGTTCTCAAATCATCCATTTATTTCATAATAATCTAATGATTTCATTCATTTTGAAGACCGATATCTACATTTGTAATAATTCAAGGCATTTGGAGAATACCTGTCAAGTTTCTCTACATTCATTATATAGGAGTATAATTTGTGCAACAACATATCATAGCTTCTAGAATTATGATAGCTGAAAAAGTGGTCACTTGGCATCCACTCTCGTTTCTGGTTCTTTGAGGAAAACCCTACCCGTTATATTTTCAAAACATACATTAGTAGATAGATAATATATTTATTCATCTCAAAAAAGCTTTTAAATCAATAAGTTGTAGTTTTTATATTTTATTTATAGTAAATACATGTAACTATTCTGTCATGACCAAATGGGCTAAAATATGGCCCCTAAAGTATTAAGCACAATTACTGGGCAGAAAAGAGAAATAAACAAAGTAAGTCTAAATTGAACGAGTTAAGCTATATTACTATGTATTGGTATACACATATTTACATAAAACTGCATAAAAAGATGAAAAGCAGCCCTCAAAAGGAAGTGTATAGACCACTTTAACTATAATTTACAGTAACTTCAAATATAGTCTGCTCCTTCACATCCAGCACAGACAATGACACCACATTTTACTTCACACTCAGCATAGACAATGACATCACATTTTACTTTACATATACACAGACATATGACATCACATTTTACTTCACATATACACAGACATATGACACCACATTTTACTTCACATATACACAGACATATGACATCACATTTTACTTCACATATACACAGACATATGACACCACATTTTACTTCACATATACATAGACATATGACATCACATTTTACTTGACAGCCAGCACAGACATATGACACCACATTTTACTTCACATATACATAGACATATGACATCACATTTTACTTCACATATACACAGACATATGACATCACATTTTACTTCACATATACACAGACATATGACATCACATTTTACTTCACATATACACAGACATATGACATCACATTTTACTTCACATATACACAGACATATGACACCACATTTTACTTCACATATACATAGACATATGACATCACATTTTACTTCACATATACACAGACATATGACATCACATTTTACTTTACATATACACAGACATATGACATCACATTTTACTTCACATATACACAGACATATGACACCACATTTTACTTCACATATACATAGACATATGACATCACATTTTACTTCACATATACACAGACACATGACATCACATTTTACTTCACATGTACACAGACATATGACACCACATTTTACTTCACATATACACAGACATATGACATCACATTTTACTTCATATATACACAGACATATGACACCACATTTTACTTCACATATACATAGACATATGACATCACATTTTACTTCACATATACATAGACATATGACATCACATTTTACTTCACATATACACAGACATATGACACCACATTTTACTTCACATATACACAGACATATGACACCACATTTTACTTCACATATACATAGACATATGACACCACAATTTACTTCATATATACATAGACATATGACATCACATTTTACTTTACATATACACAGACATATGACACCACAATTTACTTCACATCCAGTACAGACATATGACACCACATTTTACTTCACATATACACAGACATATGACATCACATTTTACTTCACATCTACACAGACATATGACAGCACAGTTTACTTCACATGTACACAGACATATGACATCACATTTTACTTCACATACACACAGACAAATGACATCAAATTTTACTTCACATACACACAGACAAATGACATCAAATTTTACTTCACATACACACAGACAAATGACATCAAATTTTACTTCACATACACACAGACAAATGACACCACATTTTACTTCACATCACACAGACATATGACACCACATTTTACTTCCTATATACACAGACATATGACACCACATTTTACTTCACATCACACAGACATATGACACCACATTTTACTTCATATATACACAGACATATGACACCACATTTTACTTCACATCACACAGACATATGACACCACATTTTACTTCACATATACAGACATATGACATCACATTTTACTTCACATCCACACAGACATATGACACCACAGTTTACTTCACATATACACAGACATATGACATCACATTTTACTTCACATATACACAGACATATGACACCACATTTTACTTCATATATACACAGACACATGACACCACATTTTACTTCATATATACACAGACACATGACACCACATTTTACTTCATATGTACACAGACACATGACATCACATTTTACTTCACATATACACAGACACATGACACCACAGTTTACTTCACATCACACAGACATATGACACCACAGTTTACTTCACATATACACAGACACACGACACCACATTTTACTTCATATGTACACAGACACATGACATCACAGTTTACTTCACATATACACAGACACATGACACCACAGTTTACTTCACATATACATAGACACATGACATCACATTTTACTTCACATGTACACAGACATATGACACCACAGTTTACTTCACATATACACAGACATATGACATCACATTTTACTTCATATATACACAGACATATGACACCACATTTTACTTCACATGTACACAGACATGTGACATCACATTTTACTTCATATATACACAGACATATGACATCACATTTTACTTCACATATACACAGACATATGACATCATATTTTACTTCATATATACACAGACATATGACACCACATATTACTTCACATATACACAGACATATGACATCACATTTTACTTCACATATACACAGACATATGACATCACATTTTACTTCACATATACACAGACATATGACATCATATTTTACTTCATATATACACAGACATATGACATCACATTTTACTTCACATATACACAGACATATGACACAACATTTTACTTCACATCACACAGACATATGACATCACATTTTACTTCACATCACACAGACATATGACATCACATTTTACTTCACATATACACAGACATATGACACAACATTTTACTTCACATCATACAGACATATGACATCACATTTTACTTCACATATACACAGACATATGACACCACATTTTACTTCACATCCAAACAGACATATGACATCACATTTTACTTTACATATACACAGACATATTACACCACATTTTACTTCACATATATACAGACATATGACACCACATTTTACTTGACATATACACAGACATATGACACCACATTTTACTTCACATCACACAGACATATGACATCACATTTTATTTCACATCCACACAGACATATGACATCACATTTTGCTTCACATATACAGACATATGACACCACATTTTACTTCATATACACACAGACATATGACACCACATTTTACTTCACATCCAAACAGACATATGACATCACATTTTACTACACATATACACAGACATATGACACCACATTTTACTTCACATCACACAGACATATGACATCACATTTTATTTCACATCCACACAGACATATGACATCACATTTTACTTCACATATACAGACATATGACACCACATTTTACTTTACATATACACAGACATATTACACCACATTTTACTTCACATATATACAGACATATGACACCACATTTTACTTGACATATACACAGACATATGACACCACATTTTACTTCACATCACACAGACATATGACATCACATTTTATTTCACATCCACACAGACATATGACATCACATTTTGCTTCACATATACAGACATATGACACCACATTTTACTTCATATACACACAGACATATGACACCACATTTTACTTCACATCCAAACAGACATATGACATCACATTTTACTACACATATACACAGACATATGACACCACATTTTACTTCACATCACACAGACATATGACATCACATTTTATTTCACATCCACACAGACATATGACATCACATTTTACTTCACATATACAGACATATGACACCACATTTTACTTCACATGTACACAGACATATGACATCACATTTTACTTCACATATATACACAGACATATGACATCACATTTTACTTCACATATACACAGACATATGACACCACATTTTACTTCACATATACACAGACACATGACACCACATTTTACTTCACATATACATAGACATATGACATCACATTTTACTTCACATCCACACAATATATGACAGCACATTTTACTTCATATATACACAGACATATGACATCACATTTTACTTCACATATACACAGACATATGACATCACATTTTACTTCACATATACATAGACATATGACATCACATTTTACTTCACATATACACAGACATATGACACCACATTTTACTTTACATATACACAGACATATGACATCACATTTTACTTCACATATACATAGACATATGACATCACATTTTACTTCACATCACACAGACATATGACATCACAGTTTACTTCACATATACACAGACATATGACACCACATTTTACTTCAAATATACACAGACATATGATACCACATTTTACTTCACATATACACAGACACATGACACCACATTTTACTTCACATATACACAGACATATGACATCACATTTTACTTGACAGTCAGCACAGACATATGACACCACATTTTACTTGACAGCCAGCACAGACATATGACACCACATTTTACTTCACATATACACAGACATATGACATCACATTTTACTTGACAGCCAGCACAGACATATGACACCACATTTTATTTGACAGCCAGCACAGACATATGTCACCACATTTTACTTGACAGCCAGCACAGACATATGACACTACATTTTACTTGACAGCCCGCACAGACATATGACACCACATTTTACTTGACAGCCAGCACAGACATATGACACCACATTTTATTTGACATCCAGCACAGACATATGACACCACATTTTACTTGACAGCCAGCACAGACATATGACACCACATTTTATTTGACATCCAGCACAGACATATGACACCACATTTTACTTGACAGCCAGCACAGACACATGACACCACATTTTACTTGACAGCCAGCACAGACATATGACACCACATTTTATTTGACAAGCAGCACAGACATATGACACCACATTTTACTTGACAGCCAGCACAGACATATGACACCACATTTTACTTGACAGCCAGCACAGACATATGACACCACATTTTACTTGACAGCCAGCACAGACATATGACACCACATTTTACTTGACAGCTAGCACAGACATATGACACCACATTTTATTTGACATCCAGCACAGACATATGACACCACATTTTACTTGACAGCCAGCACAGACACATGACACCACATTTTACTTGACAGCCATTACAGACATATGACACCACATTTTACTTGACAGCCAGCACAGACATATGACACCACATTTTATTTGACATCCAGCACAGACATATGACACCTCATTTTACTTATACCCAACACAAGACATATGACATTACATGTTACCCATTCCCCTCCTCGGTTGTCTTCCATAACAGAAAAAGCACTCTTTGCGTTCTCCTTGTTTGGCGACTGTTCTCGACCTCAGTGCTGGCAATAGCGATAGACTCATGATCATAGAAACTTCAGATTCGTCTTATTTATCACGAAGCGTTCTTTTCTTAATTCCTCTTGCATTTATCGAAACTAAAGTTATTTATCTTAGGTACCGCTGTAGCGTTTGTGAAAAAGTCCACAGATCTCTTGCGAAAACACTCACGGCTTCTACTTTCACGCTTGTTTTTTTTTTTTATTTTTATTTTGCATACCGTAAATGTACGACAGGGCCTACGGCTTTACTTCCCTTCCGAGGGAAGCCACATACTTTTACGCCCGAAAAAAAATCCATTGATCCTGGCCGGGAATGAATCCGCATTCTTGGGTTTAGGAGGCAAATATTGTTACCACTACACCACCAGGACCGACAGTTCGTGTTGTGAATCAGTATTAACGGCTTTACCCTCTCATTATTATTGTTATCCTTATTATTATTATTATTATTATTATTATTATTATTATTATTATTATTATTATTATTATTATTATTATTATTATTATGATTATTATTATTATCATTGGAGACGTATGAATTTCTTTGTAAGCTATGTAGCAATCAGTATTAGTGTATTAATTGTATTAATTTGTATTACTGTAGTATGTTGTACGGATAAAATTCTTGTAACTTACGAAATGCCTGACGCCGTTTGCCCAAAGTAAACCTTTAAGAATAACAGACTGGAGAAAGTAGAACTGCCAGGACCTTTAAAACCTTCCTGTAAGAGAAGTCGATCTTTAAGAATAAATAAAGACCAGCTGTATTAACCAATATCTAGCCAGGGAGCTGGATTTAAAGCTAAAAATTAGAAGCGAATTTTTGTAAAGTTCTGCCGGACTTTAGCGTCCTAACTCTAAAGGTTCCAACTCTGTATAGGCGGGTAATCTTTAGTCCTGAGCTTCACTTCCAGTTCCGATCTCAAAACCGTCAGGCTGTGTTATTCTAGTTCAAATTACCAAGTTGGCAGACAGCGTTCATTCGTTTGGAAGTTATTTACTTTGCTCAGTGTATTTAAGGCTTGCAAATTCATCATTGTGCTCTACGAATATTCTAAAATAATACGACAAACGGCACGGTACATAGTAGTTTTGAAGTGATTTATTCAATACATCGTAAACTCAATCCACAATACAATACTCAATACAATCGACGTCTATTCATTAAATCAACAGCACCTCCTCCTGTTCTATTGACTCAGAGTCAATAAAACAGGCAGATTTCCCTGAGATATCTGTTACTCCCGATTGGGAGTGGGAGACGAACTACAGCAGCCAAGTCATCATACCACGACAAGCACCTAAGCAGCAGAAGGCCACTTACTACTGGCCCAACCGACGTCGGCCCCGAACCAAAATCTTCACCAACGTGAGGTCTTAGTTAAAAGACGTCTGTCATTCAATACTGCCTCATATTTCACGCCATCAACGTCTGACTATAATATAATCTCCACCACACCATACTGTTCCAAATTTGGATCTTCAACGTAGGGTTTTACGTTGCCCATCCCCTCCTTAATGTTCCAGTCGTATGTTCAGGAAATAAGGACGCACACACTTTCGATCGTGGATGATATTTCTTTGATTGCGCAAGACAATGTCACAACGTACACTCCTTTGGTTTTATTTTTGGTAGCTTTGGTTTTGTACATCTTAATGGTTACCTGAGGCAAACACATGTTCCTTCTGATAGTAGCGACTACCTTGAATGGAACCGTCAAAATTTGGTTGAATTTGATTTTTCGGATTTATTTTACAGTGTCTCATTAGCATTTTGAATAGTATTTATTTTAGGTGTCTATTATGCAATAATGCATTACTTTTATATAAATTTTATCTTTCGGAAATTTCAATGTTTATGTGCGATTTTTAAATGTTCACTTATTGTTATTCTCGTGAGCGGAAGGTCTGGTGTTCCATCAGGACCAGGACCATCTCCCTGACTGAGGTTTTCCTCAGTCCTTATAAATGGCAAATGCTGGGGAGGTACCCTAAACTTAGGCCTGGAAAAATCCTTTCCCAATTTATCATTTCATCTCATGTATCATCAGTGTTCACCGTCTGTGATGTCTCAGTAGTAGAAATGGCGTTAAACACTATTAAAAATACTTATTGTGAATAATTCAGACCTTAAGGCTCTTGTATTTATCATTATGTAGGATTTATTCTCTAGTTTATATATTGTAAGCCGTAAATTTTCCTGATGAATTTGTTGCTTTTGATATTTCAGTTTTTTGTCTTTTGTTAAGTTTGTCAATTTGTGAAATTCTTTACCTAATGCATAATAAAACTGCGCTATATTTATTACATCAGTGCATTTTGTGAAGTTTCATTATAAATGTATAATATTATTGCTATTTTTCTGTCAAACTGTTTAATGTTCTGGTGTTATTAATACTTTCAACAACGTGATATGAATGTCTTTGATGATGATATTATTATTATTATTATTATTATTATTATTATTATTATTATTATTATTATTATTATTATTATTATTATTATTATTATTATTATTATTATTATTATTATTATTTTAAATTTCCTCTGTTCAGAAAGCAGTAAGGTCTCTCTCTTTCACAACCTTAGGGCGTACTATCGGTTACATTCTCAAAATTATTAAGGTTCCTGTTTCTGGTGCTACAGAGCGAGCATTTGTGGTAGAAAAGTCTCTTTATTAAAAGCGATGTGCTGATACTGAGGTTAAGGGCAGTGCTTTGGTGGTTCATATTCGAGAAACGAACAATTATAAACCACGTACATTTTCTATTGTACCTGTTGGTGGTCCTGTGAATTGTGTGAAGCTGTTTGAGAAACACGTTGTTTTACTTCCAAAATCTGCGAAATGCAAAAATCTCTTTTCGTATTATAGAGGGGATAAATGTACTTGTCTACCTGTTGTTATTAATAGTTTGGAAAGTTTTTCTATGGAGATTTGCAGCTGCCAAATGCGTCAAATTACATAGGACACTTGCTTTAGGAGGGTTCTCAACGATTATTCCAGACACTTTGCTGAAGTTGAGAGATTAGGAAAGTGGAAGTTAGTGTCAGTTGCTGAATCTTACTTAGAGGAATCAGCTGAAAGTAAAATAGAAAGTTTAAAATAAGTTTAAAAAGAAATAAAATAAAAATAACAGTAGGAAAGCGTAATGTTACTGAAGTAGATAATCAGTTGTAGGTTAGGAATAATGTTTTCTTATGTAACTGATTATACTTTTAATATTTACCAGAAAACTGTCGTGGTTGTAAAATTAATGTAGTAAGCTTAAGGAAGTTTTCTGTTAGTATAAAAGAGAATAACAGTGATTCAAAATTAACGTTTTCAAAGGAAAGGAGTCGGTCCTGGTGGTGTAGTGTAACCATACTTGCCTCCTAAACCCAAGATCGCGGGTTCAAACTCGGCCAGGACCGATGGATTTTTTCGGGCGTAAAAATGGTAAGTATGGCTTCCTTCGGAAGGGAAGTAAAGCCGTGGGTCCCGTGTCGTACATTTACGGCACGAAAAAGAACCTCAAGCCTGAAAGAAGAGACCTCTGCGCAAAATTTGTCCGCCGTTTCACGCCCTGAATTGGATGGGACACTGATGACCTGAGATGTTAAAGAGCGTTCATAAATAAATAAAAAAAAATGAAAGGAATTGATTAATTAATTACATTTACAATGTTTTTAAAATAATGGAAGTTAATTTATGATGGTTAATAATGTACAGTGTTGTTGTAGTTTCAAAACATTTGATAAATAAAACTATTATCGTATTTGAATGTTGGTATGATTTTTAGGGTGACGATAACCTTTTCTGGCACCAGTGCAAGAATTAGGTTAAGTGTGCACGATTTATAGAGTCATAAGAAGTGTGTTTTAATGCTACGATTGCATAAACATTTTATTTGATACTTACACAAGATAAACGAAATACAGAATTGATATGTAATGTCTTTTTCCGCATCAATCTATGACTTTCTGTCTTCTCTGGGGCACTTTATAGATATACACCTGAAGAAATCTGGTTTGGAGTTAAAGTTAGCCAAGTTTGAAGAGTATTTTCGTTATCAAAGGAGTTTCTTCGCAAATTGTTGAATAGAGAGCGAAAAAAGCGGAAATCTGAAGGTGCATTCGGAAGATTAATGCCGTATTAGCCTCGCTGGATGTGCTGGCGCAGTACAGGCGAGTATTACTTGTATACTTGATGTAATACATGCTAGTAGTGATGGCTAAATTCATGGGAAATAATTCTCCACCCTCTGCCTCACCAGATGCGTGATATTTTCTTATTTGGATCATCACGTGCTTTGGTACTGGGAGTTGCTTTTTTGTTCCTTTCAAAAGCATTTATTTGTCAATATCAGTTAATGAGCTAACCGATTACGTCACTAAAGAAGCTGTAACAAGATTTTTGATGTGTGTATACGGATAATTGGTGAAAATTACTTTATAAGGTGGCTAATGAGTGGCTATTGATCGAATAGGAATCTCAGTATCAGAGGAGAGGAAGCAGATTTAAAGTTAAGGGTTATCTCAAGGGTTGTATGGGAAATGCAGTCAATGGATTTTAAGATTACGACATCTGCTGATCCCGTCTTCCTCTTCTCGGCTCCAGTCTTCACACCTTGTTCTCGCTTCAATTTGTTACGAAGAGAAGAATCTTTCGCTGCCCGACTGAAATGAGATGTCTAGTGCTTTTCGGGAGATGCCTCAGCGCTCCTCGGGTAGAAGAATTGGAAGAACGTGTCCAAATGAGAACCATTGGGTCAATTGTAATCACTAATATGTGTATGTTCTTTTATTTAACCATGTTGATCTCGGAGAAACCACTACTACACTTGGTTGCTTAAAATGTTATATCACTCAACAAGAATGAAGTTTGACCAAAATAGCAAAAGAAAAGTGAACGGAGACTGACTGCACTGCAACTGAACTGAATCTCAGCTGTGTCTGCCCCGCCTATATTGAATCTGCACTGAATATGACTACGCATCTGACCACGAACTGGCTGCGTTTCTATGATTTTATTCTCCTTCAGTCGGGCGGTCTCCCGACACGCCGTTAGTATTTAGAATTCGCTACAATGTATACACTTTGATCGCTGTTCTTCCCTTCCCATTGGTGACTTAATTTCGCGCTTTTCTCGGCCTTTGACACTTATTGCGTCGGTTCTCTGACCTAACTTTACGCAAGGGATGCAAGAGGGGTTGTTTACATGTCCTTAAGGAGGAAACGGTAGTCGAGTCTAACGGTTCTGAAGATAACTCTGTTTTCGCCCTGCGTAGCCTTTAGAAAAATCCTCCAAGATTTTATGTCTTGGGTCAGTGCAGGCCATAAACCATCACAGTTTTTCACTCTCCTCAACAATTTTTGTATAAAGCAACTATCTCTATAATATCAAGGAAACTATGAATACTACGATTTTGTGAGAATTATAAGTTGATGCGTATAAGAATTTTGACATCATTTCTAATGCTTTATTGTATGGGGTAGGGGAAATCCCTGTTTCAAAGCACAAAAGGTACCCGCTTTGGGCTTAAAGCGTATAGTGTGCATAATATAAAATATTTGAAGCTTGATTATGGAATGAAAACCACCCTTGATGATTGATTTGTCACATTTTATCACATTGGCCAACTTTCGAGTGGATTGAACGGTTCGATCAAAGTTGGATGGTCTTCCTGAATGTAGAGAATTATTCCTATCTAACGCTCTTTGAAACGAAAAAAACAAAACAAAACAAAACAAAACAAAAAAAAAACACTACATGGCACACATTTTTCTAGCTGCCTTCCATTTCTTTGTTCCTCTGTTAAACTTAACCCTTCAACCTCTTTATTCTATAGATAGCACTAACTTTCTTTAAATTTGAACAAGTCGAGAGCTACTTACAACTACAACATTGTAACTCCAAATGACAAATGACAAACGTTAAACAACGCCGTACTTTTGCCATCGAAAATAAACGTAATCACTTTATGCAGCAACAAGTTATACAGAGCTTTCATTTAAACATTTCTGTCAGAATAACTACCTTTTTAGCATAAATTTAACTTTAAAAAGCATGCCTATTTATAGTATTTTGAAAGAGTAAAGGCAACGTTGATTTAGATTTAGATTTCCCTCCTCACTTATATACTTTGACGCTAAAATTTCACAAAATATGCATCTTTATCATGTGTTTTTGATTTTGATCTTTGTCTGGAAATGTGGTCTGTTGTTATTTTGTTTGAATTTTAATAGCGTAATATTGTAAAACTACTAAGTAATTAACATTATTGATTTATTTTGGTAATAAATTGTTTCAAAACAGTGTATGCTTCATAAAAAAGAAAGTAAACGGATTAGTTAGGAGTTTCGGAATGAGCATATTATTGTAATTTAATAATATAGATTTTCCAAAATAATTCCTTATCCCACACCTTACTGACTAATTTTTTTTGCTTTGTCCAAATTCAAACAGCCAAAGTTGGTGAAATTTTAGGTTCCTTCTCCTAACCCTCAAGCATCTGCTCTTCGAAATTTTAAATGTCGTCTCTACATTATGATAGTTAAATTTTAAAGATAATTTAGTTGTTGCCAGGTCTGTAGTGCTCTATCATTGCCTGGAAACCTGGACTGTTGTTGAAATTAAAACAATTAATACATGTCATCTGCATTATCAAAAGTGGTGGTGACAAGGCAGGAGGGGGTGAAACCTAACTGATTTAAAACTTCTCTTCATTATATTTGGGTGATAATAAGTTATTAACGGTAACATTTTTAGCCTATAACATTTTCTCAGTTACTTAAAAATAGTTACTTTTTAAACATGAAAACAAATACTGCTAAACTTTTAACTTCGGCTCTGTCAAGAGACATTCAGTGTTATAGTATATTAAGTGCATATAAGTATGTCGTAATTTGAGGCGTAATCATTGATATAATATATCGGTTCTGGTGATCTAGTGATAACCATGGTTCATTACCCCAAAATGCGGCTTCATCCCCTGCCAGGGCCGATTGATTTTTTTCTGCCGTAAAAATTATAAGAATTGTGTCACAGATTAACGACACACAAAAATATCTCATCTCTGAAAGAAGAGGCCTCTGAACAAAATTTATTGGCCGTTTCACGGCCTGAATTAAATGGTTCAATGATGATTGGAGATGTTAAAGAGCATCCCTAAATAAACCAAATATATTTGTATTATAAAATACATTTCTTTATATGCCACACTGTACCGCAAACCGTAGCAGAGATCGTTAAGACGCGGGCTCGTGAACGGGAGGTCTGGGGTTCGAATTCCGCCCGGACCGTCCTCCCTGACTGAGGTGTTTTCTAGGTTTTCCTCAGCTCTCATAAATGGCAAATGCTGAGGAGGTACCCTAAACTTAGGCCTGGTAAAAAAATCCTTTCCCAATATATCATTTCATCTCATGTATCATCAGTGTCCCCGTCTATGGTGCCTCAGTAATAAAAACGGGCGTTAAAAACTTTTAAAAAAAACTGTATCTCAAGCTGAATAAAGTGGCATTTCAGTGACTACTGATAAACTCAATTAATAACTTTTAATCCAGTTTAAAGTGTCAGGGCTGTTTTTCTGTGGTCTGTGGTTAAATTTAAAAATTTACAAATTAGAGCAGTATTTTACATTCTTTCAGTAGAATAACAGACGACTGCTTCAAGAACTCTAAACCTTTTATGGAAATAATTAACAAACTCAACTTCAAGCCTATTGATATACTTCTGAGTTTGACGTTGACTCTCATTTGACCAACGTAATTAACAAGGACCCTTTGGAGAACTTGCAACCATAATTTAAAACAGAAGAAATTGAGGAATGTGTAACCTTCAGATAAAACTTAGGAAGGAGTTATCATGGGAAGTCTGCTGTTGTAAATTTATTCATGCAACACTTCGAGGAGAAGTTTGGATATTGCTAATATAAAGTTTTACTTTGTTTAATAAATGTGAACTACATGGGAAACACAAACTTAAATTCTCTTCAGATAATCTGCAAGAAAATATGAAATGCATCATGAGATTAGAAAATAATGGAACACTTCGCTTTCTAAATTAGTTATGAAGAAACCATTAGGAGCTCTTGGCTATCAATTTTGCAGAAAACACACCGATAGATATTTCACGCCACCATCCTACTCTAAAAATAACTGTAACCTACGCAATACACTGAGTAAAACGAGCACAACAGGAACATCTTAAATACATACTAGAACAGTTTTTAAAGTTAACGAGTATCTCAATTAAGACATTTATCAAGTTATGCATTCTAGGCGAACCATAGCATCTCACGCTAAAACAGAGGAGAAAAAAAAAACACAAAGCTTTTAATAAGCATATTGCATGTGTATTAAAGAAAAAGGAATAAAACTACTTTTATACCAACAAGTAAATATTCCAGGCACTCCATGACACAAAGGGAATTTACGAAATAACATGCGAGTGTGACAAAGCATATACAGGCAGAGAGGAAGATCGATTTAAAACGATTAAAAGAATATCAGCGATATCTCTATCTCAACTGCTTAGACAAATTGCTTTTGTCTAAGCAGCACATAGAAGCCAATTCTTCAAAGCAAACAACTACAACCTCCCCGCTCTCCAACTCAGGTAATATCGATCGACCTTGACTCTTAAACGTGCTAAGTCGATATGTCGCGACTTTCGATCAGTCAATACTAACTTCATTGGTGATGACGACCGCACACGCTAGTTTTGAATTAAACCATGGACCACGGAAAAACAGCCGAGAAGTTCTGAATCAGGAAATGTTGTCTCAAAATTTCCTATTTAATTACAATTGCTTCTGACGGTTATAATAATAATAATAATAATAATAATAATAATCGTAACATAATGATGAAAGATATTAATATTACAATTAAAAGCAGAACCCCAATATTATATTGTATTAGTGTATGTATGTAGATATGTCTTTTTGGCTAATAAGTAATATTCAAGTTATCTTTCTATAATACCATGATTGACAGTGCATATATGTCTTTGTTATGTTTTTATAAAAGGAATGGAAATGCCGGAAAAGTTACCTTTACCTGAGAAAAGGGTCCTTTGTTAAAACCTTAACCTTTCAAACCCTCTCGGACAGACTCGCCGGTCGCAAGGTGCCATATGTCATTACACTCTAAACGGCTAGGAATATGCGTTCAATTGGTAACTGTGCTTGCCGTCTAAAGAAAATACCGCATACAAAAACATCTGTTTTTACAGAAACCAAGATCTTAGCTATTTCAAAAGGAGGCCGCATATAGGTACGTGCTTTATCGCTGGAATCTGGAAAGGGCAGATTTCTCCGACTTTGGTAGCGTGAGTATAGAAGATGTATATTTCCTGGTAAAACCCAGAAACTTCAACCAATCAATATGTTGCAAAAACTCGACGAATGAAAGCGAACTTGTAATAAACCATAATTTGTGTGATCCAATAAAAGTCTAGAAGAAACCAAGTTAATAATATTTAAAGGAATTAAATTTTCGCGAAGGGTGGAGGGCATTCACATAATAGATTTAATATTAACTAAAAGACGTTAAGTTTAGTCAGTCGTGACAGAGTAACAGTACTAATAGCAGTAACGGTAGTAGAAAGAATGGCAATTAGTCAGTATCTGCATCAGTCATTAGCTATTCAGTGTCATAGTAGATCACTTAAACCGTCGCGAAGAGTCAAAGTAAATCGTTCGGTCAGTGAGAGTCAGTCAGGCAGTGCAAGCGTAATAGTAAGAATAGTCACGTCGAATTATTGATAACGTGACTGTTACATTTCAAAATTGTGTTAAAGTGAATAAATACGCGAGTGAATACAGCGAATTATAATCCGAAGCAGCACAGCATGTTCCAGAACCTTCCTTATTTGTCAAATAAATTAAAGATGCAACCAGAGTCGAACCTTATATTATTACAGTGAACAATCCCCTTCCTCCCTAATGACTCATGAGTCATTAAGAACAGATCAAATTTCCCTGAGATCCGTAACCTCTGCATTGGAACCAGAAAGTTAGGAAGCATCGAACTCATGACTCCAAGAGCCAAGGCAAGACAAGAAGAACATTGAATTGTGTGATTAAAAAAAAAAATAAATTTCCATCCATATTAAAAATAACCCACCCAAGATAATTCCGGTTCCAGTTTGGAATTGGATTAATAACAACACTAGCCGTGAAAATCCAAAACACATAAATTAAATTTATCATGAACCATATAGTAAACTTTGACCATATAATAAAACAAATTAATGCCATTATTTGCAGCCTCTAGACTAGACGAAACTGGTGCCTTGCATGCGAGACTGCTGGTCATCATGTTATTTAATTTATTTTTAAAGCAAAGTCTTTTTACTATAACGCGATTAAAGCTTCGGTTCCTTATCAGTGTCATCTCGCAACGCCCACTGCAGAGGCGTATGGCTTATCCGTTTTTTGTTGCAGCCGAAAAGGGGAGGATCTGAAACCGCTGCGCAACGCACCCTGATTCTATGACGTAGCTTCTAATAGAAAAAAAAAGGGGGGGGAACAGCTAATCCCATCTCCTTGCGTTCCAAGCACACTATGACGGAGTGACTTTAAGAACTCCATTGAAGTGAGAAAGGTATAGGTGGGGTTTAGGAATTGAATCCCGGTATTCAGAGAAAAAGCATCCAAGATGATGACGAGTGCGTCTCGCTCTGTTATATATATAGAACATCCACCACCTTGAACACGTCCACGGAAAATTGGAAGTGACAAAATTCGAAATGGAGTTATCAAGGTTGGGTGAGCAGGGTAGTAGTGGTGGATATACCTGCGGAGGGAGAAAGCCCAATTGTGACCTAGTCCGCTTCTTTCTGGATGAAAGGCAGTGAAAAGCAGATAACTGCTATCCGGAAGTGTTTTTCACATAACTCAATACACAGACCTTTCTTTTTAATGAGAAACGATATAAAGCCAACACTATTACAGACTCAACACATCTAATCATGCTGATAGCACTAAATAAATTTTAAAATAACGCAGTTAAAATTTCGATTGATCTCAGGATAAAATGTCAAAGTAGGCAGGAAGTTAAGAGAGCAAAGCATACTGAAAGTTTAATGGAGCGCTCTCTTAAGGAACTGTTCTTGCGTGCCTTATCGAGTGTGCCTCTGCTGCTTTCATATGACAACATATACCTAGGTAGACAAAGAAATTCCTTTAAGTTATTTGTGAAAAATTATTTACAAATAATAATGAGATTTCTCTCCATTCGAAGTAGAACATTCACTATTTAAGGAACAATGAAACCTACACGTTTCCTGTTGGTAACACAAGAAATAGCATGTCTTGATTAATAAGCACAGTAGAAGCTGTAACTGTAGGAAAATATTAAATGTAGCTATGTGCTCGCTATCTGGTTTCTGAGACGAAGGTGACTCTAAAGCATTTTCTTACGATAATTTATTATCACCAGAACACGGAAGTTATTTATTTTGGTTCAAATAGGCAGGAAAAAAAGGCATTAAATATTTTTTTTATTGATATATTTACGAACGCTCTTTAACATCTCAGGTCATCAGCGTCCCATTCAATTCAGGGCGTGAAACGGCCGACAAATTTTGCTCAGAGGCTTCTCTTTCAGGCTTGCGGTTCTTTATCGTGCCGTAAATGTACGACACGGGACCCACGGCTTTACTTACCTTCCGGAGGAAGCGATACTGAGGATTTTTACGCCCCCGCTCCTGGCCGGGTTCGAACCCGCGATTTTGGGTTTAGGAGGAAAGTATGGTAACCACTACATCACCAGGGTCGACACAATGGGCAGTAATATAATTAAAAAACGCATTTATTAAAAGTGAAAACAGAGAGTAACATCACTCATTATTGATGAAATAGGTATTTTAGATACTTAATTTCTTTATTACATAATTAAAGTGCTTAAGTGAACTTTTCTTGGTTAAAAGCAACAACAAGATGTTTTTATCAAGGGATCAACTATCATAGTCAGGCACTTGTCAAAGAGATCATTTTTCATCTTGGAAAAAGAACATTCAGCTTCCATTGAAGTGATTGGAATATTTTGGAAGGACTGATACCAATTGCAACAGAGCATTCCCTTTTCTGAACATCATGGAAATGTCGATCAAGACAAAGTAAAGGTGTTTTGAATAGTCCTGGCGAATGAACAAAAGATGCGTTGTCCATTACATTTTCTCTCTATGTGTTTATTGGGGAATCAGATTAGTATCTCTTCTAACTCCGTAGTGAGTACATTATAGGGAGGATTTATTGCACACCTGTATCGCTCTCATCTTTCTCGCTTGCTTGATTGTTACATTTGTGCACCACAAAAATCCTAGATTTGTCTCGTGCAGATCAATACAAGATCATTCGCGGGAAATATTCAAAACTACAGTACTTCCCTCATCATCTCTATTTTCTGGTATTCGTATGCCCGAGATAACCTTTCACTAATGAAGGTTCTGCTATTTAAACAGCTTAAGTAAATGGGTTGAACAGAAAGTTTTTGACTGCTTGAAAGGAAATAAATATATAACAAAATTCTTATAGATATTTTTTGTGTTTGAGCCGAACATGCCAGTTAATTTGTATACTTATTAGGAAGTAGCAATATTGTAATTCCAGGAGAACAAATGTCACCGAAATGTTACACTACAATTTCCCTTTCTTCAGAATACAGAAGATCCAAGTTTTTGTTGCGAGGATTGTTGCTTCACCACGATAATGACTTTGAGCACGCCGTTTTGAAAGCAATGAGCTTTCTGCAAGAGTAAGAAGGGACATTGTTGAACCATACACAGCACAGTCCAGCTCTGACTCCCTCAGAATTTTCCTTCTTCTAACTGTCAAGGATAAACTGATGGGTCATCACTTCATCAGTTTGGGCGTTTGGAAGAAGATGCTGCGTCTCATGAAGAGGAGACTGACGCCATCTCTTAAAAAAAGAAAGGCATGGTGCTTACATGATCGGTTTCGGAGTTGGCAACTTTGTATCGAGTATGGAGGAGATTACTTCAAAGGAAACGAGCAAAGTTGGTGAGTTATGGCCTCCTAATTAGTTTGATTTCAAAAATTAAATACCCACTCTCGTACTCACACCTGCTAAACTTTCGTCAGCCTGCTTTAAGTGGGGCAATGAGTAAAATTTCTATTCTCTACAATTTTTAACCGATAAATTAATTTTTCGCACACATAATCATTATAGCTTAGCAGTATACCAAAGTTTCATCGCCATACGATTAATAATTATTAAATTGTTGATTTAATTTGTTCTAAAACAGAAATTAAGTCTGTCTATAAAGTGAAAAAGTTGGAATATATTTACAGCATCACTGACAGTTGTATCAAAGCATCTAAAATTTAGATGTTTAATTTCTTTTCCCACAAGAGAAATATAATGTATGTTCTCAACATTGAATATGTATTTTTTGATATTGCTTACATATTTTATTTTATAGATGAATAACTTTTCCATAAATAAATAATTTGGCCATTTGGTTTCAGTAATCATAGTATAAAGACATATTCGCTAAACATTACATACTCATATAAAAACATTTATAGCGGAATTCTAAAACACGTCTCCGATAGATTATATAGGATGTTAATAAACTACAATGCAATGATTTGAGACCATAGAAATGTCTTACACAAGCAATTAGATATAAGAAATCTCTGAACTATGAAGAATAATGGCGTAATTATTATTAACAACTTAGATACGGATAAGACAATGTTAAATCGAAATGGGATAACGTTTTTACTTAAAATGCCTTAAAACCTTCCCCGGAACAAGGAAATCCCGGATTAGTTTTATAAAACTGTCTAAAAACCTAGGATGCGCGAACCACAGACAGTATGACACAAAGACTCTTGAGTGTGTGGCAAACGGAAAAAGCGACAGAAGATCGTCATATTTATCTACTTATTTATTTCTGTTATGAAGTACATTCATATAAAAGATGTAATAAACGAGATTCAACTCGACAACAAATCTGCTGCCACCTGGCATGGTCCACAAATTCCGTCTGTTATTTTGTAATGGAAGCAGTCAGTGGCGTAATTTTGGAACGTAACTCAATAACTTCAAAATTTGAACAGGCAGACCATAGATTCCTTGGCTCAAATTCTTTCTCTAAAAACTATTTATAGTCTCTTAAATTATTACTGTATAATTCGTTAAAGTACTATATAGTCAAAGTGTGGGAAATCAACGCTAAGGTTGCCCAGATATTCTTTCCCTAATGCCTATACCATTGAACTTGGGAATGTTCTCCTCCAGTGTGGAGGAGGCCAGGCCGCCCGAAAGGTTATGACCTATTTGAGATTATGATAAAGTTGGTATGATTATAGTGCACTGGGGGAGGGGGGAGCGAGTTCCTTACACCAAGAGAAACAATGTAGCCAAACCATGGACGCCATGAAGATTTTGTCTAGCTAAGGAAAAATCCGCGAATCAAATCCGAGACCCCAGGAATAACCGCCAGGAAAACCATGATATTGGTCTTATCCCAGATATACAAGCGACTAGTCATAAATTATGATTTTTTCCCTGCCGAACAAGGGGTAACAAGAAAAATCTAAGATATAGGATTAAAACTGTATAACATTTACTGCCATCAACGGAAGGCTGGATGTGTGCGGTCCTCGTAGGGAAGAAGCAAAACTCAGGCAACTGGAACACTTTGTTTTACTGTGACATGAGCAAAAGTTACACACAACAACTTACATAAGAGTTGCAAGTCTGTCAAAGGACGCATCTCTCAGGTAATTTGTTTACGAGACTTCGAAGTGGTCTCCAAGTACATCAGCGGTTCGTTGCTAGTGACGGGAAGGCGTCTGTCCACCTCGCCACTGTTCCATAGGGCAGGGCATGCGCACCCAGTGCTTCTTCCCATAGTTCTGTGTGGCATCCTAAAGAGTTTTTGATTTGGGGTGATATGAAAACTGGGATGTACTCTACTGATGTACTTGGTAATGAAAATTTGTGAGGAAGAATTCTCCAGGCAGCAGAAGAAATAACAAACAATCTGATGTTCTTCGTAGAGTTCAACAAAACTCGAGAAAATTATGTGAAGCGTGTGCATGGCAGAGAGTGCATATTTTGAGCCTAGTAACGTTTATGAGCACATTCACATTTGTTATGTTTTCATTCGCAGAGTTGTTTATTGTTTGTGCAAACCAAGGCTTTTTGTCAATTTTCTATTTGTCTTTTATTTTATTATTTATATTTACGTAATTAATTGTGAATATTTCCACAAATTAATTTCTAGTTTTTATTTTTACATTAAACATATCTAATTTTTATACTAAATAATTACTTAACACTCATATTGCCAAAAGAATATGTTAACTGTTTTAACAGGTGTTTAAGATGTTAAGCAACTGTGGAATTCAAAGAATTAATGGCAGATGCTTAAATAAAGCATTAACAAGATGTAGGAAAATTGGTACATTACAAGATTGTGCAAAATAAAACTTGATTATCTCGGAAACAAACAACGCTATATCAGCATTTTTGAATACAGATTTAAGTTAAATGTATGAGGGTGCATTTAGGTTAAATAACACTCGGAATTAAAGCAAAGCCCTTCACGCAGGAGCTGGGAAAACTAAGAGAATTCCTCAGCAAATAGAGTAACTTTAAAAAGAATTTAAATTTGAAATATGGCCTTAATAATTAATTAAATAACTTATGGCATTACTGTGAGTAAATTGTATAGCAAACTCTAAAGTTAACCATGACAGAAAAGCTTAACTGTAATTCATTACCTAACTGAGTTTGTCGGGTTTAAAATCCTTCAAAACAAATTTATATAGTAAAATTATTCTGATTTTGAAAATAAAGGAGGAAAAACAAAATAGAATTCTTGCAAATTACAAGTATTAAAATAACATTTTTACAATTCTTCTTTATGTTACTATTATTGAGATTAAACAAAACAAAAATTAATGGTATCATATTAACTAAATGATGACTAAGACAGATAACGCTATATAGTGTGCGTATTTTTAAATGTAGGCATACCCTTGGTATCATCTTTACATTTACTAAAATAGAGAGAAATAACAGAAAGAACTCCTGTATATTTAAGAAGAAGGTTAAATGTGTCAATAAAACAAAACCATGTTACTATTTGAAACAATTACAATGTATACACAAACTTCCACAATCAACAATAAACATTAGAACGTTTAATCGATTTTCATTTCAGTAGCTGAGAAATTTATTATTATAGTAAAAGCATATAATGCAAACGTTTTCTGAATGTTGTTACAGGGCACTCTGACATACAAATATAATTCTCAAACACATGAATTAAATGAATATTTCACAGTTGCTATCTTTCCGACAATGCTTTTGTTAAATATAAAGTATAGCCATCGTTGGAAATACATATATATGCTGAGTTAATTTGTCTTTTAATTTTGAAAGAATTAAAAAAAAAATTGAACGCTAGAGCATTTTTGAACTTACGGTTTTCAGATAAACAATGATCCGATTTCCTTAATTTTCAGAAACTATGTTTCTTATTTTATTTCAATGGTATGTACCGAATTTTGTTGTGGAAAACAACCCCTACTTCTAATGGACTAATTTCGCTAATTTTCGGAAACTGTTTTATTAACTTATTTTAGTTTTATAACCCAATTTTGTTGACAAAAAGAAAAATTGCGGGCACTAGAGCGATTTTTAAAATATAGTTTTAGTTTGACCCCCCCCCTACAATGGTCCAATTTTACTGGTTAACGAACTCGATGACTCGTTTATTAACTGATGGTTATATGCCGATTTATGTTCATAAAAACAAAAATTGCAATCATTAGAGCGTTATTAGACACACATATATGTATATATGTAGATAAATATTTTACATTGTCATTTTCGATGACTAGTATGTAGGATCGATGGAGATTTTAAAAACTTTTACAAAAAATATTTTCTATATATAACCGCAATACCTACATCCCTTCGGAATTCACTAAAAGGTTATGTTTGTTCCGAAACGTCTTGGTGAAAGCGTTTGAAAAAAAAAATTATGCCTCATGCTTTTATGTTAGACAACATAAGTAAGGAAAAATAATCGTAACATTTTAAAGATAAAGATATAGATTTCTGTAAATGGAAACGTTAAGGTAGTAATGAAGTTTTCGAAAGTATGAAGATCTCAGAGACTTACGTTGTTTACTATTCCAATGATAACAATAAAGGAATTTCCCAGTTCACATGGCGTGCACGACTGTTAAAACAAAACGTTGTCCGTAATTGTTATCGTTTCAAAAACAATGATAATTCATATCCGGCCCCATTGCGGCGAGATAACCGGATATTATGCTTTCCATTGTATTTCACATCAGTTGCAGTTCTTTCAAGCGCTCACCCTCGCAGAGCGGAATTGCGAAAAGGCGGCATTGTCTAAGTACGACAGAGAGAACGATAGTTTCCCACTGAAATGTTTGTTTATCTATACAGGGTGTAAAGACCGTAGTTTCAAAGTATAGAAGAAATATATTAGAAATAAAAATATCCAAAGTATAGCCTTGTGCTACTTTCATTTGTTTTCTTGGTATTTATGAAAAATATTATTATTAAAATCGCACATTTGAGAATTTCAAATTGTATATCCATTAACCTCAAGTTTAAATAAACTCAGTAATCATCTTTATTTGCTCACCATCAAATGTATTTTGAGTAAGATATCGTTAAGAAACAACTAAACGTATTCAATAATAGTTAACTGTTAGTAAAAACAGTTTATTTTAAAAATACCTGAATGTTTACACTGTGTGATCTTAAATTATATTATCCAGTTTGAGTATATACATAAAAAGTTTAAATCAATATAATACAAATTGAAAGTTGTTTGATAATTAAGGTTTATTGTTTTCCTCGGGTCTTTTCTTTGGCATAATTCTTATTACTCTTTTAGAAGTACATCCTCAATATATGGGCTGCTACACAAAATTAATTTCATAAACATAAACAAAAAAGCAAATATTTCTTAACTCTTCGATTGGAATGCATGCTCTCGAGTTTTCTGGAATTTAAGTCACTCTAAACAACTTACTACAAATTTTATAAGTATGATAGTTGCAGCAGATTTCGGAATTAAGTTTAATTAATAATAAAATTACAGTGTATGTTTCATTTATTACATTTTTCAATCCAAAATGCGTGATGTAAGTTTTGGCTTCATTAAAAAAATCTATGCTAACCGCGGCATTTTGACTGCTGATGTTAAGTGTATATTAAACGTAATAACTACTAATTTTATAAGTAAACTAAGGGAGAAATTAATACACCATTTCACAACTCATTTAATAACAAAAACACTATAATGTGCCTATGGAAAGCCTTTAATGACATTGTTATTGTTAAAAGTGTCTTTTCCCATTATCTTTAGATAGCATTAACACAAATATAACATACAACAATGCAAGTGCACTATTTACATTCAATACAAATTAGTTTCTTTATTATTATTTTTTGTGCACGATCCACAAACGCACTTTCTCCATTTGGCACTGTTGTTTCCGATATCCGTTTTGGATTTCTTCAAAGCTTACTTTTATTTATCTACTTTTTCTTTTTCTTCTTCTTTTTCTTTTCTTCTTCTTCTTCTTCCTCCTCCTCCTCCAATCCCTATTTTTGGTTTCTAAGTTTCATACTTCGGTGCGTGGTTCTTCTGCAAGTCTAGGATAACATTTTTGCAACTTATCCTAATTGCTGTCATTGTCTTGATGTTGTATTGTTCAAGAAGACATGCACTGGCTATCGACATTTCCCAGAACATTTTCTTATGATCTATAGGTCGTTCATGATGTCGACTGCAAACTTTATTTTGAGGTGGAAACAAATTGCATTCGAAAGTCGTTTTGTATTGTTCTGTACCTCAGAATTTGTTGTTTCTTTTCAACAATTGATCAACAGTAGGGGAGTATCTACATTTGTTAGGAGAAAAGTTTTAAGAAACGTTATAATATCAGGTATTTCCTTTCTTGTATGTTTCATTTTTCCAACCAGACTAGTCCCTTCCGCTTTTAACTTGCTATCAGTTTCACTGTAATACAATTGATCTGTAGTGACATTCCGTCCCTTATTGCGATATGGTCATCACTGAGCTCTCGGGAAGCGATTCTCTGTTCATCATTGCCAAGATATGAGGACCTACTCTAAAGATCTTTTGTGTCAACATATAACAGTAGTCAGAGTTTTATACCAAATTTATCCGGTTTGTTTGACATTTATTGTAGGCAAGGACATCGTGTTCTGCTGGGGCAAAGTAGCTCAGCTCTAGTGATATTTGTACCTGATTGTAGTATAGTCGAAAATTACCGATGAATCTGTTCCAAGAATTGAATATTAATGAACATTTATCTGTTTCCAAAAAACTTGAACTTGTGGTTTTTTAAACCAAAGGGCAGAAATCTAAGTGTTTCGCGAAACATATTGTGGCATGTAGGGATTATGTGGAGAAATGTACTGTAGCGTTGAGTCAGTTAAGGGCTGAAAATGACAGTTGGAAAAAATTACGCAAGTAAAATTAGCTTCTGCGCATGCGCAACATGAAGTAGAAGCGTTTTCTTTAACAGATTTCTTAGGAGTCGACTGACAGAAAGTGAGAAGAGCAGATGTATCGCCAACTGCTCCAGGAGTGTCACCTCAGTCAGAGCTCATCATGACTTAAGTAAACCTTATTGGTTATAAATATAACTTATTTAATAATTATTATATTGTTTGTGTTTCAGTGAATATATTTCCTTATTTTATACCATTTTAAGTCACGATGATTAGGGGTTTCCATACATTAATGTTGCAGCTACGTCCCCAGTCAAGACTCCCAGTTTGTTAAATAAAATGCAGAATTATATTTTGGAAGAATGGAAGCACGAGTTTTTTATTAATGGCGAGTCACTTTCATTATTCGAACTATTGCATGATGCTCATCTTCATCTAAGTTATTGCCCTACACCCTTATCAGGTTATTATATTATTAATTATAATAACTTAGTTGAGGGTCCCATCTCAAAACCCGGGTATCTCAGGGGCAAGAAGTCGCCTTTTCTTTCTTTCGTGGTCACGGGAAAGAAAAGTGAAGGAAGATTATGCAAATTATAACGTACTGACTGTTTCATTTAAATTTATGATGTCTTATTTGAACATGAGTTTATGGACGGCCACCTGGTTCGCTGCCACTAACCGACGAAGTTAGCTTGCTGTCCGAACACGAGATTCTCGGAGAAGATCTGACTGGAGGCAATTATTTAATGTTCGTAAGTTAGTATGGTTTTAGTTTTCGCGCGAGCGGATTCCGAAGGCATGCTATAATGCGAAAGTTACAATCGCGTAACTGCATACTAGTAATCTTAGAAACTAATTGAACTGCACTGAAAGACACCACGTGAACTGATATTGTCACTTAAACAACTGGCGACTGACTAATGAAAAACATTCAAACTCGTTTACCTGAACAGAATGTTTCTACTGCAAATAATATCTGCGTGCGTCACTCACACTGCTCCAACTGCTTCAGTTCAACTCAATGGACCGTATGAAATGCGTGCGTCAACTCAAACTGCTTCAATTGCTTCAACTGTCTCAGCTCAACTTAATGAACTGTATGAACTATGTGCGTCAACACATACTGCTTCAACTGCTCCAAATGCCTCAGTTCAACTCAATGGACTGTGTGAAGTACATGCGTCAAATCCAAAACTGCTTCAACTGCTCCAACTGTCTTAGCTCAACTTAATGGACTGTAAGAACTATGTGTCTCAACACATACTGGTTCAACTGCTCCAAGTGCCTCAACTCAACTCAATTGACTGTAAGAACTATGTGCATCAACTCAAACTGCTTCAACTGCTCCAAGTGTCTCAACTCAACTCAATTGACTGTAAGAACTATGTGCAACAACTCAAACTGCTTCAACTGC